>CM026392.1:47257402-47353248 GCA_014843695.1 Archivesica marissinica | reverse complement strand
CAGTAATAAATCAAAATTACAAACTAATATATAGAAAATTACTACAAGTATGGTGACAGAAACGTCCAAAAACTAGCCTGAAAATACAACATTCTGGTAACTCGATGCATGAGGTGTGACACGGAAAGGAAAAACTACCAACAAGATAATGCAACGAAAAGAAGTTCCACTCCATATAAGGGGGGCGTCACAATGGGTGCCTAATAATGATCATTACACAATTCGGAAACGAGTCGGAATTAAATTCAAATGTTTCAATGTATTGTGATCAGGCTTAATAAATAATTCAAACGTAAAACATAGGGTATAGATAACTGTTTATAATTATTTCATTGGAAAGCATACACCAAAATCGAGATTATTTGTTTGTTTCAGTGTATGATCGAATCATATTTCACCGAATGAACATTGAACGCAATTGTATCACGAGTGGGCGATAGCTGCACGTGCAACTTGAAACTTTTTAATTTGATAAAACGCCTATTTTTACATAAAAAACATATTCAATGGTGTTGTACAAATAAATAAAATAAATATCAAAGCAAATTAATAAAAGACATAATGTGATAATAATATGTTCATGAGGGAAATATAGCGGACTCATACATTTGTTTCACTGATTTCAATATTTCATAAAGCATAAATCAAGTAGAACCATTAATATATTGCCTGGCTGATACGTGTGTGTAGGAATTCGAAAATATATATGCAAAACCAACTTACAGCAGATGTCAAATATATTATTTAAATTAATAATCTATTGGTTGATTTCTCTAACCATTGTATGTAATAACTATGTTCACAAGTAACACATAAGATCCACCGGTTTCGAAACATTACTCTAATGATTGCTTCAACATTTTTCGTGCAGATCTCATAACCTGAAAATATAAATATTTACATTGTTATTTCGCTCGCCATATTGAATGCCTTCCAGTTTACTGCGTTTAAATTCCGGGATGCACAGCTTGCGTTGCTGTTTGGTTAACATTGTTATGCATTAGTAACGTCAATGTTCTATTCAAATAAACGAAACGATGTACATTATAGGTTTAACACAACTTTTGAACCATTTATGGTCATATACAGTCTTGAGATGTTAAGAAATTGCACTGTAAATATACGGACTTTCGGTCTCACACACTGTAAACAGCACACAATAAACGCAACATTTCCTTCTTCTCCATTGGTATTTATTTCTGGTTTGTCAGACACTGCGATTTCATTATTTTCCCATTTTAATAGGATATTCGTTTAATGCATATTTAACAATACAATGTACAGGTAATCATAAAAGTTTCACAATAAAAGATGTTACCTCCTTGCTGTTGTTTTTTGCCATTTCTAATTGTACAGTAGTGTGATTAGTGAGTGCATCAGCTGATGTAGAAACTGAAATAGATTACAATACGCATATACGAGTCGCCTCAAGATATCGGCCCAAAATAAAAGTTGTCTTTTTGATTCGTCAACATGTTCATACCTTACATACTCCTTTATGTTATACACTTTCCTATAGTGTTGGAACGGACTATATTGTTGCGCAACCGCGCATTAATGATCACCATGGATACTTAGAAACTTGAATTGTGCGGTTCATCGGGTTATGAACGGTGATCACATGGCCTGAATCAGCCAATCAGAATCGCGACATTGTAAGAAGTTGTAATTATTTTTGGATACAACTAGGCTATTACTGGCCTGAATCAGCCAATCAGAATCGCGACATTGTAAGAAGTTGTAATTAGTTTTGGATAAAACTTTGTAATTAGTTTTGGATAAAACTAGGCTATTACTGGCCTGAATCAGCCAATCAGAATCGCGACATTGTAAGAAGTTGTAATTAGTTTTGGATAAAACTAGGCTATTACTGGCCTGAATCAGCCAATCAGACTCGCGACATTGTAAGAAGTTGTAATTATTTTTGGATAAAACTAGGCTATTACCTCCACGATGGAATCCCAGTGTGTGTAGAGAGACGGATGATATACACACAACACCAAGGAAGGAAACGAACACCTGTTGATGAGAATACGTAATTACCATTCGTTTCAATACAATACAATAATTTATATATTTGATATGTTGTTATTACACTGAATACAATGTAAAATATAACTTGTACATCCGTAAGACTCCGTAAGGACGCCGTATGCAACGTTGTAGTTCCACTAGATATCAGTCGTGCAATAAACCACCTCATTGTAAGGCTGTGTTGTGAATACATCAAATCGAGTCCATTTCTAAATATGCAAACCGTATTTCTGAATAAATTATGGTTAGTTCCTACGCCAATAAATATAACGGCAAGACAATTATTATTTTCATTTCTAACATGACCCAATATAATGCTATAAACTGATAAATGACTATGTTATTTTGTCTCCTTGTCTGTTATTTTGGTTGATGGGTCACTTTGCACTTGAAATGGTGTTTTCTTTGTGTTTTTACATAATCTGCAGTATACTCACGGGAAACAGTACGCCGCAAAACATCATAAACACAATGAACCATGGGTAGTATTCAAGTCTGAAATGAACGTAAACCCACTTGTCATACCCTTGAAAATAAACGCAGTTACGTGTCTAAATGTTTAAAGCGACATTACATCAGTGAAAACGCAAATTTATACAGATTGTAATTTCCTATTATATGGTATAATTGTTTTCCAAATATTTGCTTCGAAAACTAAGTATTTCAACTAATAAACAAACGTCGTATACGCGGTTTGTTGACATAACAAAATAATGTAAACAGTGTCGACATACATGCGTAATACAACTCGTGTATCCCGAATAACGAAATTGATGGTACAGCTTTACCGTTATATCTCACATATGTGCATATTTATTTGTAGACTAATTTTAGTTAAATGTATTATCTCTAAGCGACAGTATCACGCGTTTAGTATTGACTCCAATGACAAACACACGTCAAATCAGGAGCGTGGATGACCAGTATATGAAATCCTACATACACTTTTGGAAGTTTGTAGACCACAAAAACACTGTTTATTGTTTCAATGTTAGTGTTCGAATGTATTCGGAATAATTTGTAGTAACAATGCAGTTATACGGGAACAATGCATTTGTTTGGTTTTTTGCGATGTAGCGTCGCTTTAAGCGGTGTATAAACGTAGTTAAATGTTACGTTAATTCTAATGACTAATATTAAAATAATCAACAGATTCATAACTAATTATGGCGTCGGCCATCTTGTATTAACCAGGTCGTATTACAAATCAAAGTATACGCATTCATCAACACACATATTTAGTTTAATATTTCTATTAAAATTGCGTGTGTAGCTACATATAATCATATTATTTAACAGGCTTACTTATATTTGTGTCAGTTACATGATGTTTTCATTATATTGGCTAACAAGAAATCAATTTATATGTAGTTATTACGTCACAACTACCCAGGAATATTCACAATTGCAGCCATCTTAATTTTTTTTATTTCAATAGATATTTTCAAAATGTGCTCAGTATTAATACATATATTGTTATACATCTTGGCGCACTTCTGTGCTAATATCAGCTCCAGTATGGCTGTAATGACCGCCCGACCGCCCAACCGCCCGCCCCGACCCGACCCGACCCGATCCGACCCGACCCGTCCCGTCCCGCCCCGCCCCGCCCCGACCCGACCCGACCCGACCCGACCCGGACCGACCGACCGACCGACCGACCGACCGACCGAGTTTTCTAAGAAGATTAAAATACACATCATCTAAAAGTGATGGTTTTGCCAATTGTAATTATTATAACTATATGTTTAGAGGGCTATGAGGGCTGCTGTAATCTCAGTGTGTGTTCGGTTTTCATTTATCCGACTGTGGCTCACACAAGAATTTGTGCCAGCGACAGTCGGGGGTAGATCGGGTGAATACAATACCCGGTGCATGTATACATTCTAAGATGTCTAAGACTGCATATATACACTGAACCAAATTTCTAAACGGCCACCTGTTTTTTTACAGTATTTGGGAAAAACCTACAATCATACAATATCAATAATCATTTCATCATTTAATACATTTTATTCCATATGTATATACAACAATTCACTAAAATTAAAAAAGCGGCTAAAACGTAACAATGAAAACAATAAGGTCACCTTCATAACAAAAAGTCATAAATCTGAAAACATGTCCCCCTTCTGCGGCAATAACGGCACGACACCTCGCCCTCATTGATACAATGTATCTTTAGAGATAGCGTTGCGGAATTGTTGCCCATGCCTGCATTATGTCACGCTCTAATTCACGCATGTTAAGTTGCTGTGGTTGGGCTCTGACTTTCCTTTTCAACAGGTCCCATACATGTTCTATGGGGTTCAAATCGGGGCTTTTCGCCGGCCATGGAAGAATGTGCACATTGTTAGCAGCCAACATAGCCCGAGTGTTCCTGGAAACATGGCATGGTGCATTGTCTTGTGCCAAAATCATACCACGATTGCCATTAACATGCGGTACAAGGACGGGTTGTAGGATATCGTTTTGATATTTTCTGGCATTTAAGTTACCTCGAATTGGTACAATGGGTGTCCTAGTATGCATTGACACGCCAGCCCAGACCATCAATGAGCCGCCTTCGTACTTATCGACCTGTACTACACAGTTTGCGCTGTTTCGCTCGCCCCGACGGCGGTATGCTCTGACGCGTCCGTCGGCCCCACGGAGTGTAAACCTCGACTCATCCACAAATATAACATTTTACCAGTCCGCTCTCGTAAACCTGAAATGCCGTCTAGCCCATGCTAACCGTGCCCGTCTATGGTCTCTGGTTAGAATTGGACCCTTTCGTGGTCGTCGGGCTCGTAATCCGACGGCTCTGAGACGATTACGTACAGTTTGTGCATGGATGTGGCAGTTATGTGTGCCAATAGTGACCCTTGCCGTTTTGGTAGCTGGGGTGAAGCGGTCCCGTAAATGGGAAATAATAATGTACCGGTCCTGTCTGCGTGTGGTTACCCTCCCTTTAGGGCGTCGTCGGATGTCGGCTACACTTCCGGTACGTCTAAACTTCGCCCATAGCTGCTGAATGGTGGAATGCTGTCCATTGAAATGTCGAGCAACCTGAAATGATAATAAAAGGGCCATAACTCGAAGTTCCTAGAGTGATATTTCTGATTATCGGACTTTCAAAATGGCTGTATAACAATATAACATTTGATGATTTTTGACAACATTGAGGTCAACTGGTTAATTTCATCGCAAATTTGTACCTACCTGCCTAATTGAAGTACCAGCATCCAGCATGCCAGCAGCTCGCCCGCGTTCTTCAATGCTCATTCTCGCCATGTTTTGTGTGTTTTATATTCTGTACTAGACAGGGATTATACTACATATAAAATGGACACTCACCATGCTATGCACGTGGCCCTCGTGCCGATTTATACAAATCGGTCTCTCCTTTCCGCTTGATCAAATCTGGCAGCAGTGTTTTCTTTTTAGATATCGATTTATTATAGCGTATAGAACTCCGTTGCAAATTTTAGAATTTATACATATAACCATTCTCTTGAAATCGCATTTTATATATTGGCTGTTTAGAAATTTGGTTCAGTGTATATATATGTATGTTTACCATTTCTAATACGGTTATGTGACGAGAATACCCCGCTACATGTGCAATGTCGCGTTATACTATAATACTGTGATCGACATGCCACAAGACAATAGAGTCTTGCACCCATATCCATCCAGCATCCGACATTTTACATTAAAATTATAAGTTAGGTACTAAAATACTTTTAGTTAAGACTACGAAGTTTAAAATATATGTACTACCATTGTAATACCATGAAGATTAAGAACAAGTCAGTCAGTCAGTCAGTCAGATTAAGAACCAGTCAGTCAGTCAGTCAGTTAGAGCGGGCGACATTTTTCTAATGTATCATGGCAATGTCTCACATCTGAATAGCCTCATTCGGTAAAAAAATCACGCTACTCGGAATTTTAATACCGATTAATTTGCATTACAATACAATAATGTTATGGTAGCGATACGTCATTGATTACATCATCGATGATGTATCGTTGTTGTCATCTTGTTTTGTTGTTGTTTTTTGGGAGGGGGGGGTTAAACTCAATTAATGTTTCTTAAAACACTGTTGTGACGTCATACCTTTGTAAGTCCATTATTAGTAATATTGGACTGCTTTCAAACGGCCACATGTATTTTAACAAATGATATGAGTAAATGTACGAAATTAACAAGTTTAATTAGTAACATCTTGTTATACAGTCAAACCTGTCTTAAGCAGCCACCCAAGGGAATCATAGAAAGTGGCTGCTTAGCACAGGTGGTTGCTTAATGGAGGTCAAATGTATAATAACACAGTATATTGGGAATCTGGAAGCTGGCTGCTTAATACAGGTTAGCTGCTCAATAGGTGACCACTAACACAGGTTTCACTGTATAAGTGTGTGTTTAAGCTAGATATAAGCATCCATCGGATCCAATATGTAACATATTAGCACTGTCTTCGGCATTACGCGCCTCACACAGTCCAAGATTTTACATATTGGATCGTTTTCGGCTTATATTCTATACCTATGTTTCTAATCCCTTTGGATTGCACTCTCCAAATGTCAAGCATTTAACTTCACACTACTATCAAAGCTACACGCGCCTGAATAAAGTTGTATGTGCTTTTTCGGTGATTTAAACAAAGGTTTAAACTTTATTTATTTTACAACGATTGCGAAGCAAGTTTTAACAACTTATATTAATCACTCTCGTTGGTTTAAACATATTTATTCATTCATAATGTACAGTACATATCTATTGTATACAGTATACGTTGGCGCGGATGAAGGCGTATATGTGGTCATTCGTGTGGGAGGAAACCGGAGTACCCGGAGAAAACCCACCTGTCCGATCTGGCGACCACCGTACCATCTCATATTGTTCGAATTAATGTATGTTTGGTAGGGATGTAGAGCATGTGTACGTTGTCCTTGGAATTTAATATATTTTACAGAGCACAAATCAATCTGCAAATATAACACTGCATATATACCCACCTTTTAAATAATTTTGATGTTTCTGAAAATCATTAAAGAGCGTAAACACTGTTTCTCAGTTAGCATGTGCATTGCATGTCGCCGGTGGTTTTGCTGAGATCAGATAGCATCAACATACCTTTTATAGCATATATATGTAGATATACATGTACCACACATGAAATAACGCATAGATACCTTGTATGCCTTCCAAAAAAAAATCATCTGAGTTGTCAACAGCTATTTTGACATGTTCGTTACTGTCCCCGGTTTGCATCATTAACATTCACACATCTCTAATCTCCGAGTAAGCCTTGCATCGTGAATATCTTCATGATTGTCATTTTTGGATGCATGAAGCGCTGTAACATTACTGCCTTTATAGCGTTATTAAGTCAGTTTTCTGAGAAATGTTGCTTTTGAGGGACAAATTATTGTGTCACAAAAATCGTTGACATGTTCGTTACCATAGCAAAATATATACATGGAACACTATTCCTCGGATACCAGGTAGTCAGTCACAGTCCATTTCAGTAGTTTGTTAACCCATATTTGACATGAAGACCACCCCATGCATGTATTGGTGAAGAAGTACCCACCTGGAAGTTTTTAGTAATGGACGTCAGAGATAGTCATATCAAATTGACATGTCCGTTACCGCAAATATTTCGTAATCATGAGGTAAGTGTCATCTTGTACTTATCTGTATAAACTGAAAATCCACTTAATGTTTGAATTTATGCATCAGGACACTATTGGTCGATTTTCTCTCCTCCATATATCCCAACTATTCACGTTTTGACATGTTCGTTACTGACATGTTCGTTACTAAGGTTTGGTAAGAGACACAAAGGTAGGGTACATCCTTTTAAAATATGCGCCACGTGGTTTCTAAACGTCATCTAATCGTCAGCCGTATTGCTAATTGGATGCCAAAAGTTCAAAAGCGAGATTATTTGACAGTACCAGATAACTAGTGAGTGTCTTATACATTATTATCAAAATGGAGATAAAATACTTTAGATATCTCAAGTTTACTAGTGTTATTGTCATTAATTATAAAGCAGACTTCAAATACATGTACGATATGCCTACATGTATATAATGACTGGTGTATGCACTGACATGTTCGTTACCGGGAGGTAACGAACATTTCAAATTATTCCCAGTGCCCTGATTGAAATTTTAGGATATTTTGAAAAGCTTACCTTCCGGAAAATAGTGAATTATTGTTAAGGAACAACTGGACTATCAAGACAAGTTGTTTATTTGTGTCTTTCTATAAATAGTGAATAAGAATACCCATTGAACTTAATTCACATATAATTCACATACATAAAATCAATAGGGTCCTGTGTTTGCCTATGTGCTACAGAAAAACAATTTGCTTCTATGTCTTTTTGTTACATGTGGCTTTTGAATGAGATATCACGTGTGATGTCTACAATAATTTGTAATATATACAAATTACATTTAAGGAGCTACGTGTCGTTACCTAGACGTAACGAACATGTCAAATCAAAGTAACGAACATATCACATTTTCATATCGGTAATTTTGCGCATTTGTCTTGCAGCAATGGTCAAGTCAAGAGCTGAAATCCAGAAGGCGTATAGGGAACGGCTCAAAGAACGAGATAATGATGGCTACCTTGCCAAGGAGAGAATTAGGCGGCGGAATAGATATGTTGGGAATGAGCACCTCAGCAGATCTGATAGAGAGGACAGAAATAGTAAGAATAAAGAGTATTTGAGAAAATATAGGAGACAAAAGAAGTTGTTAGCAGAAATTGAGCAACGTCGGCTTTTAGAAGATGACACTAATTCAATACGCACCAGCTGGTATGACAGTGCGAACAGTTCAATTGCCCAGCAACATGATGCTGTTGAAGGACCTAGCCGACTGTTAGTGAAGCTCAACTTTCCAGGAAATGTTAAAAGAAATGGACCACGAGTAAGAATGCGAAATTCATTGCGGAAATGTAAGCAGGAACTTAAGACAATTAAGGGAAAATATGACCAACTCCAGCGAAAGTTTCGTTCTACCAAACGAGCAGTACAAAGATCTGGCAAGAAGGCCAAGCCAGCATTAACACCAAGAAGCAAAGCCGAGGGGCAAATTAGAGGTATGCGCTTATCAACGAGACAGGCTAACAGCGTGCGAAAGCAACTGATGTTTAACCATGCTGTTTGTGATGAGATAAGAATGGCTAAAAAGGGGCTACGAGTACATCAGAAGTCAGTCTTACATCACGTAGTAGCTGGCAGAATCATGAAGAAGTATAAGTGCATACAGATGCTAAGTCAGAAAACAGGTCTAAGCAGAAATAGCCTTGCTAGTTCATCTTCGAAAACAGTAACGCCAGCGATTATTAAACGCCAACGAGTATTTCAACACCGTGAAAATGTACTAGTGTTCATGAAAAGAGACGATAATAGTATCAATATGCCGGGCAAGGCAGACTGCATGAAGGATAAAAGTGGAGTGAAAAGACAGAAAAGAATATTAACAGACTATCTCTCCAATCTGTACAGGAAATTTATTAGCGAAATTTCTCATGTGAAATTTTCATTGGCATCGTTCTGTAGAATCCGCCCTAGACATATTCTACTGGCATCATTCATAGCACGATCCACTTGTTTATGCACAAAGCATCAAAACATTTCACTTATGCTGAAAGCAGCCAGACACGAAAACGTCAATGTTTCAGTTAACGGTGATAAAATGTTAGAGAGAAAAGATGAATTCATTAAAGATGTTGAAGAAACAATGGACAGTGACGATATCATGATAGGACAATGGAAACGAATTCCAATTGAAGAAAAGGGCAAGAAGAAAATGGTTATGAATGTAGTAGAAACACATATGACAAAGGGTGAGTTTGTGACACATGTGGCACAGCAAGTAGAGGACTTCTCCCAGCATGTGAACAGAGTAAAAACACAGTATGACCAGATGAAATGCCTCAAACAGAATCTACGAGAAAACCATGTCGCTGTGCAAATGGATTTTGCAGAGAATTACGCTTGTAAGTCGGTGCAAGAGATTCAATCCGCGTATTGGAATCAGACAAGTGTGACCCTGCATCCATGTGTTGTATAT
Source organism: Archivesica marissinica (assembly GCA_014843695.1). Taxonomy (NCBI): domain Eukaryota; kingdom Metazoa; phylum Mollusca; class Bivalvia; order Venerida; family Vesicomyidae; genus Archivesica; species Archivesica marissinica. The sequence goes on along the minus strand of CM026392.1, from coordinate 47,343,129 downwards.
TTCAAACCAACTGGATCTGCTGAGCTACAACACAAGAGTTTTGTAATAGTGTCTGATGAACTTGCTCATTGCGCTGCAACCGTGATTGCTTTTATTGACAGAATTGTTTCCGAAGTAGAGTCTATTCGTCCAGAAGTCGCATGTATACATTACTGGACCGACAGTCCAACATTGCAATACCGGAATAAGGCAATATTTCACCATGTTGCAAATCATCAAGACATATATGGCATGCGCGCAAAGTGGAATTATTTTGAAGCCGGCCATGGCAAAGGCCCGTGTGATGGTCTCGGTGGAACAACAAAACGGATGGCTGATGAGGCTGTTAAAGCTGGCAAAGTTGCTATTCAGGACCCCAGTGATATTTTCGCATGGACACAGTCCACCAGTTGCAGCATTACAAATGTAAAATTAATATTTGTACCGAAAGGACGAATGTCAAGTTAAAGCTGTATTGATCAGCAGTACATCATTAAACCCCATAACTGGCACAATGAAGATCCATGCCGTAGCTAGACAAGGCAATTCAAAAGTATGTGTACGCAATACCAGTTGCTATTGTGGCATCTGCTTATCTCTCGATTCTGTTTGTGAGACATGGAGACTCGAATGTCTTACAAAGGACAAGGCACCTGCAAGACGTACACTATCGGATGAAAACCATCAGCTTGACAGTTCATCTAACACTCAACAGATTCCAGAGTTGTCAAGAGAGATCTCATATAACATAGACGAATATGTTGCTGCACACTATTGCAACCAATGGTACATTGGAAAAATACAGGACGTCGATGACAAGGAGATTGAAGTATCATTCATGCAGAGTAAGAAACGACTGTTTCAATGGCCCACTCCTCCAGACATTATCTGGGTTAAATACAATGATGTGATCAGTAAAATAGCGGCACCATCGGCCTCTGGTAAAAGTAGGCGTATGTTTAGTATGAAGGCAGAGGACCGTGAAAGGGTTGAACAGTTATTTACAGTTTGAAAATCGGTGAAAGAAAGGGATTATATGATGGTTGACATGTTCATTACTGTGAAGCCTATAATGGATCCAACGCATTAACTAAACTTAGGAATGTTCCTGAATATATTGCCAAGTAGCGTGTTATTTAAATAGGCATATACTTTATAATCTCCACATACTGATTGGTTGATTTAAACTGACCATATATCATGTAATAGTTGCCTGAGAAATGTAACGTACATTTCAAATTAGTGCTACAGCTTTTAAATACTGCGATTGTACATATTGTTTGCTGCTGTTGTATCTAAACGGATTTTTTTAAACTGTTGATATTTCAATTTCTTGTTTTCTTTATTAATATGTTTCATATGGCTTTCTCATTCATAACTCATAAGAGGGTAAGAAAGCAGTATACTCGTTTTGTCAGCTAACAGTTACACTGAGACCATGACGAAAGTCATTTTTGCAGTGTTCTTCGTTTATTGTGCTCAGATTGTATTGTTATATTATATGCAATTGTTTGTAAAGACATATGTACTGTTTTATTACAGTTTATTAATGTAAAATGCATTAGTGAAATAGTTAATTTCCTATTGAATTTGCTGAAATGTTCGTTACATTTTACCCTATTTCGTTGTGGTGCTATTCCATAAAATTTACATCAACGCCAAAGTCAAATGGTAGTTTTTCTCTGAGTGTACATATCATATATATTCCAGTATAATTGTTTCAGTACTCTCAGTGATAGTTTAACACGTGTTCTAGCTAATCCTATCAAACACCCAATTGCAAAACAAGATTGTATGCACAATGTCAACATACTAGTTAATTTATGGAGACCTATTTGTTAGACAATACTTGAAGTATGTGATTTATATAATCATGACAGCATTTACAAACCTTTCCTCTCACAAATAAATAGCATAACAGTCCTAATATTTGTGCCTATGATGAGGATATTGCTTCATTATAACGTGCATCATTAAGGTAACGGACATTTTAGCAACACACTTTTGTAACTCGATAGTTTTTGTTGTTGTTAAATACTTGTTCTTCGAGTTAGAGTTATTAATAAAGAAATTAAAGTTCATTATTTTTTCATTTTTTGTACCACCTCAGTGCACATGCTAACTGAGAAAGAGATTTTTAATGCCCATAAAGGCAAGTATTTTTTTCCAGATAACATTCAATTTGCATTTTTGCTATGTATATATAGTATATTCATTACTTCCAAACTCTAAATCAAATATGCGTACCTTCATATTTTGTAGAAAAATTAATTCCAGAAATTCCTTGTAAACATTTCGAAAATATGTGAAAGTGCAAATTGTTTTTTATTTCCACCAAGAGTTGAGAAAAAGATTTTATTGTGTCATATTACACAGGTTTTTGACATAAGAAAACCATTATTCCCATTTCTGTTCAAAATTTCCCTACCCCAATGTCCTGTAATAATACTCCTCAATACTGTACTATTAGTGCTCTAAAGTGCACAAAACAAAAACTGACACATATGACGTATATTTACAAAAATAATACATTAAACGTACTTCCAGCGCTGCTCTCTATCCATGCAGTCAAACAATTTTGAACCGAACTGTTCATAATATTGTGGGTACTGAAAGACAAGACATATTATGTGATTAGCGCTAGAATTCAGCTGCTAAGCTTTTATAAACACTAGTGTATACAAATTTAGCTTGATTGCCAAAATAATTCTTACAACTTATATTAATCACTCTCGAGACCTCTTTCCATGTGGAATTTAAATGCCTTGTCTAAGGACACAATCGTATCGGTTCCAGCGGGCGCGAACTCACTTTATGGATTAGGAATTGATAATTGATTTCTCAGAACTTCTTTCATTTCTGTGTCTAAACCCATCCACACTTCCACATGGCTTCCTGTGTTGTGCGTTTATTTATTGTCGCTATATGTTGTCCATATGAGCGACGCCTCCTGAAGAGATTAGTCATTTTAGAGTTTGAGAGGGTAAAGCGATGACACAGACAGAGACCCATTACAGTCTCCTCTTGTTCGTTTACGTGAACGGTGTGTAGCACAGACACGATACCTCGGTTTAAAGTCCCATCTGAAAGACTATTAATAGTATTAGGATCAGACGGCGGATCGATCCTACGATCCCTGGATTCGCAGCCCAACGTGTTAACCACTGGACAACTACGGCCCTGTTGACAGCGATGAGTGGGGGTGTTATCTGTGCATTTAGTCGTGACCTGGGCAGTGCAACTGTGCCACAGTAACTGTAATGCCAATTAACTCTTTCAGCGCCGAATAAATTCAGAGCATGTGCAAACAACATAGATCCAGATCAGCCGCGGCGTAACGCCGCGTCTGATCCGGATCTATGTTGTTTGTTATTCGGACAGGTGCTTCAACTCCACTGTCTGAAGAGCAATCAGCATATCGCCTGATCAGACGGCAGGTTCTATTCTGTCCGATCGGGTTCTCTACTTTTTACAAAGTCGCTATTATGCGACATTGGCGCTGAAAGAGTTAAATACAATGCAGATGACGACATACAAATGTATTTGTCATTTATCACGATTCCACTGAGAGCACGGTCTCACGGCGATTATCTCACGCATTTTACAAATATCAAACATTAAATCAGGCATATGGGAATAAATATTTTCCAATTATTAGTTTGATACCATTATTCAAATCAAACAAATTAATGCATAATGAATTAAAATGCTCGTAATTGCTTGCCACTGTTGTGAAAATCACAAAATGTACAACAGACGATTTAAGGGAAACAAATTTTTCGGAGAGGGTGGTCATACACCCGGACCACCTAGCAATCTCACTCTGAACACCAATCGACTCTTGGCAGGTATACCACCTTTCTTGGACAGGCTCCAGCGGTTAACCAGTACAAAAGTGTTTGTCTATTATAGTGTCACCCCTATTTAAAGGGCCAGCCATCTGGCTTATGAGACACCACTTTTTATGAACATCAGTACTTCCCGAATCCTATACTTGTATGCCAGGCGACAGACTGGTAGGCAATCGGTAACCATTATTTAACTAGCTGGCGGCTCATCAACCGGTCATATCAGAACTAACCCCTGACGAGATTCGATCTTCGACCTCCCGCTCCGTAGGCGGACGCCTTAACCACTAGGCCACGGAGACGGTTATGGTACATGGTACACCAACCTCCGTAGGAAACTGCCAACTTATCCCCCTACCGGTAACGATAGGTAACAGTGGTATACAATTCAGCGACCGTAACCACTCGATCACTGAGGCGGACTCAACCTTATTTAGCATTATTAAAACAAGGTTTATACTGTACATATTGTTGATATTTGAACACAGTGAAGTGCGGGTCATTCAATAAAATCGTAAATCGCCGCGTACAACGGCCAGAGATACTGCAGTGTAAGACGAGGCCGAGTGTCGAGTTGACTAGGGTACGGGTTGACCGCGTACATGTATCTATATGTCTGAGTTGTATGGGGCGTATCTATGCAATCGGCTGCCAGAGAAAATCCGCAATGTGGTCAAGTGATATTATGAATACGACCGTCTATCTTAGAAGAAGTTGAAATCGCACAGCTACAGTCATAAATTAAATGACATGAAACCGAAAGTTATGACGTGAAACCGAAAGTGAAAATTAATAAACACGTTATATGTAGGCCTATGTTCTAGCGTAATCTTTACATATTGTACAGTTGCATAGAAACGTCTTTTTAAATGTATTACATAGCAACATATGAGTAATCGCTGAATTATTCACCGAACATGAAATTCATCTTTAACCATGTTAATAATTGTAGGGTGCATAACTTGATATAAGATGTCCTAGATATTGACCCATAAATTTAATACTTTCATTAAAGCACTGAAACAAGGTTTCTTCTTTTTATTATATTGATAATTGGCCCGTGCACACTTTGTTTATTTTCAAAGTATGTATTTTGGGTCCATATCTAACACACCTAAGAAGCCATTGCCCACAGACCTTTAATAGTGTATGGTGTACGACGGGCATTTTAACATTGAATCTTTTTTTTATTTTATCGAATCTTACCTTGTTCGCGTAATCCATGCGTGCAGATCTAACACGTGTCTTCATTACGTGTAACACACAAACGTATAAGATTATGACAAACAAAACTAAAATATATTCTACAGGAATATAAAAAAGCCACCCTTCCATGTTTATAGAAACAAATACAATAACGTGTTTACACGAACTGGTTAAACGATCAGATAGCAGAACTCAACACCTGTTTGACATAATGCAGACCCGTAGCCAGCTGGTTTATAGGGGGGATCATTTCGAGGTACATAATGGACTTCGAGGGACCGTGCTGGCTAGGGAGGTCCGGGGCATACCCACTTGAAACTTTCGTAATCTAGATGGTCTGAAACGCCATTCCCTGCATTCTGGGCAATGACGGACCACATCATACGGCATCATTATTTGATTTTATAGACAGTGAACTCGAGTCGTCCGCCATTTTGTCAACGTTTAAATGTTTACATAGTTTAAAAGCGACAGCATATAGAGAAAGCTCAGAGAAAACCTCTTATCAACTATTCCCAGGTGCTGCTTGCATCAATATTATAGTAACTGTGTAAACATTCTGAGATAGAGTGCATGAACAAGTGGACCTCAGGGAATGATGGGGATGTGGTCGTCCGACCGCTCCGAACCCACACCCCTAGCTACGGCCCTGCACTGTATGCTATGAATGACGCGAGTACATCATTGTAGAGATTTATTCCTTTTGAATATTGCTTCTTTTTATACATAGATTTTCGTCGCCACACGCACACCTTAGGTTAATTTGAAAACTATTGTACGTGTCGTGTCAGAACATGTAACGCCTCCAATGATAATGATTAGGGGGTGATATGTCAAACTAGTATTCCACGACGTCCAACCATATAGTTACACGAGGAGTAGAAAAACATATGGATACGCCCCAGATAACTTGTTGAGGAACTGAACAGTTATTGCTGGAGCGTTAAACGCGTGTGTGTTTTACGTTTATTTATCGTCGCTACCGGTTGCCCATATGAGCGACGCCTCCTGAAGAGATTAGTTATTTTAGATTTTGGAGGATAGTGTATGATACAGTCAGAGACCGATTCCAGAGTCTCCTCTGGTTCTTTTACGTGCACGGTATAAAGCACCGACACGAGACCTCGGTTTAAAATCCATCTGAAAGACTGTTAATTTTATTACGGTCATACGGGGATGGAACCTGTGATCCCTGGATTACCAGTCCAGCGTGTTATCACTGGACTACAGATCAGTCTGTACGTTAAACGCGAGTCTCTATGGACAAGTTGTTCAACTTGATAGGTTGTGGGGGGTGGGGGTGTATAGCGACACTGAACTGATTCCTGGATATGTGTGGAAGTCCTGTGAAATAGATATACACAGTTACATATAGTGTATGCAGTTTAATGCTGGCGCTATTCATTAAAATTGGAAATCGCCGCGTACAACGACCAGGGGTACTGCAGCGTCAGACGAGGCCGAGGATCGAGTTGACTAGGTACGGATTGACCGCGTACATGTATATATGTCACAGTTGCATGAGCCGTATCTATGCAATCTGCTGCATATGAAAGAACCAAGCCAGAGAAAATCCGCACTGTGGTCAAGCGATATTATGAATACGACCGTCTATCTTAGAAGAAGTTGAAATCGCACAGCTACAGTCATAAATTAAATGACATGAAACCGAAAGTTATGACGTGAAACCGAAAGTGAAAATAAATAATCACGTTATATGTAGGCCTATGTTCTAGCGTAATCTTTAAATATTGTACATTTGCATAGAAACGTCTTTTCATAATCCGACAATAGACGGTAAACTCTGTGAACTCGAGTCGTCCGCCATTTCGTCAACGCTTAAATGTGTACATAGTTAAAATGCGACAGTATATAGAGAAAGCTCAGAGAAAACCCCTTATCAACTATTCCCAGGTGCTGCTTGCATCAATATTATAGTAACTGTGTAAACATTCTGATAGAACAATAAACATGAACAAGTGGACCTCGGGGAATGATGGGGGTGTGGTCGTCCGACCGCTCCAAACCCACACCCCTAGCTACGGCCCTGCACTGTAGGCTATGCATGACGCGAATACGTACATTGTAGAGATATGTTCCTTTTGAATATTGGTAGGTTTTTATACCTAGTTTAAAGTTTACGCTTTATTTATTTTACAACGATTGCAAAGCAAGTTTTAACAACTTATATTAATCACTCTCATTGGCGCGGGTGAAAGCGTATAATGTGGTAATTTGTTTACATCGATTTTTCACCGCCCCCCCCCCCACATACACACTCGGTTAATTTGAAAACTATTGTACGTGTCGTGTTTGTATTGTTGGTTTAACGTGCGCAAAACAAGAATAACTATAGAAAAGCGCATTAAACTGTAAACAGAACAGGTAACGGCTCCAATGTTAATGATTAGGGGGTGATAGGAATGAGGTAACCATATAAGCAAGTTGCTTTCTCCTCAATCCTACATGTATTTTCTTATTGTGATCATTATACTATGTATATTCATTGAAATAAAATATTGTTTAAACTAAACTAGGGGGTGATCTATCAAACTAGTATTCCACGACGTCCAACCATATAGTTACACGAGGAGTAGAAAAACATATGGATACGCCCCAGATAACTTGTTGAGGAACTGAAGAGTAGTTATTGCTGGAGCGTTAAACGCGAGTCTCTGCATGGACATGTTGTTCGACACGATAGGTTTGGTGGTGTGGGGGGATAGCGAGACTGAACTGAGTCCTGGGTATGTGTGGACGTCCTGTGCAATAGATACACACAGTTACGTATAGTTTGTTTAAACTGTATTTATTTTACAAAGATTGCGAAGCACGTTTTAACAACTAATATTAATCAATCTCGTTGGCGCGGATGACAGCGTATTTGTGGTCATTGGTGTGGTAGGAAACCGGACTACGTTGTAGTTAGATAGTATAATTCACTTTATATATTGGGTTGCGCTCGATGACTTAGAGGACTAAGTTGTAGTTATCATTTATATTACGTATTGTACTTAAAACATATATAAGTGGTTCTAAAATACATATATCAAATAGCAAGCTCCAGGCAAAGTAACTGCTAGCGTGATTAACATATGCATGTCTGTTATGCTTTCCAATGAATGATAGAGTGTTTCTCAGTGAAAGAAAACTCCATCTTACACCGCTTTAAACTAGTGAAAGATGGCATTTTCTCTGCCACCGGTTGCGTTTCGTATTTCTGTTTGTTTGTTTTACGTTTATTTATCGTCGCTACCGGTTGCCCATATGAGCGACGCCTCCTGAAGAGATTAGTCATTTTAGATTTTGGAGGAGAGTGCAATGATACAGACAGAGACCCATTACAGAGTCTCTTCTGGTTCTTTTACGTGCACGGTGTAAAGCACCGACAGGAGACCTCGGTTTAACGTCCCATCTGAAAGACTGTTAATTTTATGTTATATTTTTACTCTGGTTTCCTCCTACACGAATGACCACATATACGCTTTCATCCGCGCCAACGATAGCGATTAATATAAGTTGTTAAAGCTTGTTTCGCAATCGTTGTAAAATAAGTTTAAACTCTTCTCTTCATTGTATCGTTTACTTTGAAAACATGACAAACGCACACTACCTGATACACCAATAGCCTTAACAATAACATATACATTGATTATCGCCTGTAAAACAAGAAATAAATTGTCTATTTAATAAATATATAGTACAAAGTAAACGCATACAGTCTGTTCATTTATAGTTCCAATATTTCATTTCTTCTGATACCACATCCACTGTGAAGAGGTATTCAAATCAGTCTGAAACACACCAAGAATATTCAAAATATAATGTTTCAAACAGTCAGTGCTCACCTGTGAATAACGTCACTGTGTTTACACACTGTATTCCTCCGCCAAATAATACAGTATACCAACCTTCAGTTTGCAATGGCCTGAATTCGTATACCACATATTTTCTACACATCAACTAGTCTGAAGTCTTCTCAAGTCACATAATTTCTCAATACACACACAAACTATAGATGGACCGGGAATGCACGTCTGCATATTTACGTATATACAACCTTTACCGTTCTTGGATATTACCCATGGTTCTCTATGGAATACCATAAACGGGAGATAATCCGAAACAGAATAGTAGTAAGGGAAATAATCTAAAGGCATCTCAATTCAAGGGAGCTAATCACTACATTTGGTGTCGATACCTGCTTAGTTTCTTGACTGTCATGTTTCCTACTTTTCACAGAGGAAAACACGCACTCTAAATTTATGCTTTATTATTAAACATATACCCAAACGTGCAATCAAAAGCAGTTGAATGTAACGGTAATGTAAAACCCACATGCTTCCATCATTTATAATAATGCCTGTCGATACCTGCTTAGTTTCTTGACTGTCATGTTTCCTACTTTTCACAGAGGAAAACACGCACTCTAAATGTATTCTTTATTATTAAACATATACCCAAACATGCAATCAAAAGCAGCTGAATGTAAAGAAAGGTAATGTAAAACCCACATGCTCACATCATTTATAATAATGCCGTTGCATTATTACTGTAAATAGAGAAAATAAATATAGCAATAGCTGAAAGAAGACAATAGTTTATGCAGGAAATCGTGAACATAACGTTATTGTATTCTACGATTTTACATCGATTTGACACCCATACATTAATAACTGAACAATATACATGTCTGTGATAGAAATCAAGGATTACAAACATTTTACATAGGACATATTGAGAGTTGCCTCCAAATCTACAGACGGACCTGTAGTCTAGTGGTTAACACGTTGGACTGGTAATCCAGGGATCGTAGGTTCGATCTCCCGTCTGACCCTAATAAAAGTAACAGTCTTTCAGATGAGACGTTCAACCGATGTTTCGTGTCGGTGCTTTACACCAGAGGAGACTCTAGAATGGGTCTCTGTATGCATCATTGCACTATCCTCCACAAATCTCTTCAGGAGGCGTCGCTCATATGGGCAACCGGTAGCGACGATACATAAACGTAAGACACACACACATAATATGGAATAATAAAACGTAAAGTGTTTGTTTATAATAGTGTCATCCCATTGAAAGGACCAGTCATTACTGACTTATGAGACACCGTTTTATGAACATCAGTACTTCCAGGTTCTTATGCTTGTAGACAGGCGCCTGACTGATAGGCAATCGGTAACCATTATTTAACTAACTGGCGGCTCACCAACCGGCCATATCAGAACGAACCCTAACATTCGACCCCCGTTCCGTATGCCACTGTAACCTATCATCACTGATGGCCACGGGTTCGAGCCCCGCTCAGACCGTGTCTCATTTATATGAAAATGTTGACAGTTTCTTACGGAGGTTGGTGCACCAAGTATTGCCTGCCCAGGAAAGGTATTGTTAAGTAATTTCGGAAACATAAGGCAATTTCTGAGACCATGATTTCAGCAATATCTGAGACCATAACTTACGCAATATCTGAGACCATAATTTCAGCAATATCTGAGATCATACCTTAGGCAATTTCTGAGACCATGATTTCACCACAATATCTGAGAACATAACTATTTAAAACCTATGCGGAGACAAAACATTTTACAATCTATTATTAGTAATATTGCGGCCATCTTGGATCGAGCAAACTATAGAGTCACAAGCGGCAATATTGATTTAACTCGCGATCCTGCTTTATATATGGCACCACCAATGTTGTTTTGGTGTGGGTGGGGGGGGGGTTCCAACTCACAGCCATTGTGTCGCCGAGTCATAAGCGGCAATGTTGATTTCACTCGCGGTCCTGCTTCATATATAAATAGAGATAGATAGATTTCTTTATTTATAGAGGGTGACCTAATTAGTTTTGAACTAATCCTCCTTAGGGCCCTCTTCAATTTGTTAACACTATAGAATAAATGTACATACACAATAATTATAACATAGTTACGCCGTACAATACACATGCATAATGTTGTACAATGTAACTTAAACAACAGCCTAAATAAATCAGGTACTTTGATATAAATACAAAACGACATAAGCATATTGATTTACAATCATTATATATATATAGCTGTCTAGTGTCTACCGATTAAAACGTTGTATCCATACTTTACATTTTGTCTTGAATATATTTAAAGATCTGGACGTCTTAATTTCAAATTGGCACCACCAATGTTGTTTTGGTGTGGCTGGGGGGGGGGTTCCAACTCACAGCCGTTGTGTCGCCGAGTCATAAGCGGCAATGTTGATTTAACTCGCGGTCCTGCTTAATATATGGCACCACCAATGTTGTTCTGGTGTGGGGGGGGCTCCAACTCACAGCTATTTTGTAGCCATTAAACAACGAAACTCCTTCGCTTATGCGGTTATAGCACCACTTAATCAGCATACTAGTTCATTCAAAACGGATGTGCATGATAGATGCCAGTAGTGTAACGAATCCTGTCAGAAATGTGGTCCTGATCAATATAATAGTAGCGGAATGACTTCTGTTACAGGCGACCATTCACCACAAAAACTCGCAAAGCAGTGTGATTTACGCGCTGTTTAGCTTAAAGCGACACTACATCACATAAAGAAAACCAAAAAAGCATTGTTCACGTATAAATGCATTGCCATGACATATTCTTCCGAATACATTCGAACACTAACATTGAATCAATAAACAGTGTTTTGTGGTCTACCAAACATTCAAAAGTGAAAGTAGGATGTCATATAACTGTCATCCACGCTCCTGATTTGACGTTTGTTTGTGATTGGAGTCAATATTAAACTCTTGATACTGTCCTTTAGAGATAATTTAACTAAGATTAGTCTACAAATAAATATGCATATGTACAAATGTGAGATATAAGCTGTACCATAAATCGAGTTATTCAGGATACACGAGCTGCATTAAGCATGGATGTTGACCCTATGTACATTATTTTGTTATGTCAATAAACCGCGTATACGACGTTTGTTTACTAGTTGAAATACTCAGTTCTTGAGGCAAAAATGTGGGAATATATTATACCATATAATAGGAAATTACATTCTGCAGAAATTTCGTTTTCACTTTAAAGCGACATTGCATCGCAAAACGCCAACAAAAATGCAATTTACGTATAAAATAGCCTGGGAACAGGCGTCGATATAGTTTGCCTGGGCAGTCAAATAAATATATTTTAACACCGATACTATTAATTGGGCCATATTGAGTTTCTGATCATGTCATTTTGCCAGAAGTTAAAAAGTGAAAAATCGACAGACTGGAACCAAGGCTAGTATAAATAGTATTACTGCTACCGCTCGCCCATATCTGCCTCCTTGGTCGAGTGGTTAAGGTCTCCGACTTGTATACCACTGTAACCTATCATTTCTGATGGTCACGGGACGGGTTCGAGCCCCGCTCAGACCGTGTCTCATTTATATGAAAAAGTTGGCAGTTTCTTACGGAGGTTGGTGCACCAAGTACTGGTTAACCGCTGGAGCCTGCCCAGGAAAGGTGTTGTTAGGTAAACTGCCCGTCGCTCAAATGGGAAACCGGTAGCGACGTTAAATAAACCTAAATAAAAAAATAAAATAAAAAAAGCTCGCCCATATGGTTCGCCGGAGGCGAGGGTCAATCATCATCACTTTTTCGAGATTATTCGAACACTAATTTTAAGTCAGTTCCCCACGGCGGCCCCTTCTCAACCAAAAGACTAATTAGTATTTTAATTTACTATTTTAAATTTTATTTCGTTGTCAACCGAACTTGAACTACAGCATTAGTTTCAGACATACAACATGAATTAAGACGAATACGCTCACGTCATAGTATATCAATGGTTCCTTGAAGAGAAATATGACATATAACCGGGCAATCAATCTAAATAATAGATAATGTAATACTATTGTCTATGCAGTCTAATTTATTGCAGACGTCTTACGTAATTTACATATAGCCACCAATGTAAATCAGTATAAATATTGCGTCTTATACGAAGATGGAGTAGAAATGCATACGTTGTTTAATATATCTTGGATATCTTGCAAAGTGTTCAAACAGATGATTAAAGCAGTGATGGAATAAGAAGCAAATGTATGGAAGGCCGAACGTGTCAGCAAATGTATGGAAGGCCGAAAGTGTCAGCAAATGTATGGAAGGCCGAAAGTGTCAGCAAATGTATGGAAGGCCGAAAGTGTCAGCAAATGTATGGAAGGCCGAAAGTTTCAGCAAATGTATGGAAGGCCGAAAGTGTCAGCAAATGTATGGAAGGCCGAAAGTGTCAGCAAATGTATGGAAGGCCGAAAGTGTCAGCAAATGTATGGAAGGCCGAAAGTGTCAGCAAATGTATGGAAGGCCGAAAGTGTCAGCAAATGTATGGAAGGCCGAAAGTGTCAGCAAGTGTATGGAAGGCCGAAAGTGTCAGCAAATGTATGGAAGGCCGAAAGTGTCAGCAACTGTATGGAAGGCCGATAGTGTCAGCAAATGTATGGAAGGCCGAACGTGTCAGCAAGTGTATGGAAGGCCGAACGTGTCAGCAAATGTATGGAAGGCCGAACGTGTCAGCAACTGTATGGAAGGCCGATAGTGTCAGCAAATGTATGGAAGGCCGAACGTGTCAGCAAGTGTATGGAAGGCCGAAAGTGTCAGCAAATGTATGGAAGGCCGAAAGTGTCAGCAAATGTATGGAATGGCGAAAGTGTCAAAGTAATAGAAAATTCCAAAATAAACGAAGTATAATATATTATTCATTATAGTGAACTACGACATAACCCAATGAGTACGTGTTGTCGCCCACATGCAATTAAAACGAACCTACATTTGAATATTAATTAATTTTCAAAATATGGCTTAATAATATTATATATAACCGTCTCCCTTGTCTAGTGGTTAAGTCATCCGCCAACGGAACGGGAGGTCGAAGGTACATTGTATTATGGTATGGCATGCTGGTGAGCCGCCAACTAGTTAAATAATGGTTAAGTTTAAACTTTATTTATTTTAAAACGATTGCGAAACAAGCTTTAATAACTTATATTAATCACTCTCGTTGGCACGGATTAACGCGTAAATGTGGCTATTCATGTGGGAGGTAACCGGAGAAAACCCTCTGTCCTATCTGTCGAACACCGTACCATCTCGCATATATTGTGTCCGTATACGCAAATAAGAACAATCTGCAATAAACATGGTTTAACGCCTGATGTGAAACGTGACGTCATGGGATCTGCGTATTTAATTCCTACGCCTTAGAACTCCAAACCATGTTTTACACACAAACCATGTACACACAAACCATGTTTTACGCACAAACCATGTTTTACACCCAAACCATGTTTTATTCGCCAATAAATAACCGAAAGGCAAATGTTATTACTTAAATAAAACATTGTTTAGCGAGTGACGTCAAACCCGTGTCTTCATTTTACTCACATTTCTGTAGCTTTATGACAACATGTACGCACTCTAAAAATAGCACCAACTATTGTTGCGCTTTTTAGATATTTTGGTCATGTTAGAATCTAAATAATATTTGTATTTGAGTTATTTATTGGGCCTGTGTGGTTAATTCCTACGCTTCCGGACTGCAAACCATGCTTTATTCGCCACTAAATAACCCAAATACAAATATAATGTCTTAAGCAGGAACGATACACCATATACATGTACGAGGTATCTCATAAGTCAGAAATGGATGTCTCCTTCAAGATATATTTACATCGCTATTGCATTTCCTTCGATAAACGTATACGCCCTGATTTTATACATTTTCGTATGAGGGTTTCCAACTAATGATATGCAACTGGCATGCGCATTCGAAGTTACGGGCATGCGCATTCGCAGTGTTAGGCAACGTTCGTCGCGAGAAAAGGCGTGTGTTACAGTTTACGCTGTTCCAAGGATGATCTATTTACCTGTTCCGGCACACGGTAAGTTGCAAATCTAGACTAAAAACATTTTAAAAAGTGTGCTATATTTTCTTTGGTGTAATTGAAAAGAATAATTAATGTAAATATAAGTAATGAATCTCTGGTTTTCGGCCTCCACACACTTTAACCACGACCAATGTAGTTCATACCCCGATGGAAACTATTAACCACCGATTCATTTCTTAAGTGTGACACTATTAATAATTAAATATAAACAATTACTTTCTTTTTACATATATTACCAACAGCATTCCAAATGACAAAATATTAAAATCAATCGGAACTGTTTCACATTATTGGGTATTATGATTTATCTAAACTGTACGACAACTGCATAATGGTATCAGAAGTATGTGATCTACAGATTGTACTTGACATGAAGTGAAATAGTTTCTTATCACGCGACCGGAAGTATGTTTGTATTGATCAAGTTGCAGCAGACATATATACATTGTATAAGGACCGTCTGCATCATTTAGAAATTGCTAAACTGTCATGTACTGATTCTTGTTCTGAATAGCGACATTGCAAACGGATTCAGAGAAATGTCTTTGAATTACAGAGTCAATATTTAACAGACCACCGATACATGACAGTTTGTGGATTGTATTCCTGGTTTAACAAAGCTGAGCATGACTACACTGTTGACAGTTTATAATATGAAATGTTGCGTACATTTATAATGTGAATGCGATGTCGTGTTTTTGGATACTTTTGTACTTTTTCAACATCTTCACCTTCTAATTGCAGGAGTAATTTTTGTATTATTAAACTTGTGTTCGTATCGTGTGTAATTTAAATACATGTAATTCAGGCACATAAATAATTGTTGTCAATATAAATAAACGATAAAACATTTTATAAAATGTTGTGACAAACATTATCGAATTTGTTGTATGGAAAATACATTTACTTATAGCTTATAGCTAACATGTGACGCAGTGCGTAGTACTTTGTACGGGGAATTGTATTTAATTATGAAGCCATGGAGAGATTCGAGTCACGTGACTATATTAATGTTGTTGTTTATTCGGGAAATACTTTGCTCTATACATGTTTCTGGTCATTGTACGCAAACGGTAAGTTTCCAACATCCATAATTGTATGTCTATTTCTGTATTGTTTCAAAAAGGGCTGTCCGATTAGCGCAGTGGTTTGGGGGGGTCGCTTCTCACCAATGTAACCCGGATTCGATCCCCGGACCGGTAAGTATGTGAGATGGTACGATGGTCGCCAGATCGGAAATATGGGTTTTCTCCGGTTTCTTCCCACACGAATGACCACATATACGCTTTCATCCGCGTCAAGGAGTGTGATTAATATAAGTTGTTGAAGTTTGTTTCGCAATCGTAATAAAATAAAACAAGTTTTTTAAAAAATGGGGCAGGGGACTAGTTATGGTTATGTGTCTCTCAATCCGGAAATATATTGGTCAAATTTAACATTTGGAGGATAGTGCAAGATACAGAATATGCTTCAAATCCTAGAAGCATCCCTGGTTCGTTTACATGTCTAGCCTGGGAACAGGCGTCGATAAATGTTGTCTGTCAGTCAAATAAATATATGTTAACTCCGAGACTATTAATTGGGCCGTATTGAGTTTCTGATCACATCAACGCGTGGGGAAACATGGGGAAGTGTCGGTGTAATGATTGACTCACACTAATCCTATTAATAGGCCTATTAGCACGTGACTTAATTAATGACGTACTTGAATCGAAAGCGAGGCACTGTAATGTTGATAAAACTTTATAACTGGTCGCCATTGTTTACGAGTCAACGGAACGATAAATAGTTTTAAAAAGTACAATGTGCGTCTGATTTGACATATTTACTCAATATTTAAGTCGTCCTTAGTTCAAAAGTTAAAAAGTAAAAAATCGACAGACTGGCACCCAGGCTAACATGTCTGGTGCATAGCAACGATATACGAGACCTTGGTATATAGTCCCACCAGAACGACTATTCATATTAATAGGATCGGATGAGGTATCGAACCTACGCGCCTTGGGTTCGCAGTCAACGTGTTAACAACTGGACCACTGACCCGGAATAATTACCTATGCAAATTTAGTTTAGCTCGATTGCGAAACAAGTTCCTATAACTTGTATTAATCAGTCTCGAGACCTCATTCCTGGTGGAATCCATCACCACGAGGGAGAGAGAAGTGGCAACATGGCATTTATATGCTTTGCCTAAGGGCACAATCGTAACGGCTCCAGCGGGACTCGAGTTCCGCGCATTTCGCACCTGAAGCGAACGCGCTACTACTGCGCTATCACGACTAATAAATGATACTAGAAATACAAGGGCATGACTTACTTTTACCTTTGTACAATATTGCACAGAACAAATTGCAAGTAATTTTTTATCTAACGTTTTCTGGCGTGCAATGTTACGAACATGCATTCTGTGATGATAACCAAGATTCTCAATCGAAACGTGCGTTGTTAGAAGATATAATTATTGTCAAAATAGATGCTGCGTTCTGGATTAATGGCTCCCAGCTGAAATGTAATATCCGTATGACGGCGTGTTGCATCTTATATCGAAATCCCTCTACTGAGCAATAGTGTATGAAATTAGTTTATTACAGTCTTTTCACAGACGTGTCAATTTTTGACGAAGCAGTGTTATTCCAAGTTATTCATTCCATTGCTGTACAATATAGGTTTAGTACTAGAGCTGAATGACAGGACACCCGGCGCTGACCCATTTAAACCCGCCATGTTGCCCTTTATGCTCGCCCGTTTGCCCTTTTTTTAATTAAAACAAATTATACGCCTCAAAGGGTGATTGCCTCTGTGCGGACAGACATTTACAAGCTCGAACTCGTACCAGATATGTACGACCCAACTGCCTCTTTGGCCAAACATAATAGTATATAATTAGCTGTCAATAGCCGTATGTCAGCAACATTTTCTATTGGGTAAACCACCAAAATACGCCCTCATCGATACCCTTGCATTTAGTTCAGTTTATACAAATGTATTTAAGCTCCATAATGATCACGAAACAAGTTCTTACAACTTCTTTTAATCGCTCTCGAGACATCATTCCTGACCGGTAGCGACTTAAATCAGCGCGCTCTTTGAAATAACGTTTATGTGTCGAAGAAGACGAGCATATTTCAGAAATGGGCAATACTTGGTTAATATATATGAATCATCGATCACCTCAGAATTATGCACGCATTATCCTGGAACTCTCAGCTTTTGTCACGTAGCTAATTATTACATCCAATTGAATTAACTGACAAGAATCTCCAGACAGTCCATTGTATAGGTTACCGGTATGGAATATGGGCGAAGAAAACGGGTTGTACTACCAGCCCTATCAATATTCTGATTGTTTCTGACTAAAACCAAATAATTATTAAATGGACATTGGGGGCAAATGTTAATGTTGTGCACTGTAATGCCAAGAGATGCTGGCGTTCTGTCTATGGCCAAATGTTAATGTTGTGCACTGTAATGCAAAGAGATGCTGGCGTTCTGTCTATGGCCAAATGTTAATGTTGTGCACTGTAATGCCAAGAGATACTGACGTTCTGTCTATGGGCAAATGTTAATGTTGTGCACTGTAATGCCAAGAGATACTGACGTTCTGTCTATGTGCAAATGTTAATGTTGTGCACTGTAATGCCAAGAGATACTGACGTTCTGTCTATGGGGCAAATGTTAATGTTGTGCACTGTAATGCCAAGAGATACTGGCGTTCTGTCTATGTGCAAATGTTAATGGTGTGCACTGTAATGCCAAGAGATACTGGCGTTCTGTCTATGTGCAAATGTTAATGTTGTGCACTGTAATGCCAAGAGATGCTGACGTTCTGTCTATGGGCAAATGTTAATGGTGTGCACTGTAATGCCAAGAGATAATGACGTTCTGTCTATGGGCAAATGTTAATGTTGTACACTGTAATGCCAAGATATACTGGCGTTCTGTCTATGTGCAAATGTTAATGTTGTGCACTGTAATGCCAAGAGATACTGACGTTCTGTCTATGGGCAAATGTTAATGTTGTGCACTGTAATGCCAAGAGATACTGACGTTCTGTCTATGTGTTGCATTTTACTATATCATTTGTTTGATTTTGGGGTTTAATGTTGCATTTCATATACATATCACAAAATTAGTTAGATCTTTTATATAAGTGTGTGTTTTAAGTAAGATATAAACCTCAATCTTATCTAATATATAAAATATTGGATCTTTTTCGGCTTATATCCTATACATTAAGCAAGGCGTGTGTGTGTGCGCTACCGGTTACCCATATGAGTGACGTCTCCTGAAGAGATTAGTCATTTTAGAATTTTGGAGGATAGTGCAATGATACAGACAGAGACCCATTATACACTTTTACGACGTTTAAAAAAGCTTTTAGAAAGAAGATTAGAAGTTCACTATAATTTTTATATCTTTTTGGTTTTTGTTGGCTATATGGACTGTTGTGTTGCTCGAGGTGTATTCATATCATATGTCACCGGCGTCCAGTGTCTGTCCCACTACCGTCTTCGGTATACCGGCTGGGTTTATTTCAACAGGAGTTTATAATACTCATATATAATGAATCAGAATATATATTTTTTATTAAGTTGTCCTTATTATAATGATATAAGAAATACACATTTACCAAGATATTATTGTTCATGGCCAACAATTAATAAGTTTAGAACACTCACGAATTCAACACAAAAAATCAACTTTGTCAATTTAGCTAAATATATTTATTTAGCAACAAGTAGAAGAAATGATATTAATTAACTAAATGAATACTTGTAAAATAATGATTTGTGAGACACTGAATACCAATTATATCGTTAAACAACAATGTATTTCGTAAAAGTTATTGCTATGCTTACTCAAACCTTATATAATATCAAGCCTTTCTGTAAACTTTGTATGTAACCGCCAATCATGTTTCTTGGCGATGGACATGTACATGTTTATGCCAATAAAAACTTTGACTTTTTTACTCTAAATTTCAAGAATACTATTGATTATTTGTGGCTGTGTTGTGCTTTTTTTATTGACTGTATTGGTTTTTATTCAGTAATGATCAAATTATCTTGTCTGTATGTCTCTATCTGTTCGTCCGTCCGATTTAGCATGATAACACATTGCTTATGCGTGAACACCCATTGCGTATACATGATAACACATTGCTTATGCGTGAACACCCATTGTGTATACATGATAACACATTGCTTATGCGTGAACACCCATTGCGTATAGATGATAACACCTTGCTTATGCGGGAACACCCATTGCGTATACATGAAAACACATTGCTTATGCGGGAACACCCATTGCGTATACATGATAACACATTGCTTATGCGTGAACACCCATTGCGTATACATGATAACACATTGCTTATGCGGGAAAACCCATTGCGTATACATGATAACACATTGCTTATGCGTGAACACCCATTGCGTATATATGATAACACATTGCTTATGCGTGAACACCCATTGCGTATACATGATAACACATTGCTTATGCGGGAACACCCATTGCGTATAGATGATAACACCTTGCTTATGCGGGAACACCCATTGCGTATACATGATAACACATTGCTTATGTGGGAACACCCATTGCGTATACATGATAACACATTGCTTATGCGTGAACACCCATTGCGTATACATGATAACACATTGCTTATGCGTGAACACCCATTGCGTATACATGATAACACATTGCTTATGCGTGAACACCCATTGCGTATAGATGATAACACCTTGCTTATGCGGGAACACCCATTGCGTATAGATGATAACACATTGCTTATGCGTGAACACCCATTGTGTATACATGCTAACATTATAACACATTGCTTATGCGTGAATACCCATTGCGTATACATGATAACACATTGCTTATGCGTGAACATCCATTGCGTATACATGATAATACATTGCTTATGCGTGAACACCCATTGCGTATACATGTTAACACATTGCTTATGCGTGAACATCCATTGCGTATACATGATAACACATTGCTTATGCGTGATAACACATTGTTTATGCGTGATAACACATTGCTTATTTTGTTTTGTTTTTTTGTTTTTTGTTTCACGTCCACTCGGAGTAACCCCATTTATTATCCATTGTGCTCTATTTTAATAATGTGATGGATGGATGCCACACAAGACCCCCCCAAACAAACTAAGATATTCTGATGTCCTATACAATAATATTCCTGCATTGAGGTATTAAATACTAATTGAACTCATAGACACAAAACAAATTGATGAGATCGCTGTAGACGGTTTTATAGCTTGTTGTGAACACAACGGTCGTCTAGTTTAAAGTATGTATGCACTCCGTGTGTTCTGGTTTCGCAGACGATATACTCGCATGGTTAATTTCTCTCTCCTCTTAATAATGTGATGGATGGATGCCACACAAGACCCCCCCAAACAAACTAAGATATTCTGATGTCCTATTCAATAATATTCCTGCATTGAGGTATTAAATACTAATTGAACTCATAGACACAAAACAAATTGATGAGATCGCTGTAGACGGTTTTATAGCTTGTTGTGAACACAACGGTCGTCTAGTTTAAAGTATGTATGCACTCCGTGTGTTCTGGTTTCGCAGACGATATACTCGCATGGTTAATTTCTCTCTCCTCTTGTTCGTTTTGTTTCTATTCCTATTTGCATTGTACTTTCCTAGCAGATCACGTAAACAATATGACACATGGTGCTATTTCTAAGCCTGATAATATTATTTCTAAGCGTGATATTTCTAAGCTTGCTATAAACGTGATATTTCTAAAAGTGCTCTTTCTAAACGTGATATTTTATAAACGTGATAAATATAAACATGATATTTTATATACGTGATATTTATAAACGGGATATTTTATAAACGTGATATAAATGTGATATTTATAAACGTGATATTTTATAAACGTGATAAATATAAACGTGATATTTAATTAAACGTGATATAAATATGATATTTATAATGTGATATAAACGTGATATAAACGTGATATTTTATAAACGTGATATTTTATAAACGTGATATTTATAAACGTGATATATATATATATATATAAACGTGATAAATAAAAATGTGATATTTTATAAACGTGATATAACGTGATATTTATAAACGTAATATATATATATAGACGTGATATTGATGATGTTTGCTTTAGTACTACCTCAAATCATATCGACAATGTATCAATAACGAATACATCAGTTGAATTAATTATAAAGTGAACACACAATGTGTTTTATAAGGAATAACATCAAGATACCTTGTGTTGCGTTTATTTTGGTATACGATACATTTGGCTGTTCGATTAGCGCAGTGGTTAGCGTGCTCGCTTCTAACCAATGCGACCCGGGTTCGATCCTCGGACCTGGAAGTATGTGAGATGGTACGGTGATCGCCAGATCGGACAGGTTGTTTTTCTCCGGGTACTCCGGTTTCCTCCCACACGAATAACCACATATACGCTTTCATCCGCGCCAAGGAGAGTGATTAATATAAGCTGTTAGAACTTGTTTCGCAATCGTTGTAAAATAACTAAAGTTTAATGCATTTGTTCTGTTTAACGTGTGTGACGAGACCTCCCACGTACACATTAAGCAGAACAAATTGTCATGACGTCACGTCATGTATCGCTATGTTTAAGTTTTAAACATGGGTATAATTTGATCGATGCTTCTTTGAAATCGTAGTGTGTCTTGCCATTAACGTTATGTACCACTTCAAATAGAAATATGCATACTTTACTGTTTAACTTACAACCAATGAGAATCCGTCCATGTGTTATTACACGTGTGTACATATAAGAAAGTATGTGATTGCTGTATGAAACTGAATACAAGCAAAGTTATATAATAAATATATATATATATATAGCAATAGGCGTCAATGAAGAGTGTAACATACCGCTATGAGCAAACTATACTGAACCAAAAAAGAAACTTTCGCAAAGTAGGTCTTAAACTTATAAGGTTAAATACAACATGTAGAAACATGTGTATATGTAGTAGTTTACACTGACGTCCTACTTTGGGAAATCGGTCAGATAATCACCTCATGTAGAACGATAACGTCTGTTTTGACAAAACCTCCATTTTCACGTGCACGCACGGGGTGGACATATCTGGTTTACATGTGTTAACTTTTTTCACTGCAAGTTATTGCACTTGACGACTACAGTCATAAAAATACCTAAACACCTTTATATCGATACAATTTGGGCAAACTTTCGATGCCTCGAATTGCGAAACATTTAAGAGAGAGAGCCGTTGGGATGCTGGAGGCAGGAGCTTCAACGGACGAGGTTGCTGCGCACGTTGGATCATCTGTGCAGGCAGTTAGAAGTCTGAGAGGGCGGTTTGTGCAGACCGGAAGCA
Source organism: Archivesica marissinica (assembly GCA_014843695.1). Taxonomy (NCBI): domain Eukaryota; kingdom Metazoa; phylum Mollusca; class Bivalvia; order Venerida; family Vesicomyidae; genus Archivesica; species Archivesica marissinica. The sequence goes on along the minus strand of CM026392.1, from coordinate 47,319,801 downwards.
CGGAAGATCTTCCACGTAGCGGTAGACCACGTGTAACCACGCCGGCGCAAGACCGCTATATTTTGAACCAACATTTACGAAATCGTTTTTTAACTGCGACAGCTACAGCGTCTGTCACCCCAGGTACTTATAACCCCAGGATTTCCGCTCAAACCGTACGAAATCGTTTGGCTGAGAACAATTTACGTGCACGTCGTCCCTACGTCGGAACAGTATTAACGGATCGTCATCGCCGTGACAGGCTTCAATGGGCTGATAGACACATCAACTGGACAAGGCAAGACTGGCGGACGATTCATTTTTCAGATGAATCCAGGTTTGCATTGTCCAATAGTGATGGTCGGATCAGGGTCTACCGACGTAGGAATGAACGTTACGCTGACTGTTGCGTTCTTCAGCGGGATCGTTTTGGCGGTGGGTTCCGTGATGGTCTGGGCCGGAATAAGTTATGGGTATCGTACCCAATTAGTGGTCATTGATGGCAATTTGAATGCTCAAAAGTATAGAGACCGTGTCCTTGCCCCACACGTTGTTCCTCTCTTACAAAATCACAGCGTTATTTCTGTGTTTCAGCAAGACAACGCCAGACCTCACGTCGCCCGTGACAATATCCAGTTCTTGCGAAACAACAATATTGATTTCATAGACGACTGGCCGTCAAAAAGCCCGGATCTAAATCCCATCGAGCATCTTTGGGATAATCTTGACACACGTGTACGGCAACGTCAAAATCCGCCTGGTAACGTCAATGAGCTCCGTGACGCTTTGCTAGAAGAGTGGAATAATATACCCCAGGCTCAAATTAATAATCTCATCCACTCAATGCGTCGTCGCTGCCAAGCTTTTAGCAATGCTCGCGGTGGGCATAATCGTTACTAAAGCAAAAAAAAATTGAATCGACACCTACCTCAAATGAAATTGAAAAATCCAATGAAATTGATAATTTTCAGACTGTAAATGAACTTTGATGAATTGATTTTAAATTATTGTGCAATAACAAATACGAATAAAAACTGTTAATATACACATATGTGGAAACAGTCCCATTGAAGTCTCGCGAAAGTTTCTTTTTTGGTTCAGTATATGTACAAATGTACAATCAAACCTGTGTTAAGCAGCCAGCCAAGGGAATCACAGAAAGTGGCTGCTTAGCACAGGTGACTGCTTAATAGAGGTCAAATATATACAATAAACCAACATATTGGGAATCTGGAAACTGGCTACTTCATACAGGTTGGCTACTTAATGGAGGTGACACTAACACAGGTTTGACTGTATAGCTAATTAAGACACATATCTGATAGAACGTGGGTAAGCCATAGCGAACTCTGAACGTCAATAAATATACAGTACCCAGTGGATGTAGAAGGACAAAAATACAGTCAATTAAGAGAAATAGCCAATAGTACAGTGCGAGTGAACATATGCGGCTATCATATACACGAGATAGCGAAGAGTTGCACGAGAACTCGCGAAATGGAAACGAATGGTTGGATACGTGTCTGTATTATTACAGTGATATATGTGGCTGTAATTGGAGGATTAAGATGCTCTGTGGATAACGAGTATGTTACGAGTCAATGTACACAGACGGTAAGCCCAGATGGATATGTAATGTGATGTAATAAAGTATAGTTGGTGTGAATTGTATGTATGTATAGGACATAAGCCGAAAACGATCAAAAGCGTACAAGAACCAGATGAGATTCTGGAATGGGTCTCTGTCTGTATCATTGCACTATCCTCCAAAAATCTAAAATGACTAATCTCTTCAGATGGCGTCGCTCATATGGGCAACCGGTAGCGACGATAAATAAACGTAAGACACACACACGCACTTCATTTGTATGTACTATTGCTAATTGCACCTGGCTGTCGGATTAGCGAAGCGGTTAGCAAGCTCGCTTCTCATCAATGCATCGAACAGGGAAGTATGTGAATTGGGACGGCGGTGATAGCAAGATCTGACAGATGGGGTTTCCCAGGGTACTCCGACTTCCTCCCACCCACAATTTCATCTAGACCAGCAAGAGTAATTAATATATGTTACTAAAGCGTGTTGCACAATTGCACATCCGTCGTTTGTCGTCAACACTATACAATATCGTATGAATATTCATATGACCGCTAAAAAGAATAGGTTAATGTGCACTAACTATACTAGCTAGTCTTGTACGTGTATTTTAGGAATGTCATATAGTAGAGGCCATTTAGAAACAAACAGATGTAGTAAAATCCATTCCAATAAAGTACAGTGCTGTGCAGAGCAGAGAGTACAATACGAAACGATACTATGCGATACGAGACGATCTGATCTGATTCAGGTTCGATCGGACGTGACTATACGCTACTACACGATCTGACACGACACGACATGACACTACACAACACTACACGATCTGATCCGACGTGGTGTGCCATGATATGTTACGATACGATTGTTAAGGCCGACTGATTCACTTTCAAAAATAATTACATTTTTACATATAAGACGATTACAACTCCACATATATATATATATATATATATGTATGGAAGTGACTACGAACCATTCTGAAATTTAAGAATCACGTAGTTCCGGTTCCGGTCATTCAGAATTGGTCTCGCTGCCTTACTCTGACAATATGCGATTGTTCGGGATAGTGAACATAATGCAATGTTGTATATCCATTATAGATTTTTAGATTCTTACGAATATGGACAGTGCACGCGTCATATTAGCATTGTCCGATCTGGCAACCACCGTACCATCTCACATACTTCCCGGTCCGAGGATCGAACACGGGTTGCATTGGTGAGAAGCGAGAGCGCTAGAATCGTTCACTGGGATATCGCTAATAACAAAGCGCATCTCTTAGTAAGTAGACGCAATACAATGGCAATACATACATAAAAGCTTCTAGATACTTACATATAATATAAATAGATTTAGTGAGACAAGTCAACTCGAAGGTTGATTGTTTGCTGTAACCAGATTATTTTCTTTCCAAATACTTGTACCTGGGTTCTGTATAATAACATTTAATATTGCATTCCTGAGTGAGCAAAAAAGAGAAATATCACCCCTTGAAACATGAATATTAACCTCGACTGATCGCGGTTAATATTCGGGTTCTAGGGTGATATTTTTAATATGTCCCAGTCAGGAATACAATATTTATATATTATAATATGTTGTGTTTCATGGTCCATTTCGGATTTATATTTACAGTAATAGGTGTACTGTTTTATGCTGTTCTATTTCCAGGCAAGAAATAAGTTGGATGCAACACCGAGACAAATAATTCCGAGACGAATGAATGGTGAGGCGTCTGTTACTTATAATGTTATTGTGTTATCAAACTCCATTTGTTAATGCCGACTGATTCCCTTTCAAAAATAATTACATTATTACATGTAAGACGATTACAACTCCATATATATAATAATATATAATAATGTAATTATTTTTGATTATATATATATGTATGGAAGTGACTACGAACCATTTTGTAAATTTAAGAATCACGTAGTTCCGGTTCCGGTCATTCAGTCTCGCTGCCTTACTCTGACAATATGCGATTGTTTGGGCTAGTGAACATAATGCAATTTTGTATATCCATTATAGATTTTTAGATTCTTACTAATATGGACAGTGCACGCGTCATATTAGCATTGTCCGATCTGGCAACACCGTACCATCTCGCATACTTCCCGGTCCGAGGATCGAACCCTCTCAAACTCCATTTCATAGCCTGTTCATTTCTATTAGATATATATATTTTGTATATAAAATAAGGGAGTCATATATTTTTAGAGAATTCAATTTCATAACCATATATAATACTTAACTTGTTTCAACCATATTCATTTCGAAGAGTTTATACATTTAGAATTTTTGCTCGTAACAATTAAACACATCAACAATTTTATATCTTTGTGCAGACAATTTATTGGTTTTCAGGTTTGGTAATTATTCAAGCATACCCGCTTACAGGGGCTATTACCTAGATTAATTGTCTTTGTAATACGATGGCATTGGGATAAAATTACTGTGCAGAGAGGTTTGTTCCATTACAGACGGATCTATAGTCCAGTGGTAACACGCTGGACTGGTAATCCAGGGATCGCAGGTTCGATCCCCCGTCTGACCCTAATACAATTAACAGTCTTACAGATGGGACTTTAAACCGAGATCTTGTGTCGGTGCTTTACACCGTGCACGTAAAAGAACCAGAGGAGACTCTGGAATGGATCTCTGTCTGTATCATTGCACTATCCTCCAAACTCTAAAATGACCGATCTCTTCTGGAGGCGTCGCTCATAAATAAACGTAAAACACACGAAGTTTGGTTCATTGTTCGATTCCCAACTAGCTGTCTTCGCAATTTGGATTAGTGTCAGATTTGTAACCAGTCTTACGCAGCTAGGCACAACAAATATATAAATTATATATATCGTATTCAATTTAAATGAAGTAAAAATGAGACTACGCCACAATCGCATATTGTGTTAGTTTCTCCGTTGGCCGTAATACACAGTGACGTTACGTCAGCTTGCAATATAGCGTCTCAAAAAAGACATACGGCGAAAACTGGGATACATCGAAAAATGGAATACGTCGAAAAATGGGATACGTCGACAAATGGGATAAGTCGAAAAATGTTCCATGGTCATATCCATATGACAACAATAAGGTAAAGTGAACAGGCACATTGCCATGTTTGTTTGCTTGTTATATTGTCATATGTCGACTCTCTAGCTGTTATTGGTGGAGGAAGACCACGAATGACCCCTTCCGGCAGTATTTCAGGCACGGATGGGCATCCCGGATAGAATCACCGACCTTCTGTAAGTCAGCTGGATCAGCTGTCCACATGAAACAATTCGACATGCCCAGTGGGATTCGAACATACATCGGCGAGGGGCAAGCGATTTGAAGTCAACGACCTTGAAATCAACGACCTTGACCACTCAGAAGCCAATACATCATCGATATGTCAAAGATATGTTTGTTATTTTCATTTTCAGCATCCCGACAAGTGGTACGTTCGTCTCAGACTGCGAACATGAACTTAGGCTTGTGCCCTGATAGCAGATTCCTGAAAGTCAGCTGGGCTATGCATTACAAACAAGGTATGGCGTTTCTAAATATGTATTAGTTGTCGGACAGCACTACATTGGGACACGGACAACTACATATAGGATCATACCATATTTTATGAAACGAGTTTTGGAATTTTGCGATTATTAAGCGAGCCCTTTGGCTTCACTACGTAGAGCAGCGTTATATTTAAGTGTTTAAACAGCTTTGCAATTGCATCGATCGATACTTCTTTTAAATCATAGTGTGTCTTATACGTATAGGATATAAACCGAAAACGATCCAATATGTAAAATATTGGACTGTGTGAGGTATGACGTCACGACAGTGTTTTAAGTAGCGTATGTACCAATTCAAATATTAATATGCACACGTTAAAGCTTAATTTACAAATTACAAGGATTATTCTCTCAACCAATCAGAATCCTTCCTGGTGTTATTACACGTGTGTACATATACAATATTATGAGATGACTGTATTACACTGAATACAAGCAAAGTTATGTGATAAAACACAATATCACACATTTTAGAAATGTATCAGTGAACTAAAATGTGTTGTTCCACTGTTTTCAACCATATTTCTAACTGCTTTGTGTGATACCTAGTTGCTGCATGTTGAAATGTTGTCAACGCGTACGTTTTCGGACTCAAGCTGTCAGTGAGGGCATTTATGTTGTATGTTATGACGTCATTGTTGGTCGTCTCAACGCGACGTTCTATGACCATTTAACCCATGACCATTTAACCCATGATTACATCGCTTTCTATCATATGTCAACACCTGTCAGCCTAAATTAAAAGCTGCAATTATAGTTCATTCATTAACATAGAAAGCTATAGAAAGCGAGCAGAGGTCGTGATAGAGCAGTGACAGTGCGTTCGCTTCAGGTGCGAAAGGCCAGGAGTTCGAGCCCAGCTGTAGCCGTTACTACATCCTTAAGCAAGTCATTACGTTCCGCATTGCCTCTCTCTCTGTCCCTCGTGAGGATGGATTCCACCAGCAATGAGGTCTCGAGAGCGATGAATATACGTCATATGAACATGTTTCGCAATCGAACTTAAATAAATTTGTATAAACCAGCGCCACTCAATAATGCGTTTCATTTGTGCTGTCCGATTAGCACAGTGGTTAGCGCCCTCGCTTCTCACTAATGCAACCCGGGTTCGATCCTCGGACTGTGAAGAATGTGAGATGGTACGGTGGTCACCAGATCGGACAGGTGGAGTGTCTCCGGGTACTCCGGTTTCCTGCCACACGAATGACCACATATACGTTTTCATCCGCGCCAATGAGAGTGATTAATATAAGTTGTTTGAACTTGCTTCGCAATCGTTGTAGTAAAATAAATACAGTTTCAGGTACGAAAGGTCCGGAGTTCGAGCCCCGCTGGAGTCGTCACGATTAGGCCCTTAGGCAAGGCATTTAAATTCCACGTTGCCTGTTCTCTCTCCCTCGTGGCGATGGATTCCGTCAGGAATGAGGTCTCGAGAGTGATTAATATAAGTTGTAATAACTTGTTTCGCTATCGAGATAAAAAAATTAAAAACATTTGTACAAACTAAATAAAGTTTAGTGCGTTTCAATGTTCATTCGGTGAAATATAATTCCATCAGGTGTGTGTACACGGAAACAAACAAATATTCTCTTATAATTACGCCTATAAATTTCATTTTTCATTGAAGTGAACATAAAAAAAATAATATCGTTGACATGTTGGTCATGAACATGTTAATTCTACTCTATAGCGTGGTACCCAGCAGGCAAGTGTACCCTTTCAGCAATAAGTGTGTTACATTTACCTATGATATGTAGTCCAGTGGTAACCACGAAATATTCCACTATCACATACATTTATAATATTATATTTATTGTTTAGCAATATTATGCAAAGATTCTTCTAAATATTCCACTATCAACTACATTTATAATATTATGTTTATTGTTTGGCAATATCATGCAAATATTCTTCTAAATATTCCACTATCAACTACATTTATAATATTATGTTTATCTTTTTAGCAATATCATGCAAATATTCTTCTAAATATTCCACTATCAACTACATTTATAATATTATGTTTATTGTTTAGCAATATTATGCAAATATTCTTCTAAATATTCCACTATCAACTACATTTATAATATTATGTTGATCTTCTTAGCAATATCATGCAAATATTCTTCTAAATATTCCACTATCAACTACATTTATAATATTATGTTTATCTTTTTAGCAATATCATGCAAATATTCTTCTAAATATTCTAAAATGTAGTAGATAAATAATAGTTTATTTTAATTGTTAAGTCTCTTTCACTATAAGAGACATTTCGCTACTTTTTTGTATGTCCATTGTTTTCCACAATCAGAAAACGAAATATAAATAGATATCTTTTATAATCGACCAAATATATTAAAATTCAAAGAACCTCTTTCGTCGGAATCTGCTAAAAGCCTAAATACACTTACTCAACTGGTCCGCTATATAATGTAACCATATATCGTGTAAATTAATTAAAATAGAAACTTACCAGCACAGTCGAACCATCTTCATAAGTAATCCAAACATATGCACACTAAAACCCGTATCACTATTGAATTGTAACGTAAACCCATTGACGACCCTAACATGAATGCAAATATAGTACACACAAATCGCACGTGATCTTCGTTCTTACGAGTTTATCTCTCAATGGGCATGCGTGATCATGCGGGAATCACATGTCACCATAGCAATCAACCGTAGAATACACCATACGCGAGTTTGCACACTTTTTTCGTGCAGTAGTTGTCCAAATGAAATACCGTAAAACACGGCTATTTAACGGTAGTAATGTTTTAATAAATGTTCGGATTCGTAATTATGAAATGTTATTATTATTTTGCACTATTTGAAGTGTTAAGAATGTTTGGAATATCTGATATGGATTTAGCACGTGCCTATTTCAGATTCATGCACGTGTGCTTATTTAATAAGTTGAAATGTATTTTCAAATACTAATGTTAATTCCAGTTTATACAATCATGTTATTGTCCCAATCACTGACTCATCAATCTATGCCAGCTTATATATGTGTAGGATATAAGCCGAAAACGATCCAATATGTAAAATATTGGACTGTGTGAGGCGTGTAGCAGAACACAGTGCCAATGTTTTACATATTGGATCCGTTTGAGGCTTAAATCTTACTTAAAACATACATCTATAACAACATCTTACTTACAATTACGCATAGGATTTAATATAATACTCCGGCCATTTGAAAGCAGTCTAATATTAATAATAATGGACTGCAAGTAGAAAGGTTTGACGTCACGACAATGTTTTAATAGACACTATAGTTATATCAAATGTTCGATCCTCGGACCGGGTAGTATGTGAGATGCTACGGTGGTCACCAGACCGGACAGGTGGGTTTTCTCCGGGTACTCCGGTTTCCTCCCACATGAATAACCACATAATTATACGCTTTCATCCGCGCCAAACAAGAGTGATTAATATAAGTTGTTAACACTTGCTTCGCAATCGTTGTAGACTAAATAAAGTTTAAACTTATATCGAATGTTTAAAATGTATCTCTGGGCGTATTAACTTGAACATACAGCGGAAATACCCAGCACTATGATGATAGCATAGTGATTATTAATTACCTCTACGCGCTCGCTTCTCACCAATGAAACCCGGGTTCGATCCTCGGACCGGGAAGTATGTGAGATGGTACGGGGGTCGCCAGATCAGACAGATGGGTTTTCTCCGGGTAGTCCTCCGGTCTCACACCACACGAATGACCACATTTACTCTTTCATCCGCACCAACGAGAGTGATTAATATAAGTTGTTACAACTTGCTTTGCAATCGTTGTAGTAAAATAAATAAACGTTAAACTTTAAATTACCTCTAAGCGAATTTGAACAATCTATATATACATAGCTGCAAATACCCACATAATCGTATTATTTTGAATATATATTCAATCCTGTTGTTTCTACTGTTCAAACAGATTCTAAATAAATGTATATGTTGTTTGTTGTTGACAGTACCTGCTCAGCCAATCAACGTAAGCCTACAGCCGGATCTGTAGTCCAGTGGTTAACACGCTGGACTGGTAATCCAGGGATCGCAGGTTCGATCCCCCGTCTGACCCTAATACAATTAACAGTCTTTCAGATGGGACGTTAAACCGAGGTATCTTTTCGGTGCTTTACACCGTGCACGTAAAAGAACCAGAGGAGATTCTGGAATGGGTCTCTGTCTGTATCATTGCACTATCCTACAACAATTCTAAAATGACTAATCTATTCAGGCGGCGTCGCTCATATGGGCAACCGGTAGCGACGATAAATAAACGTAAAAACACAACACATGTTACATTGCAACTGCCGGTCGATACTTGTTCATGAATATGGTATTGGTAATTCCTAGTTATATTGGGTATTAGGTCGGTGTCTTTTCTTGCGACACACATCAATGTTAAATGTCATCGCACATTATAGAGCTTAATGTATTTAATAACGTATAATTTCTTTCTCAGAAATGGACATACGCCTATGCTACCAACTTGAATCTGCCAATAATGGTAGCAATCTCGGTACAGCATGCTTTAATTTGCATGCTCATTACTCCGAGTATCCATCAGTCATGGTACGTATATATATATTTTATTATGCATCACGTGTCTAGTCAATATACAAAATTCCAACTGTCAATATTATTTACTATTCACCTCCGAGATGCTATTGACCGGTCAATATTTTCGGTAATATTCACTGCCTTTGGCTTCTTGTCTGAATCAGTAAAACGCTCATTGGGATATTGCGAAGAACAAAGCGCATCTCTTAGTAAGTAGGCGCTTATTGCAATGCATACATGAAAGCTTCTTCTAGATACTAAGGATTATATAAATAGATTTACTGAGACAAGTCAACTCTAAACCGCCTCCGTGGTCGAGTGGTTAAGGTCGCTGACTTGTATACCACTGTAACCTATCATATCTGATGGTCACGGGTTCGAGCCCCGCTCAGACCGTGTCTCATTTATATGAAAACGTTGGCAGTTTCTTACGGAGGTTGGTGCACCAAGTACTGGTTAACCGTTGGAGCCTGCCCAGGAAAGGTTTTGTTAGGTAAACTGCCCGTCGCTCAAATGGGAAACCGGTAGCGACGTTAAATAAACTTTAAAAAAAGTCAACTCGAATCTATTCCGGTACTTGGATTCGGTATAGTAAAATAAATATTGCAATCCTGCGTGGGCAACTATCAACCCTAGCTGACGCCTAGGTTAATACTCGGTGTGATATGTTTCATATTGCCAACTCATGTATGCACTATTATATATAATATGCGTTTCTTTCATTGTGACAGACGGGTTAGTAGTCCAGTGGTTAACACGGTGTACTGCGAATCCAGGAATCACGGATTCGATCCCTTCGTCTAACCCTAGTAATATTAACAGTCTTTCGGATGGGATTATCAACCGAGGTCTCATGTATAGGTGATATAGACAGACAGACAGACAGTTTATTCAAACCCATTAGGCTAAAAAGCCCATGAGGTCAAAACATATGCATGATAGAGATATATATCGTGCATGTATAATAATCAGAGACTATCTGGAAATGGTACATCTTATGTATCCTCTTGCACTATCCTCCAAAACAAAATATTACTAAAATACTTCTGGTGGCATCGCCCCTATTAACCAGGAATCGACGATAAATAAATAAAATAGAAATCTCTTTCTGTTCGGATTATATATCACGGGAATAATATTGAAAGCATTGACGTCACCGAGGTACAAATGATACCATTAATTCCCATGAGTGAAAACAAGCGATTGATTAATATATTAAATGTATGCGTCTATGAATAGAACTATTCAAAGCACTTTGAGTGTTGTGACTGGCTAGTTTATTGTATATATAGCAACAGATTGAAATCAAATACTCACGTTGCCAAGATTAATTTTTCTTTTATGCGTTCCAATGAATTTTCAAACATAATGGATATATCGTTTTTGTCATTTCACAGGACTGTTGGTTTCCCATAAACTTCACAGATAATGGACATATTCTCTATGTTTTTGTCATTTCACAGGACTGTTGGTTTCCCATGGACATCACAGATAATGGACATATTCTCTATGTTTTTGTCATTTCACAGGACTGTTGGTTTCCCATGGACATCATAGATAATGGACATATTCTCTATGTTTTTGTCATTTCACAGGACTGTTGGTTTCCCATGGACATCACGGATAATGGACATATTCTCTATGTTTTTGTAATTTCACAGGACTGTTGGTTTCCCATGGACATCACAGATAATGGACATATTCTCTATGTTTTTGTCATTTCACAGGACTGTTGGTTTCTCATCGACTTCGCAGATAATGGACATATTCTCTATGTTTTGTAATTTCACAGGACTGTTGGTTTCTCATCGACTTCACAGATAATGGACATATTCTCTATGTTTTTGTCATTTCACAGGACTGTTGGTTTCCCATGGACATCACGGATAATGGACATATTCTCTATGTGTTTGTAATTTCACAGGACTGTTGGTTTCCCATGAACTTCACAGATAATGGACATATTCTCTATGTTTTGTCATTTCACAGGACTGTTGGTTTCCCATGAACTTCACAGATAATGGACATATTCTCTATGTTTTGTCATTTCACAGGACTGTTGGTTTCCCATGGACTTCACAGATAATGGACATATTCTCTATGTTTTTGTAATTTCACAGGACTGTTGGTTTCTCATGGACATCACAGATAATGGACATATTCTCTATGTTTTTGTCATTTCACAGGACTGTTGGTTTCCGATGGATTTCACAGATAATGGACATATTCTCTATGTTTTTGTAATTTCACAGGACTGTTGGTTTCCCATGGACTTCACGGATAATGGACATATCATCACACTATGGGCAGATACCACGTATTTAAACGCTGACTGGACGTACTATGGACGTCTTGATACAACATCATTAGGTGATATAGAGACTACTAGGTTATTGTTATTTAAAATTTAAAAATTAAGTGTATTTGCCGAATGGGAGAAAATGCATAAGGCGGGGCTTTCTGTCGAGTCTTGTATTTTATTATGGAGAGATATTGGTTATCTGAAGCTGATATGTAAGCATATGGCGTCATAGCGTTATTTCATATAGACGAAAATATCACTAATCAGTATTGAAGCAACTATTTGACTGTGTTTGATCAAATAGAGCAAAATGCCGCAGAATAATGTGTGTGTGCCTGCCATATAGTCAATCCCTTGTCGGGAGTTCGTTCTGATATGACCGGTTGGTGAACCGCCAGCTAGTTAAATAATGGTTAACGGTTGCCTATCAGTCTGACATTTGGACTGCGAGTATAGGATTCGGGAATTACTGATGTGACTGAGGTGTCTCATAAGTCAGAAATGGCTGGCGACACTATAATATACAAACAATTTACTTTTAGGTTGTAAAAAAACAAATAAATTGCCTATTAAATTCCTTGTTAAAATGGAAAAACATACAGTCGGTTCATTTATGTTTCCAATCTTTCATTTCTTCTGATACCACATCCACTGTGAATAGGTATTCTAATCAACCTGGAACACAGTAAGACTATTCAAATTATAACGCTTCACATAGCCAGTGCTGACCTGTGAATAACGTCACTGTGTTTACACTGTATTCCTCAGCCAAATAATACTCAACCAACCGTCAGTTTGCAATGGCCTGAATTCTTATACCGCATCTTTTCTACACATCAACTGATGAAGTCTTCTCAAGTCACTTAATTTCTCGAGAGAAAAAACCCCACAAAAACTATACACTGCCTGTCATGAAAATGCATTTTTACCAAAACGAAAAATGAACTATATTAGTTATTTGGACTACATTCGACTACAATGGACCGCGGATGCACTTCTGCCTAGTTACGTATATACAGTCATTAATACTGCTTGCAAAAATACCAAAAGACAAAATACGCGCAATTATGACTAGCCTGAAGGGCGATAGACGGTGTATATTATATTCTATATTTATTGAACGTCGTTACAATGAATATCTAGTGCGCAAGAAAGTTCGTTGTGTTACCATGGCAACCGGTAATATCTATACAGCATGACAATTACGACCATGTGTTATTATAGGAATGATAGAAGTAACACAATATTACAATGAAATAGAAATGCAGCACTTGTAGATCTACGTTATGTATTCGTGGACAAAATTGTATCAAAAGCAACATCAGAGAGTCAGAGTTGGTATTAACGTTTTTCGCAGCAAGATTTACGTCGCGGATTTATTTGATTCACGACATGTTTCAATCTTCTCACTTGTGTAGCTTTGAAACTAATCAAGATAAATGGTTGAAATTTGCAAACACAGAGAGTTTGGAAACTTAGGAATCATTAAAGCAGCATTACATCGTAATACAGTATGTGTTGGTTAAAATATAAATACTAATGTGTGTGTGTGTGTGCTTACAAAAATCGAAATAGTCGCTCAGAAACGATAAAATTCCAATAAATTTAAACCGTCGTATACGCGAATTTGTTTATCAACACACGAAATGTAAACACGCACAGCGCGCATGCGTGAAACAACAGAGGATGTAGAAAACAACGTATATATTTTGAACATGAAAGACTATCTATCTTCCTCTAATGTCGAACCCCTCGCTGGGATGTAGAAATGTCCCTAAAAGACTTAGCTAACAGAGGTATGATTCAACATATCAAGTCATTTAATTAAAAAAGGTTGTAAACAAGTGCGTGACTGATCGACTCGGAAAGTCCTACTTTCGGTTTCGAGTTTATTTTATCGCAAAAAAACAATGTTTACCAAATGAACATAAGCATACACAGTTAGAATGTATAGCAGCATTGCTACCCATACGTACAAATTGAATTTTTCAAATATCTTTTATTTCATACGATGTAATGCTGCTTTACACCAACGAGTTTGACATTTTGATCATTTGACCATCTCCATATTCAGAGAAGCTGTTTGTGCGACTATAAATACATTTGGGCGACCTAGATTACGGACAAATCTGACAGATGAACTAACAGCAATGCATGGGTTTTACTGTTATATTACCTGTCAATACTAGTAACAAATTGAGGCCCAGACAGAGTTATCGATACTCAAATTAATTGTTAAGATCAATATGGTATATAAAAACCCACATAAAGATATATTATAAAATTAATCTGTCAGGGCCTGCAAATATTATAGCCAGTTAGAACAGTTACAAGTGAGGTTATCATATATAGCACGAGGAAAGCAATCATTAGTAGTATATGTTCCTTTTACCTGCGTACACCACTTAAATCCCCGAATCGGCTGTCCGATTAGCGCAGTGGTTAGCGCGCTCGCTTCTCACCAATGCAACCCAGGTTCGATCCTCGGACCGGGACCGGGAGGTATGGGAGTTGGTATGGTCGTCGCCAGATCGGACAGGTCGGTTTTCTCCGGGTACTCCGGTTTCCTCCCACACGAATGACCACATAATTATACGCTTTCAGCCGCGCCCAACGAGAGTGATTAATATAAGTTGTTAAAACTTGCTGAGCAATAAAATATATATTTGTTTAAATCCTCGAAAAAGCACATACAACTTTATTCAGGCGCGTGTAGCTTTGATATTAGTGTGAAGTTAAATGCTTGATATGTGGAGAGTGCAATCCAAAGGGATTAGAAACATAGGTATAGGATATAAGCCGAAAACGATCCAATATGTAAAATATTGGACTGTGTGAGGCGCGTAATGCCGAAGACAGTGCTAATATGTTACATATTGGATCCGATGGATGCTTATATCTAGCTTAAACACACACTTATACAGTGAAACCTGTGTTAGTGGTCACCTATTGAGCAGCCAACCTGTATTAAGCAGCCAGCTTCCAGATTCCCAATATACTGTGTTATTATACATTTGACCTCCATTAAGCAACCACATGTGCTAAGCAGCCACTTTCTATGATTCCCTTGGGTGGCTGCTTAAGACAGGTTTGACTGTATAACAAGATGTTACTAATTAAACTTGTTAATTTCGTACATTTACTCATATCATTTGATAAAATACATGTGGCCGTTTGAAAGCAGTCCAATATTACTAATAATGGACTTACAAAGGTATGACGTCACAACAGTGTTTTAAGAAACATTAAACCATCGAGTTTGGAATTCAGTTTACCCATTATTAATCTCAGTTTATTACGATTATATTGGAGGTAATATTATTTTCCTTGTAACAGTTAATTGCATGGTAATATCCGGTTCCAATATCAACGCCGTAGTTATATTGATTATTCACCTGAATATCGACTTCACTTTGAACAGATGGTGCAATGGTACGCGAAGAATTTTTGAAATACCTACTTTTTGTGTTTGTCTCATTTGGTTTGAAAGTCGTACCTGTTTTTGTCGGCTATTTTTGGAGGAGGAAATCCCAGAGTTCCCCGCCGAGAATAGTTCAGACATGGACGGACCACGGGGTAGAACCACAGATCTTCCGCAAGCCAGCCACATATGCGTTTCATTGCATCAGCTTTTCACATGAAATAGTATATGTTGTATCATGTGTGTCTATTCCAAAGAACAAATTGAGTTTAATGACAACCATCAAGCATACTATTTCATACTACAAGTTCACCAATTGTCTTATTAGTGAAAATCCACGTAGGCTAAATACATCAGGAATCGTCTAATTTAGATTGCCAACAGAAGAATCAAATTATCCTACCGTGATATAATGTCGCCAATATTATTGTCTCTCGTAACGTTGACTGCGTAGTCCCGATACATTAAATTGTCATTTAGAATATACGATACGACGAGACACACTTTCAATTATTGTAAATCTATGTTCGTTTTTCATTGCATATATGTCTACAGTAAACACATTGTGTGTGTGTTTGCGTTTATTTATCGTCGCTACCGGTTGCCCATATTAGCGACGCCTCCTGAAGAGATTAGTCATTAGATATTTGGAGGATGCAATGATACAGATAGAGACCCATTCCAGAATTATCTCTGGTTCGTGTACGTGCACGGTGTAAAGCCCTGACACGATACCTCGGTTTAACATCCCATCTGAAAGACTGTTCATTTTATTAGGGTCAGACGGGGGAGCGAACCTGCGATCCCTGGATTACCAGTCCAGCGTGTTAACCACTGGACCACAGATCCGTCTGTAAACACATTGTTTTGCATCGGATGTATATATAATTAACAATTTGCTAAATATATTCCATTATCAAACAATGTCAAAATTCGTTTTTTAATCTCCAAATGAAAACTAAAATATGTAATTGATATATATTTACATGTATCATCTTATAACATTAGTAAAATCACCATTTACATGTATCTTCTTATAACATTAGTAAAATCACCATTTACATGTATCTTCTTATAACATTAGTAAAATCACCATTTACATGTATCTTCTTATAACATTAGTAAAATCACCATTTACATGTATCTTCTTATAACATTAGTAAAATCACCATTTACATGTATCTTCTTATAACATTAGTAAAATCACCATTTACATGTATCTTCTTATAACATTAGTAAAATCACCATTTACATGTATCTTCTTATAACATTAGTAAAATCACCATTTACATGTATCTTCTTATAACATTAGTAAAATCACCATTTACATGTATCTTCTTATAACATTAGTAAAATCACCATTTACATGTATCTTCTTATTACATTAGTAAAATCACCATTTACATGTATCTTCTTATTACATTAGTAAAATCACCATTTACATGTATCTTCTTATAACATTAGTAAAATCACCATTTACATGTATCTTCTTATTACATTAGTAAAATCACCATTTACATGTATCTTCTTATAACATTAGTAAAATCACCATTTACATGTCTATTTTTTGAGTTTGCACGTAAGTATTCTATAAGATATATTCCTGTTAGAACAAGGACATTTCTCGGAAATGATATATGGACATTAATGTCATTGCTGTTATGTGATTTGTTGAGGAGGTCTTTGGAGTTACGAAGAGAGTTTAATGAAAAAACACTAAATCAGTCAAAATAAGATTATAAATATGTCCTAAAGGGATATGCAACAGTTTCTGCAAAAATATTTGCAAACTCAAATTTGTACATTGCTAGTTTGAATGATGTCATCGACTTTGTTTTTGTAATACAAATATATTACTTGGCAACATTAAACTGAGACTCATTAATCTCCGCCAAAACCTTCGTAAGTTTCCGTGAACTACGACCAGGACATGCGTTAGGTTTTTATCGTTAATATTTGAATCAAGTCAGTAAGTAAGTGTACCATAATCTAAAGCTCATATTTTACTTCGGAAATCCGATTATTAACGAAGTAAGTTCACGGAATATGCAAATGTCTCAGTTTAATATTGCCAAACAATATACATGGTGGTTTCGTGCACTTTGTTACAATAATGAATAAGGTGCAAACATGCCACAATATCAAATAAATCGCATGTTGATGAACATATGCTGCTTGGTTGAGTTGATTGCCATTTAATGCATGTTTTTATTTTCATCCAAATATTTCAAACTAACAATGTACACAGTTTGAATAAACTGTAGCATACCCCTTTAAATAGAAATGTTATTCACCAAATGCATTGTTTCCTAACTTCAGAACCTGCAAACAGTTGTTTGGATATCTATGAACTGGAGCATACCCCTTTAAAAATCAATGTTATTCACCAAATGCATTGTTCCTTACTTCAGACCCTGCAAACAGTTGTTTGGATATCTGTGAACTGGAGCATACCCCTTTAAATATCAATGTTATTCACCAAATGCATTGTTTCCTAACTTCAGACCCTGCAAACAGTTGTTTGGATATCTGTGAACTGGAGCGGATGGAAATCGAACCACGAATTAGTTGTCACGAAGCTTCCTCAATTGTGTTCACTATTGCGACCTATATTCATCGCTTGTCTTTCATCTCAATGAGTAACGCGATATGTGAAGATAACGACTCCATTCGTGTCTTAAGACAGGTTTGTTGTATAGTTTTTTCCTGCCTCGTATGATTGCGTCTTACAATACGCACACGCAACAAGGAATCTAATTACGAACAACCGTGACAAAACTTCCAAGTGTTATCCGCATTTTCCAAATTCATTAATTAAGGAATAAATCCAACCTGTGGTGCATTTAGTGGGGGTATACAATACATATGTGCTCTTTAAAAGTGTGTGTGTGTGCGTACGCGCGTCCGCGCGCGTGTGTGTGTGCTGTAGCCGCCACCGTTGTGTCCTAGGCAATTTACTTAAATTCCACATTGTATCTTCTTCCCCCCCCTCTCTCTCTCTCTCGGCGATGGATTCCATCAGGAATTAAGGTCTCGAGAACGATAAATATAATGTCTGGATCAACCAGAAAAACAGTTATTAAAGATATTAAAAAGTTACATAAAGTTGCAAATTTACATTTACATATGCAAAACAATACAAGTACTTATATCTACTCACTTCCCGGTACTTTTCCGGACTATTTTATGGAATTCGCAATAAAGCGATGTTTAGGTCAATCGACTTGGGCCGTAGATATTTAGGTAGGGGGTAGGAATTGCCTACTCTACCTTTTGGATTATATATCACTCAGCCTAGCGTGCCTCTTCACTTCCGGTGCCACCCGAGCGACACATAGGTGTAAATGCCCGGGTATTTAGCTACGAATTAATCATCCAGGATTAAAATAATTGAAAATGGTTTTAGACGCTATAGCGCTTGTGCATGTGTGTTTACATTTGTTTAACTTCGCTACCGGTTGCCCATATGAGCGACGCCTCCTGGAGAGGTTAGTTATCTTAGATTTTGGAGGATAGTGCAATGACACAGACAGAGACCAATTCCAGAGTCTTCTCTGGTTCTTTTATGTTGAACACACTACCTTGTACCATCAAATGCTCATGAGAAGCTAGTATGGAGATATTTAACCCAACACACAAGTAGATTGATATATATGGGCTTTATTTATAAGCCATACAAATTAACAGGTCTACAAAGCACACACATTTCTGATTGAAACAATAGTTATATACATAAATGTAGTTGGCACTAAATTACGATAATAATTGACAATGGCTTTAGACGCTATAGCGCTTGTGCATGTGTGTTTACATTTGTTTATCGTCGCTACCGGTTGCCCATATAAGCGACGCCTCCTGAAGAGATTAGTTATTTTAGATTTTGGAGGATAGTGCAATGACACAGACAGAGACCAATTCCAGAGTCTCCTCTGGTTCTTTTATGTGCACGGTGTAAAGCACCGACACAAGACATCGCTTAAAGTCCAAACTGAAAGACTGTTAATAGTATTAAAGACAGACGGGGATCGAACCTGCTATGACTGAATTCGCAGTCCAACGCGTTAACCACTGGACTACTGACCCACCTGTTACGTCATACCACACGCTGTTTCATCTTGTAAACGATGTTGATCTTTGTGAAGTGCCTTCCCCTGAGTAATTGTTGTCTTCATTTCTAGACTGACCATCATATTGAATATCAGCTGAACTGTGACGTCGATGGTTTAGGACATGTTAAGGTAAGCACATATTTTATTCATTGAATTTAGTTTTTTGCATAAGCAGCTGTCAAATGAATGTCACAACATCAGTAGCTAAGGACACCAGTGCTTAAGGTGTAAGGGGCGTAATTCAAAATACTTCTTTGACTATGTTAAATCAATAAGCTTGGCAGAGTTACTGCCCACAGTCTGCCCGATTTAAAATACTTATCCGATATTCTATAGAAGCGTTTCAACTCTCTAATATATCATCTAAGATGAACCTTGTGGAGGTCGTGATAGCGCATTGGTAGTTCGTTCACATTAGGAGAGAAATGCTCGGAGTTCGAACCAGAGTTGTAACAGTTACGATTGTGCCCTTAGGCAAGGCATTTAAATTCCATATTGACTCTTCTCTCACTTATTGCGATGGATTCCGTCAGGAATGAGGTCTCGATAGTATAATATAACTTGCAGGAACTTGTGTCGCAATAGAGCTAAAATAAATGTGTATAAACTAAGGTGAATGTTTAAATATTATTTCCGTATAAAAAACGCACACTTCGGATAAGTATATATAATGTAGGTGTGCGTTTTCTATGTCCTCTAGTATATAATGTAGGTGTGCGTTTTCTATGTCCTCTAGTATATAATGTATGTGTGCGTTTTCTATGTCCTCTAGTATATAATATAGGTGTGCGTTTTCTATGTCCTCTAGTATATAATGTAGGTGTGCGTTTTCTATGTCCTTAGTATATAATGTAGGTGTGCGTTTTCTATGTCCTCTAGTATATAATGTAGGTGTGCGTTTTCTATGTCCTCTAGTATATAATGTAGGTGTGTGTTTTCTATGTCCTCTAGTATATAATGTAGGTGTGCGTTTTCTATGTCCTCTAGTATATAATGTAGGTGTGCTTTTTCTATGTACTCTAGTATATATTGTAGGTGTGCGTTTTCTATGTCCTCTAGTATATATTGTATGTGTGCGTTTTCTATGTCCTCTAGTATATAATATAGGTGTGCGTTTTCTATGTCCTCTAGTATATAATGTAGGTGTGCGTTTTCTATGTCCTCCAGTATACATTGATCTCTGCGACAGCTTCGTTAATATGGCGACTCTCCAGCTTTATTGGTGTAGGAAGACCCCCGGATACACATTCGAGCAATATTTCGGGTAGAACCAACGACCTTCTCATGTGAAATATATGGATACCCCCAGTGGGATTCGAACATACCATTGAGCGGCAAGTGATTTGAAATAAACGACTGTAACGACCATAACCTCTCGGCCACAGCGGCACCTTCTATACTTGTGCTTGTGTCGAGGTTTGGCTTGTTGGTGTTGAAACAACTTCTTCATTTGATTATGTATTACACATATGGTCCTGTAATTGTAGACCGTCGTTAAATCGAATTGTCCTTTATCAAGGGGCCTAATTTGCATATTTAACCCCGCCGTAGAAATGACCCCAGCCGTAGAAATGACCCCCAGCGTAGAAACGGTTGCTATTGTTTTAGCTACGTGTGTCTGTGTTTGTCTGTGTGTTTGCATGATAACTAAACAGTGAGCGTGTTTTACGTTTATTTATCGTCGCTACCGGTTGCCCATATGAGCGACGCCTCCTGAAGCGATTAGTCATTTTAGATTTTTGGAAGATAGTGCAATGATACAGACAGAGATCCATTACAGAGACTTTTAATATATAGAGGACGTGATTCGATGTTGGGATTATTCAGTCAATGCACGTGGTCATGGCGATCCGTCCAGCACGTGGGATTTACGTCTCTCCAAGTGATATCCGCTAGTTTAAAATGTTATATGTTGTTTTGTTTTTTACGTTTATTTAACGTCGCTACCGGTTGCCCATATGAGCGACGCCTCCTGAAGAGATTAGTCATTTTAGATTTTGGAGGATAGTGCAATGATACAGACAGAGACCCATTCCAGAGTCTCCTCTGGTTCTTTTACGTGCACGGTGTACAACACCGACACGAGACCTCGGTTTAACGTCCCATCTGAAAGACTGTTAATATTATTAGGGTCAGACGGGGGATCGAACCTGCGATCCCTGGATTACCAGTCCAGCGTTTTACCACTGGGCTCCAGATCCGTCTGTTGTTATATGTTGCATTATCTATATACGTCTTCAGGTGTTATACAGTATGCAGGAGCAGTATTGTCTGAAGTATCAGATGGTTAGAGCGATTTGCTTTCATGGTCAGTATAATACACATTACTTACCCAACTAAATAAACAGTCCGCATATGTCGTGTCCCTGTGTTAATCTACAGAGAGTGTTTTACGTTTATTTATCGTCGCTACCGGTTGCCCATATGAGCGACGCCTCCTGAAGAGATTATACATTTTAGATTTTGGAGGATAGTGCAATGATACAGACAGAGACCAATTCCGGAGTCTCCTCTGGTTCTTTTACGTGCATGGTGTAAAGCACCTACACGAGACCTCGGTTTAACGTCCCATCTGAAAGACTGTTAATTTTTTTACGGTCAGACGGGGGATCGAACCTGCGATCCCTAGATTATCAGTCCAGCGTGTTACCACTGGACTACAGATCCGTCTGTAATCTACAGATAACACATAAACCCACTAAATAAGCTGTTGTTGTTTGTAAACACGCTGTGTGATACACTATACAAGTGGTTGGGTTCGATGTCGTACACAGGTACGTGTAAATATTATTCCAGTTTCTATGGCAACACAGATACATGCGTTAAATATATTTTTTACTTCCTAATTCGCTAAGCTCAAACGTACGTAAATCAATTTTCCCATAAAGTAATTCTAGGGGAAAATAATTAAAAACAAGATTCAACACAAGATGCAGCATTTGCAATACCACTTGCTCCATTTATTATATACGCACGGGCATTCTGTGCAGATATTGATGATTAGAAATCTCATAGCGTGTGTGTGTTTTACGTTTATTTATCGTCGCTATCGGTTGCCCATATGAGCGACGCCTCCTGAAGAGAGTATTCATTTTTGATTTTTGGAGGAGAGTGCAATGATACATACAGAGACCCATTACAGAGTCTCATCCGGTTCTTTTACGTGCACGGTGTAAAGCACCGACACGAGACTTCGGTTTAAAGTCCCAACTGAATGACTGTTAATTGTATTAGGGTCAGACGGTGGATCGAATCTGCGATACCTGGATTACCAATCCAGCATGTTAATCCGTCTGTAGACATCTCATATCATACATCCGTTTATGTGAAGTACACCATTGCCCAATGTTATAAAACTTGTGTCCGATTTCTGATCTCAAACTCGAGCTCACGACATGTTGACTGGTTGAGTCTGAGATTTGCTCTTGGCTCAACCAATCAGAATTTTGATACTGAGTTTGAGATTTGAGAAAAGATTTATAACCTCCAGGCCAGTATGTCTTTTAAATTTTAATATACATATCTATATCTTCGATATAAGAAAGCCTCGTAAATACTAAACTGTAGTGTGGGCTACCCCAACCGACTTCTCTAATTATACTAGTATTATATAATATGACGCGATTTATCAAAAGGGACTCACTGAGTGAAATTTTCAGTCATTTCCTTAAGCGTTTACATTATTTGTTCTAAAAATGAATGTTAAATTTACATGTACATGTATAGCGTGAACGTTGCCGTTTTCGAGTGCGTGACGAAACGTTAGATGTCATTTCTCAACGAAACGTCATCCATCCAGTGTTGGTAAATCGCGTCACAAATTGCATCTCATATTTTTATTAGATTTCATTTTTTTTAATGGGGATGGGTAGAAAGCATCCTCGCCCATTATTCAGTGTAAACATACCTTCTTTGGTGCCACTTTACTTTCCAAACGATTAGTATAACGATAACTGTTATCATAGTACGTAAGCTTACTCAGGAACATCTGTTATATAAATATTGGACTGGAATCGATACCTCCACTTGGATTACACAGACTAAATCCTGTCTGAGCTGGCGGTGTTATAACTTAAAATCACAGCCACTAATTAACTCTTTCAACACCAAGTAACTGACATGGACTGGTCCATGCTATTCTTAGACCAATAAATGAATAAGAAAATTACATTCGGACCAGTTCATTTATCAAGATGGGTAATTTTGTCTAAAATTAGTAATACTACTTGCAAAAAGTGCAGATCCTGATGAGACGGCTCGTCACGAGCCGGCTCATCTGGATCTACACTTTTTGTAAGCCTATATAGAGGTATGTGGTGTTGAAAGGGTTAAGAGCAGATGCGTGACAAACATGTAAAAACATAAAAATAAAGTCTGGTATTCATTTCGTAAGCCGCCATTAATAAAGATGTCATTCCTCTGACGAGTAGTCTCCCTTGTAATCAACCACTGGATAATCCTGGTACTGGTCGTCGAACCTAAATTGCGATTAGTTACCAAATTGCGAGAGTTCATCGAGATCTGCAACGATCAATACCAAGCCTGTCATATTCTAGTAGCCTGGGAACAGGCGTCGTTATATTTTGCCTGGTCAGTCAAAGAAATATATTTTAACACCGAGACTATTATTTGGGCCATATTGAGTTTCTGATTATGTCATTTTGACAGAAGTTAAAAAGTGAAAAAACGACAGACTGGAACCCAGGCTAATATATTTTTTTATTCATTTTTGTTTTATTTCATAAACATTTTTTTATAATATTGAAACATAATAAGTCAGACTACGTCTAGCGATGGGGTTTCTTTCTCATATTGCAATTGACATTTGCAGATGTAGGTTATTGCCATAATAGTTTAAAGTATATATACAAACATGCGCATATACACCCATACATGTATATCAATGCATACACAAAATGCCCATATATGAATGCAAATGCATTCACAAAAACACACATATGTACCACATACACACCCATCATACATATATACATACATATACATTTACACACATACATATATGATATACACTTATAAATAGTTATATATATATATTATATATACATGTATATGTTTTAATACTGATGTGATCTTGCTAATTATCATGTAGGTAGTCGTTTAATTGTTTTAAAAATTGTATGCCATTAATACCCGAGTTTTCGTAATATTTATGCAGGAGATAGAACTCCTGTTTAAATATACGATACATATCGACGTTAACAGATCTACTATCACTTAAGAAATATGCTTTGTAAATACTAAAACCAATTACTGAAAGAATTACGTTGATGAAAAAATACTTGGAGTACAACACTTTGTATCCAAGAATCATATAATTGAGTGCTCTTATTTCGTTTCCGAGTCCAATTTGACGTAGCATGATTGAACTGTGATTCCATATTTCATCAACTGAAATACATGTACTGAAGATGTGTTCATATATGTTTCCGGACAATTACAAATAAAACAGTTTGGTGAGGAGACCATTTTCCATCTATGTCGATATATTTTGCTGGAAATATATAATTAGGAGAGAAACTATATAAGCTCTGCTTCCGTTTTAATCCTTTCCTATATATTTACTTCTTTGATTGTGTGTACATGTATTGTTTTGTGAATGTATATATGTTTAAACCAAGACTGTCATATTCACAGGTAGGGTCCAGTTAAAATGGAACCGACTTCTCGAATTGAGATAATTGCCTACACTTCATTATTTATACTCTCCGAGATGCACGAAATAATTTTTAAACACTACACTTGAATACGCGAATTACTGTAAACCAAGGATAAATATGCGATATTCGCTATGGCTACGTTGAATCAGATACATGTTATAAATATACTTAGTACTGTTTCATGATGTGTTTAATATTTGAATATTGGTGATGTATTCAGTAATGCTTTTGTTGAAGGTTTGAAAGAGAGAAATAAGTACAATGCTTGTTCGTTTCCATTTTGTATACAGGGTAGTGTATTTTACATCATGGGCATGGTTATCGACTGGCAATAGTTTGGGTTCCAGTTTGGAAATTTTTCGCTTTTTTTACTTCTGGCAAAATGACATATTATCAGAAACTCAATACGGCTCAATTAATGGTCTTGGTGTTAAAATATATTAAATATGACTGAACCAGGCAAACAATATCAACGCCTGTTTCCAGGCAAGTGGCTGTATCTGGTGACGTGACAATGAGGTTTCTACGACAGACCGCTGTTCATCATTTCACTCTTTCATGTAGTTGAACTCGTGAATTCCCGAGTTGAAATCGTGACATCGTGAAGATGAAATCGTGAAATCATTCATTAATGAAGTTGAAAACGTGAATTCGTGAATTTGATATCGTAAATTTGATATCGTGAATTTGATATCGTGAGTTCGTGTAGTTGAAATGGTGACGTATTAAATTATGGCACCACTGGTGCATAATATGTTTCCACTATGATTTTCGTGACATTCTACTGATTAGGTTGTAGCTAGCATTGGCATACCACATGACTACTTACTTCGTAACAACATTGCAACTCACCTTAGTTGTCCTCTTTTCGTGACATTCTACTGATTAGGTTGTAGGTAGCATTGGCATACCACATGACTACTTACTTCGTAACAACATTGCAACTCACCTTAGTGGTCCTCATTTCAGGTCATTCCTCTGATAGCGCTTCAGCTAGTTCATCAGACGACGTGCACTCTTTTGGAACGTTTGTGATATTTGGAGTTGTTTGTATCGTTGTAATAACAGTTATACTTTTCACCGTCATCTTCGGTAAGATATACACTGAAATACTTTAAAAACGCACCACCTATATTGGGGCATGATTTTTGCACATTTGTTAAATTGCGGGAGTTCATAATAATTTGCCACATACTAAGACTGACTACTGCTGTTTATGTGCATTGACGCGCTAATATTCTCTGTACGATGATATGTTATTTTTGAAAACTGGTCTTACACCAAACATATACCCTCCGACAAAAGTGGTACGTTTTTAAAGTAGTTTGTAGAACAGTTTCGTGCAAATCACAAATCGAAGGTAGAGGGATTGCTAGAAGTGTGCTTTGTATATGTGTGTGTTTTAGGTTTAGCCTATACAGGTCTGCTCGCCAAAATGGGTGAATACATGTCTCTCACTCATTGTGTTTTGACCCCGAACGTGTATACCTCACGTCTTTTAATAGGTTGGTAAATTTTTCGAATGGAGTAAATGTTGATAAATAGCAGCTGTATTTCAGGCATGGATCGGCAACCGGTTAGAATCAACGACCGCCCGAAAGTCACACGAAATATTTCGACACCCCAGTGGGATTCGAACCTAGAGTGGAGAGTGGCAAGTAATTCGAAGTCAAACACCTTAACCACTCAAGCTGTGGAGTCCTGGAATTGTGCTTTAAATACATATTCAGCCAAACACACGTATAATGCCTCTGCATACATAATGAAAGAACCGACAGTGGAAGTCGTGATAGCGCAGTGGATGCGCGTTCGCTTCAGGTGCGAACGGTCCGGAGTTCGAGCCCCGCTGGAGCCATAACGATTGTGCCCTTAGGCAAGGCATTTAGATTCCACATTGCCTCTTCTCTCTCCTTCATGGCGATGGATTCAATCAGCAATGAGGCCTCGAGAGTGATTAATATAAGTTGTAAGAGCTTGTTTCGTAATCGAGCTAAAAATAAATTTGTATAAACTAAAGAACCGACATATCCCCAGTATCTGTCTGTAGATTGGGATTCGTGCTACTTCTCTAGTTTGTTATGGCTATTGGCGAACTAAGTCTATGCCGAATCAGGAGATCGGGATTATTTCATGTCAGGAAGCTATCCAGCTGGCTTGATGTAGGTCGGTGGTTCTACCCGGTACCAGTCCGTGCCAGCAATACTGGTCTACCTCCACCAATAATTGCTGGAGAACGACCTAATCTATTTGTGTGACTATAAACCTCCATCAATTTAGTTGTCTCCCTTAGACCATTATTTCAGTTTGACCTCGTCGAATTTCGCTCTCAGATTCGTTGTCAAGTTAATATGTATTTGTCTATTTAAGAACGTACACGAGAAAATAAGTATCATGCGTAGGTTCTCTTTCAACAATACTATTGACCGTGACCTCTCCATCAACAATACCATTGGCAGTAGCTTCGGTTTCAACAATACTATTGGCCGTAGCATGTGTTTCAACAATACCATTGGCCGTATCATGTGTTTCAACAATACCATTGGCGTAGCTTGTGTTTCAACAATACCATTGGCCGTAGCTTCTGTTTCCACATACCATTGGCCGTAGCTTGTGTTTCAACAATACCATTGGCCGTAGCTTGTGTTTCAATAATACCATTGGCCGTAGCTTCTGTTTCAACAATACCATTGGCCGTAGCTTCTGTTTCCACATACCATTGGCCGTAGCTTCTGTTTCAACAATACCATTGGCCGTAGCTTGTGTTTCAACAATACCATTGGCCGTAGCTTCTGTTTCCACATACCATTGACCGTAGCTTCTGTTTCAACAATACCATTGGCCGTAGCTTGTGTTTCAACAATACCATTGGCCGTAGCTTATGTTTCAACAATACCATTGGCCGTAGCTTCTGTTTCCACATACCATTGGCCGTAGCTTCTGTTTCAACAATACCATTGGCTGTAATTTCTACTTTTGCAATACCATTGGCTGCAACAGTAATTTTTGCAACAGTAAGCTCTTTCAATACTACTATTGGTCGTAATATCTGTTTCAACAATGTCATTGACCCTAGCTTCTCTTTCAACAATACCATTGGCCGTAATTAACTTTTCTTTCTACAATACCAGTGGTCGCAATATCCATTTCAACAATGTCATTGGCAGTAATATAAAGCTATTATAATTGTTTTAACCTTATGGTTTTAATCATTGTGTTGTGATTGTATGACAATATGTAAATTGGACATGTGAAGATTAAAAACATATACGTGCCATGTAATGTAGTGTGTGGTTGGTGCTTTCTTCCAGCACAATACACTAGTAAATATGATGTTTAATTTCCTTTTCATTCACAAGTCGTACAGTGGCTTATGTGGTTACGGAAGTCTTTCTTAAAAGCCCACCATAACCACGAGAGAGGTAAGCTCATGTTTTAAGCCTCAGATGAAAATGTATGTTTTTATTCCTATGGCAGTAGCTATCATTTTAAACGAGCAGTATATATTGCTTTATGCCATACTAATTGGAATGTTCAACACAACGCACAGTTACATCAATTGTGTAATTTGGATCTTTCTTAAGGATATATTCGTGTTACAAAATGACTTTGCATTATATGCGAGTGTCCGAATTTTTTTAATGCCAGCAATAACACATGCTAAAATTGATTAACTTCATTGCTTTTATGATTTGCTATGGAGAAATGTAGCTTGGAAGAGGGCTGACAGAAAAAAGCTAAACCGAGTAAAATGAGATTATATATTTTTCAATAATGTTCAAGAACGTACATTATAAAGTTAAAACAGGATTTCTTTACTGCAAAACATGACGTTTAATACTGATTTTGTAACGAATACAATTGTATGATGGCAACGTGTTTTAGAACTTGTGACAGTCACTTTGAACGAGGAAAATATATTTAGCAAAACATATTAAATTAGAATTAAAGATTTTTCCTCCACTACAAAAAAATACTATTCAAATTAAAAGATAAATTAATTATGAGGACAGATACCAGCGTATTTGAAAACCGTTGATTGTATATTAATTATAATTACAGGATCCCGACATGTCAGTTTCAACGCTGAGGAAGGTATTCCACTTCAGCCATACACTCCGAAACCAACAGGTTTGATACATTGGTCTTGTAATAGAGCCCTGTCTATACGTGGTTGAAATTCTTAAAAATGAAAAACCGTTGTCAGGTCGTATACGATTTAATGTCAGAGTTGAGGGCCCTAAGGTAGATTAGTTCAGAACTAATTAGGTCATCCTCTATTAATAAAGAAATATATCTTCTATCTAGACACTCGGAGTCTACCCTCACCGATAATATCTGTGGAGTCGCCATACTGGTCTATCTAGACACTCGGAGTCTCCCCTCACCGATAATATCTGTGGAGTCGCCATACTGTTCAAAGTTGTTGGTGCGACTTTAAACCAAAGGCAAACAAACAACGAACTCTCACAACGAGCAACTTTATGTTCATGTTGCCATTCATGTTGTTTTTAAATACACTTCCCGGATCCGTACAGTAGCACATTCTTGAATAATTATAATATTGTCGGCGGTCGACGTGAACTACTTTAATAGTATTCAACGAAACTAAACGCAAGGTTTGAGACAATGTATGCGCAACAGCGTGTGTGTCTTTGCTTTTACTTTTCGCCGCTTCCGGTTGCCCAAATGATCAACACATCATGAGAGATTAGTTATTTTAGGTGTTGAATTGTCCTGAGATTAACACGTTGGACTCGTAAGTCAAGGGTCTCGGCTTCGACCAGCCGCTTCATCATACTAACATGACTAATGCTGCAGTCCTTTGAACCTATGCTATCGAGTCGCTGTACACGCAAAAGCAACCATAGAAATCTCTGAAATTGGTCTCTGTCTGTATCATTGCACTATTCTCCAAGTCGAAACTGACCAATCTCTTCAGGATGCGCCACTCATATGGGCAACCGGTACCGACGATAAATAACGGTAAATATATATATAGGCAGAACCAAATGATCAGACTCCTCTGTTTCGTTTAGATACACTGTGTAAAGCACCGACAGGAGACTTTAGCCCGAGCTTATAAAACTGTGATCACAAACTCGAACTCAAGCAATACGATTTGTTGATTCCGCGATTTGCACCCAGTTCAACCAATGCGTAGCTTGAGATTCGAGTTTGAGATTTCATAAAAGTTTTATAACTCAAAGATCGTGGCTGAAAGTCTCGCCCTAATGACTATAGCATTAGTCATGTTGGTATGTCATAGCAACGATCGAACCTATGGACATGGGTTATGAAACGAGCGTTTTAACTTTTCTTTTTACATTGATATAGGGAGCAAACTGGACACGCGCGTATCACTTACACCAGCCTCGATAATGAAAGATACAGAGTCTAGACGAAGATCTTCAAGCAACCTTCTGCTGTTAGAAGAAAGTGCAGCGCAAGGGACCTTAGTTATTCCTCTCCGCCGGAGTATTACAATGGCGTTACTTGAAGATACAGATCAGTTCTACAAAAAAAGGATACTGTTTTGTCCGATACCGTTCGACACATATAGCCGTGATGTAACACATCTTCTGAAGAACGTGTTTATGGATGAAGCTGGTATAGTCTGCCAGTGCTGTTTCGACCGTAAAGTCTTTCAAGAGTATATGACCGGTGATCGCTTTAAATGGATAGAGAACATATTAGGAGATCACGATAAAATTTTGATTTTTCTGTGCTTTACTTCACTTTCTTTTGAATCAAAACGAGACTCCATGGTGGAAGAGATACTAGATCATTTACTTCTATCAAGAATTAAATCGCACCGGCTTTGCAAAGTGGTGTTAGTTCATCTGACAGATAGTCCAACTAATGTTCAGAATAGGCATCACGGGGATAGTTTTCATATTAGTAATGTCGGTGATTATGTAAGTTTTCTGGATAATGTGATGAGTTATTGTGGAAGAAACCCGGATGGAAACCCAGAATTAATACATAGATTGTCAAACTGTAAATGTTCCAAACGCTTTCTCAGATTCATTGGATTAAACAGTCATGCTTGAAACGAGTGTTAGCTTAGAAGTGCATAGCACTGACCTGACAAGTTGATCTTGAAACTAGTGTCAGCGTTGAAGTACATAGCACTGACCTCATTAGTTGATCTTGAAACTAGTGTCAGCGTTGAAGTACATAGCTCTGACCTGACAAGTTGATCTTGAAACTAGTGTCAGCGTTGAAGTACATAGCTCTGACCTCATTAGTTGATGTTGAAACTAATGTTAGCGTTGAAGTACATAGCTCTGACCTCATTAGTTGATCTTGAAACTAGTGTCAGCGTTGAAGTACATAGCTCTGACCTCATTAGTTGATATTGAAACTAGTGTCAGCGTTGAAGTACATAGCTCTGACCTCATTAGTTGATGTTGAAACTAGTGTCAGCGTTGAAGTACATAGCACTGACCTGACAAGTTGATCTTGAAACTAGTGTCAGCGTTGAAGTACATAGCTCTGACCTGACAAGTTGATCTTGAAACTAGTGTCAGCGTTGAAGTACATAGCACTGACCTGATAAGTTGATCTTGAAACTAGTGTCAGCGTTGAAGTACATAGCACTGACCTGACAAGTTGATCTTGAAACTAGTGTCCACGTTGAAGTACATAGCTCTGACCTCATTAGTTGATCTTGAAACTAGTGTCAGCGTTGAGGTACAGAGCTCTGACCTGACAAGTTGATCTTGAAACTAGTGTCAGCGTTGAAGTACATAGCACTGACCTGACAAGTTGATCTTGAAACTAGTGTCAGCGTTGAAGTACATAGCTCTGACCTGACAAGTTGATCTTGAAACTAGTGTCAGCGTTGAAGTACATAGCACTGACCTGATAAGTTGATCTTGAAACTAGTGTCAGCGTTGAAGTACATAGCACTGACCTGACAAGTTGATCTTGAAACTAGTGTCCACGTTGAAGTACATAGCTCTGACCTCATTAGTTGATCTTGAAACTAGTGTCAGCGTTGAGGTACAGAGCTCTGACCTGACAAGTTGATCTTGAAACTAGTGTCAGCGTTGAAGTACATAGCACTGACCTGACAAGTTGATCTTGAAACTAGTGTCCGTTGAAGTACATAGCTCTGACCTCATTAGTTGATCTTGAAACTAGTGTCAGCGTTGAGGTACAGAGCTCTGACCTGACAAGTTGATCTTGAAACTAGTGTCAGCGTTGAAGTACATAGCACTGACCTGACAAGTTGATCTTGAAACTAGTGTCAGCGTTGAAGTACATAGCTCTGACCTGACAAGTTGATCTTGAAACTAGTGTCAGCGTTGAAGTACATAGCTCTAACCTCATTAGATGATCTTGAAACTAGTGTCAGCGTTGAAGTACATAGCTCTGACCTGACAAGTTGATCTTGAAACTAGTGTCAGCGTTGAAGTACATAGCTCTAACCTCATTCGTTGATCTTGAAACTAGTGTCAGCGTTGACGTACATAGCTCTGACCTGACAAGTTGATCTTGAAACTAGTGTCAGCGTTGAAGTACATAGCACTGAACTGACAAGTTGATCTTGAAACTAGTGTCAGCGTTGAAGTGCATAGCACTGACCTGACAAGTTGATATTGAAACTAGTGTCAGCGTTGAAGTACATAGCTCTAACGTCATTAGTTGATCTTGAAACTAGTGTCAGCGTTGAAGTACATAGCTCTGACCTGAAAAGTTGATCTTGAAACTAGTGTCAGCGTTGACGTACATAGCTCTGACCTGCCAAGTTGATCTTGAAACTATTGTCAGCGTTGAAGTACATAGCTCTGACCTGACAAGTTGATCTTGAAACTAGTGTCAGCGTTGACGTACATAGCTCTGACCTGACAAGTTGATCTTGAAACTAGTGTCAGCGTTGAAGTACATAGCTCTGACCTGACAAGTTGATCTTGAAACTAGTATCAGCGTTGAAGTACATAGCACTGACCTGACAAGTTGATCTTGAAACTAGTGTCAGCGTTGACGTACATAGCTCTGACCTGACAAGTTGATCTTGAAACTAGTGTCAGCGTTGAAGTACATAGCACTGACCTGACAAGTTGATCTTGAAACTAGTGTCAGCGTTGAAGTGCATAGCACTGACCTGACAAGTTGATATTGAAACTAGTGTCAGCGTTGAAGTACATAGCTCTAACCTCATTAGTTGATCTTGAAACTAGTGTCAGCGTTGAAGTACATAGCTCTGACCTGACAAGTTGATCTTGAAACTAGTGTCAGCGTTGAAGTACATAGCTCTAACCTCATTAGTTGATCTTGAAACTAGTGTCAGCGTTGACGTACATAGCTCTGACCTGACAAGTTGATCTTGAAACTAGTGTCAGCGTTGAAGTACATAGCTCTGACCTGACAAGTTGATCTTGAAACTAGTGTCAGCGTTGAAGTACATAGCACTGACCTGACAAGTTGATCTTGAAACTAGTGTCAGCGTTGACGTACATAGCTCTGACCTGACAAGTTGATCTTGAAACTAGTGTCAGCGTTGAAGTACAAAGCACTGACCTGACAAGTTGATCTTGAAACTAGTGTCAGCGTTGAAGTGCATAGTACTGACCTGACAAGTTGATCTTGAAACTAGTGACAGCGGTGACGTACATAGCTCTGACCTTATTAGTTGATATTGAAACTAATGTTAGCGTTGAAGTACATAGCTCTGACCTCATTAGTTGATATTGAAACTAGTGTCAGCGTTGAAGTACATAGCTCTGATCTCATTAGTTGATGTTGAAACTAATGTTAGCGTTGAAGTACATAGCTCTGACCTCATTAGTTGATATTGAAACTAGTGTCAGCGTTGAAATACATAGCTCTGACCTCATTAGTTGATATTGAAACTAGTGTCAGCGTTGAAGTACATAGCACTGACCTGACAAGTTGATCTTAAAACTAGTGTCAGCGTTGAAGTACATAGCTCTGACCTTATTAGTTGATATTGAAACTAGTGTCAGCGTTGAAGTACATAGCTCTGATTTCATTAGTTGATGTTGAAACTAATGTTAGCGTTGAAGTACATAGCTCTGACCTCATTAGTTGATATTAAAACTAGTGTCAGCGTTAAAGTACATAGCTCTGACCTCATTAGTTGATATTGAAACTAGTGTCAGCGTTGAAGTACATAGCTCTGACCTTATTAGTTGATATTGAAACTAGTGTCAGCGTTGAAGTACATAGCTCTGACCTTATTAGTTGATATTGAAATTAGTGTCAGCGTTGAAGTACATAGCTCTGACCTCATTAGTTGATGTTGAAACTAATGTTAGCGTTGAAGTACATAGCTCTGACCACATTAGTTGATATTGAAACTAGTGTCAGCGTTGAAGTACATAGCTCTGACCTCATTAGTTAATATTGAAACTAGTGTCAGCGTTGAAGTACATAGCTCTGACCTTATTAGTTGATCTTGAAACTAGTGTCAGCGTTGAAGTACATAGCTCTGACCTCATTAGTTGATATTGAAACTAGTGTCAGCGTTGAAGTACATAGCTCTGACCTTATTAGTTGATATTGAAACTAGTGTCAGCGTTGAAGTACATAGCTCTGACCTCATTAGTTGATGTTGAAACTAATGTCAGCGTTGAAGTACATAGCTCTGACCTCATTAGTTGATATTGAAACTAGTGTCAGCGTTGAAGTACATAGCTCTGACCTCATTAGTTGATATTGAAACTAGTGTCAGCGTTGAAGTACATAGCTCTGACCTTATTAGTTGATATTGAAACTAGTGTCCACGTTGAAGTACATAGCTCTGACCTCATTAGTTGATTTGAAACTAGTGTCAGCGTTGAAGTACATAGCTCTGACCTCATAGTTGATTTGAAACTAGTGTCAGCGTTGAAGTACATAGCTCTGACCTCATTAGTTGATCT
Source organism: Archivesica marissinica (assembly GCA_014843695.1). NCBI lineage: Eukaryota > Metazoa > Mollusca > Bivalvia > Venerida > Vesicomyidae > Archivesica > Archivesica marissinica. Next base: position 47,284,684 of record CM026392.1, on the reverse strand, counting down.
TGAAACTAGTGTCAGCGTTGACGTACATAGCTCTGACCTGCCAAGTTGATCTTGAAACTAGTGTCAGCGTTGAAGTACATAGCTCTGACCTGACAAGTTGATCTTGAAACTAGTGTCAGCGTTGAAGTACATAGCACTGACCTGACAAGTTGATCTTGAAACTAGTGTCAGCGTTGACGTACATAGCTCTGACCTGACAAGTTGATCTTGAAACTAGTGTCAGCGTTGAAGTACAAAGCACTGACCTGACAAGTTGATCTTGAAACTAGTGTCAGCGTTGAAGTGCATAGTACTGACCTGACAAGTTGATCTTGAAACTAGTGACAGCGGTGACGTACATAGCTCTGACCTTATTAGTTGATATTGAAACTAATGTTAGCGTTGAAGTACATAGCTCTGACCTCATTAGTTGATATTGAAACTAGTGTCAGCGTTGAAGTACATAGCTCTGATCTCATTAGTTGATGTTGAAACTAATGTTAGCGTTGAAGTACATAGCTCTGACCTCATTAGTTGATATTGAAACTAGTGTCAGCGTTGAAATACATAGCTCTGACCTCATTAGTTGATATTGAAACTAGTGTCAGCGTTGAAGTACATAGCACTGACCTGACAAGTTGATCTTAAAACTAGTGTCAGCGTTGAAGTACATAGCTCTGACCTTATTAGTTGATATTGAAACTAGTGTCAGCGTTGAAGTACATAGCTCTGATCTCATTAGTTGATGTTGAAACTAATGTTAGCGTTGAAGTACATAGCTCTGACCTCATTAGTTGATATTGAAACTAGTGTCAGCGTTGAAGTACATAGCTCTGACCTCATTAGTTGATATTGAAACTAGTGTCAGCGTTGAAGTACATAGCTCTGACCTTATTAGTTGATATTGAAACTAGTGTCAGCGTTGAAGTACATAGCTCTGACCTTATTAGTTGATATTGAAATTAGTGTCAGCGTTGAAGTACATAGCTCTGACCTCATTAGTTGATGTTGAAACTAATGTTAGCGTTGAAGTACATAGCTCTGACCACATTAGTTGATATTGAAACTAGTGTCAGCGTTGAAGTACATAGCTCTGACCTCATTAGTTAATATTGAAACTAGTGTCAGCGTTGAAGTACATAGCTCAGACCTTATTAGTTGATCTTGAAATTAGTGTCAGCGTTGAAGTACATAGCTCTAACCTCATTAGCTGATGTTGAAACTAATGTTAGCGTTGAAGTACATAGCTCTGACCTCATTAGTTGATATTGAAACTAGTGTCAGCGTTGAAGTACATAGCTCTGACCTCATTAGTTGATATTGAAACTAGTGTCAGCGTTGAAGTACATAGCTCTGACCTTATTAGTTGATATTGAAACTAGTGTCCACGTTGAAGTACATAGCTCTGACCTCATTAGTTGATGTTGAAACTAATGTCAGCGTTGAAGTACATAGCTCTGACCTCATTAGTTGATATTGAAACTAGTGTCAGCGTTGAAGTACATAGCTCTGACCTCATTAGTTGATATTGAAACTAGTGTCAGCGTTGAAGTACATAGCTCTGACCTTATTAGTTGATATTGAAACTAGTGTCAGCGTTGAAGTACATAGCTCTGACCTCATTAGTTGATGTTGAAACTAATGTCAGCGTTGAAGTACATAGCTCTGACCTCATTAGTTGATATTGAAACTAGTGTCAGCGTTGAAGTACATAGCTCTGACCTCATTAGTTGATATTGAAACTAGTGTCAGCGTTGAAGTACATAGCTCTGACCTCATTAGTTGATATTGAAACTAGTGTCACGTTGAAGTACATAGCTCTGACCTCATTAGTTGATGTTGAAACTAATGTCAGCGTTGAAGTACATAGCTCTGACCTTATTAGTTGATATTGAAACTAGTGTCAGCGTTGAAGTACATAGCTCTGACCTCATTAGTTGATGTTGAAACTAATGTTAGCGTTGAAGTACATAGCTCTGACCACATTAGTTGATATTGAAACTAGTGTCAGCGTTGAAGTACATAGCTCTGACCTCATTAGTTGATATTGAAACTAGTGTCAGCGTTGAAGTACATAGCTCTGACCTATTAGTTGATCTTGAAACTAGTGTCAGCGTTGAAGTACATAGCTCTAACCTCATTAGTTGATGTTGAAACTAATGTTAGCGTTGAAGTACATAGCTCTGACCTCATTAGTTGATATTGAAACTAGTGTCAGCGTTGAAGTACATAGCTCTGACCTCATTAGTTGATATTGAAACTAGTGTCAGCGTTGAAGTACATAGCTCTGACCTTATTAGTTGATATTGAAACTAGTGTCCACGTTGAAGTACATAGCTCTGACCTCATTAGTTGATGTTGAAACTAATGTCAGCGTTGAAGTACATAGCTCTGACCTCATTAGTTGATATTGAAACTAGTGTCAGCGTTGAAGTACATAGCTCTGACCTCATTAGTTGATATTGAAACTAGTGTCAGCGTTGAAGTACATAGCTCTGACCTTATTAGTTGATATTGAAACTAGTGTCAGCGTTGAAGTACATAGCTCTGACCTTATTAGTTGATATTGAAACTAGTGTCAGCGTTGAAGTACATAGCTCTGACCTCATTAGTTGATGTTGAAACTAGTGTCAGCGTTGAAGTACATAGCTCTGACCACATTAGTTGATATTGAAACTAGTGTCAGCGTTGAAGTACATAGCTCTGACCTCATTAGTTGATATTGAAACTAGTGTCAGCGTTGAAGTACATAGCTCTGACCTCATTAGTTGATGTTGAAACTAATGTCAGCGTTGAAGTACATAGCTCTGACCTTATTAGTTGATATTGAAACTAGTGTCAGCGTTGAAGTACATAGCTCTGACCTTATTAGTTGATATTGAAACTAGTGTCAGCGTTGAAGTACATAGCTCTGACCTCATTAGTTGATATTGAAACTAGTGTCAGCGTTGAAGTACATAGCTCTGACCTCATTAGTTGATCTTGAAACTAGTGTCAGCGTTGAAGTACATAGCTCTGACCTCATTAGTTGATATTGAAACTAGTGTCAGCGTTGAAGTACATAGCTCTGACCTCATTAGTTGATATTGAAACTAGTGTCAGCGTTGAAGTACATAGCACTGACCTGACAAGTTGATCTTAAAACTAGTGTCAGCGTTGAAGTACATAGCTCTGACCTTATTAGTTGATATTGAAACTAGTGTCAGCGTTGAAGTACATAGCTCTGATCTCATTAGTTGATGTTGAAACTAATGTTAGCGTTGAAGTACATAGCTCTGACCTCATTAGTTGATATTGAAACTAGTGTCAGCGTTGAAGTACATAGCTCTGACCTTATTAGTTGATATTGAAACTAGTGTCAGCGTTGAAGTACATAGCTCTGACCTTATTAGTTGATATTGAAATTAGTGTCAGCGTTGAAGTACATAGCTCTGACCTGACAAGTTGATCTTGAAACTAGTGTCAGCGTTGAAGTACATAGCACTGACCTCATTAGTTGATATTGAAACTAGTGTCAGCGTTGAAGTACATAGCTCTGACCTCATTAGTTGATATTGAAACTAGTGTCAGCGTTGAAGTACATAGCTCTGACCTTATTAGTTGATTTGAAAATTGAAACTAGTGTCAGCGTTGAAGTACATAGCTCTGACCTGATTAGTTGATATTGAAACTAGTGTCAGCGTTGAAGTACATAGCTCTGACCTTATTAGTTGATATTGAAACTAGTGTCAGCGTTGAAGTAACATAGCTCTGATCTCATTAGTTGATGTTGAAACTAATGTTAGCGTTGAAGTACATAGCTCTGACCTCATTAGTTGATATTGAAACTAGTGTCAGCGTTGAAGTACATAGCTCTGACCTCATTAGTTGATATTGAAACTAGTGTCAGCGTTGAAGTACATAGCTCTGACCTTATTAGTTGATATTGAAATTAGTGTCAGCGTTGAAGTACATAGCTCTGACCTTATTAGTTGATATTGAAATTAGTGTCAGCGTTGAAGTACATAGCTCTGACCTCATTAGTTGATGTTGAAACTAATGTTAGCGTTGAAGTACATAGCTCTGACCACATTAGTTGATGTTGAAACTAATGTTAGCGTTGAAGTACATAGCTCTGACCACATTAGTTGATATTGAAACTAGTGTCAGCGTTGAAGTACATAGCTCTGACCTCATTAGTTGATGTTGAAACTAATGTCAGCGTTGAAGTACATATCTCTGACCTTATTAGTTGATATTGAAACTAGTGTCAGCGTTGAAGTACATAGCTCTGACCTTATTAGTTGATATTGAAACTAGTGTCCACGTTGAAGTACATAGCTCTGACCTCATTAGTTGATGTTGAACTAATGTCAGCGTTGAAGTACATATCTCTGACCTTATTAGTTGATATTGAAACTAGTGTCAGCGTTGAAGTACATAGCTCTGACCTGACAAGTTGATCTTGAAACTAGTGTCAGCGTTGAAGTACATAGCTCTGACCTTATTAGTTGATATTGAAACTAGTGTCAGCGTTGAAGTACATAGCTCTGACCTCATTAGTTGATGTTGAAACTAATGTCAGCGTTGAAGTACATAGCTCTGACTTCATTAGTTGATGTTGAAACTAATGTCAGCGTTGAAGTACATATCACTGACCTGACGAGTTGATCTTGAAACAATTGACCTCGCTGAAGTACATAGCTCTGACCTGATGAGTTGATCTTGAAACTATTGTCCACGCTGAAGTACATATCACTGACCTGACGAGTTGATCTTGAAACAATTGACCACGCTGAAGTACATATCACTGACCTGACGAGTTGATCTTGAAACAATTGACCACGCTGAAGTACATATCACTGACCTGACGAGTTGATCTTGAAACAATTGTCCACGCTGAAGTACATATCACTGACCTGACAATATATCAACTAGAGAATAGCTCCAGGAGCGATGCAAATGTTGTAGTGAACACCATCAAAAAGTGTTTGATGAATTTCCATGACCAATAGAGGGTTGGTCTCTGAGGAAGTGGTTAGATTTCAGTGGGCATCGTTCAATGCCTGTGGTCAGGGCGGTCAGTGATGTATCCACTCCCTATGGGTTATATAGTACGCTGGATACTTCGCTGATACCCTAACCACAGGACTTACCCGGTATCTCCAAAAATCGAATGACGTCCTCGTAGACTAACGATTGCAAATGTTCACTGGGAAATGTACTTCAATAGTTTTTACTACACATTTGACAAACAAATGTCAGAGTTTAGCTTTGGTATCACTTACTACAGTTAAGTGGACGGCAGTTTGATCATATATTGTAAACTGGAATAAAAAGAGGCATTATCAATATTATAATAATGTCAGATGCTGTTTTTGTAATATAAGCCTCGGATTGGTTGACAACGTGTAGTGAAGAATTTAAAACTGAAGGTTGTAAAAAACAAATACATTGCCTATTAAATACATAGTAAGAAGTAAAAACATACAGTCTGTTCATTTATATTTCCAATCTTTCATTTCTTCTGATACCACAACCACTGTGAAGAGGTATTCAAATCAGCCTGAAACACACCAATAATATTCAAAATATAATGTTTCAAATAGCCAGTGCTCACCTGTGAATAACGTTTATTTATCGTCGCTACCGGTTGCCCATATGAGCGACGCCTCCGGAAGAGATTAGTCATTTTAGACTTTTGGAGGATAGTGCGATGATACAGACAGAGACGCATTTCAGAGTCTCCTCTTGTTCTTTTACGTGCGCAGTGTAAAGCACCGACACGAGACCTCGGTCTAAAGCCCCATCTGAAAGACTGTTAATTTTATTATGCTCATACGGGGGATAGAACTTGCGATCCCTGGATTACCAGTCCAGCGTGTTAACCACTGGACTACAGATCCGTCTTTAGGCTTACGTTGATTGTTGAGCAGGTATTGTCAACAACAAACAACATATACATTTATTTAGAATCAGTTTGAACAGTAGAAACAACAGGATTGAATATATTTTCAAAATAATACGATTATGTGGGTATTTGCAGCTATGTATATATAGATTGTCCAAATTCGCTTAGAGGTAATTTAAAGTTTACCGTTTAATTATTTTACTACAACGATTGCAAAGCAAGTTCTAACAACTTATATTAATCACTCTCGTTGGTGTGGATGAAAGCATAAATGTGGTCATTCGTGTGGTGTGAGACCGGAGTACCCGGAGAAAACCCACCTGTCTGATCTGGCGACCACCATACCATCTCAAATACTTCCCGGTCCGAGGATCGAACCCGGGTTTCATTGGTGAGAAGCGAGCGCGTAGAGGTAATTAATACTCACTATGCTATCATTATAGTGCTGGGTATTTCCGCTGTATGTTCAAGTTAATACGCCCATAGATACATTTTAAACATTCGATAATGTTGTCATAACTTTTAACAAGTATAGGCATGGGGAAGGCGGTAAATAATGTTGTCATAACATTTAGCAAGTAAACGCATGGGGAAAGCTGTAAATAATGTTGTCATAACTTTTAACAAGTATAGGCATGGGGAAGGCTGTAAATAATGTTGTCATAACATTTAGCAAGTAAACGCATGGGGAAAGCTGTAAATAATGTTGTCATAACTTTTAGCACAACCCATTTGCTTTTTTCCAGATTAAATCGTATACAGCAATATTAATAAATCCTAATTTAATTTCTATACTAGAGGACATAGAAAACGCACACTTCGGATAAGTGTGTTTTTACAAGAAAAGCAATAACTATATAAATTCATAGTTTTAAACATTTTGGAATATTTTTTAGTTGTTCAGTTTGTGCTTTGTAATAAAGATGTGATATATCTTTGATGGAATCTTTCGTATTTCGTGTTCATGTAATAATAATCATATAATGTAGTTGTGCGTTTTCTATGTCCTCTCGTATATAATGTAGGTGTGCGTTTTCTGTGTCCTCTCGTATATAATGTAGGTGTGCGTTTTCTATGTCCTCTAGTATATAATGTAGGTGTGCGTTTTCTATGTCCTCTAGTATATAATGTAGGTGTGCGTTTTCTATGTCCTCTAGTATATAATGTAGGTGTGCGTTTTCTATGTCCTCTAGTATATAATGTAGGTGTGCGTTTTCTATGTCCTCTAGTATATAATGTAGGTGTGCGTTTTCTATGTCCTCTAGTATATAATGTAGGTGTGCGTTTTCTATGTCCTCTAGTATATAATGTAGGTGTGCGTTTTCTATGTCCTCTAGTATATAATGTAGGTGTGCGTTTTCTATGTCCTCTAGTATATAATGTAGGTGTGCGTTTTCTATGTCCTCTAGTATATAATGTAGGTGTGCGTTTTCTATGTCCTCTAGTATATAATGTAGGTGTGCGTTTTCTATGTCCTCTAGTATATAATGTAGGTGTGCGTTTTCTATGTCCTCTAGTATATAATGTAGCTGTGCGTTTTCTATGTCCTCTAGTATATAATGTAGGTGTGCGTTTTCTATGTCCTCTAGTATATAATGTAGGTGTGCGTTTTCTATGTCCTCTAGTATATAATGTAGGTGTGTGTTTTCTATGTCCTCTAGTATATAATGTAGGTGTGCGTTTTCTATGTCCTCTAGTATATAATGTAGGTGTATTATAATTGTTTTCCAATTATTTCATTGTAATGTAATTACATTCATTGTAATGTGATGTATGAACATATTCAATAAAATATTATTAAAACTAAAAAAGCATAGCATTACAGTTGCATCATGTTGTACATAATTATAGTTATCATGTGTATATTTGTAATTGTATTGTATATAAATACAAGTGGAATATGAAGCAGCAAATCACCTTCAGATTAGGGTGGGTGTCTTTAGTGATAAATAAAGAAACATGAATTGGTTAACCCTAATATTCTAGGATCAAGCTTAGACATGTATTCACATAATTTAGGAGTGGTGGATAACTCAGCTGTTATTGACTAATATGACCCAAAGGAACGACATGGGATATGTGCCAAATCCTGTGGCATCCGTGGTCCAGTGGCAGAGCGTCGGATTTGGAATCGAACGGTCCCGAGTAGACACCTCACACACATTGCTTAGTACTGGTTAATCGCTTAGGTCGGCTGAGCCTGCCCAGGAAAACATGCCTAAGTCCCCGCGAGGGGTTTGACATTAAAGGAACATACATATATACATACTTCACTATCCCGGGCGAACATCCAGAAAATGACCACCACTTTTTAAAATGAAAACGCCTTTATTCATCGAAAGTGTTACTTTCTACTTAGCTATATCTTCTAAACTGTTGGAGCTGCAGATTTTTCTGAAGTGCACATACTGTTCAGAATGGCCATGGTTAGTGGTGATTATTGCATGGTAGTGTTATAGAATAGTGTACAAGTTAGACTTGTATACTTTAAGAGACATCGTCTAAGTCCGCTAGGACAACATTATTCGGTATTACACAATGCGAAGAGTGCCACCAAGTGCATCAGAGGGAGCACGGCCTGCGACCTCATCTACGCACCTGCTGTGCCATGGCCTACACCTACTAAATAACCCAGCTACGCGCCTGTACATGTATATTGTTGATTTTTAAGTTGTGAACTATAATAGAACATATAATTTATTAGACGTATACGTTACATAGCTCAGCATCTACAAGTACATCCAATGAAACCAGTCGTAAATATATGTATAGGATATAAGCCGAAAACGATCCAATATGTAAACTATTGGATCTGTTTGAGGCTTATATCATACATAAAACACACACGTATGTAGATCCTACTAATTAAAAGTTCGTACATTCGTAGGATTTAATATAATATGCTGGCCTATTGATAGCAGTCCAATATTAATAATAAGTATAAAAGTATGACGTCACGACAGTGTTTTAAGTGTATGAGTGTTAGAATGGATGTCAATAAACATGCAGATGAATAAATCAAAACGAGTCCATTATAGATACTAGATAGGAATTATCTTAGCATATCTGTATTAAGACCATTTTGTGTAGAACAGATTAAATTTAAGTAAATACATGTATATCAAATTGTGCTATACATAAGACGGTTTTCTATTAGTCTATACAAATATATATTTGTTCGATTGCGAAACAATTTATGTTAGCTCGAGTGCGAAACAATTTATGTTAGCTCGATTGCGAAACAATTTATGTTAGCTCGATAGGATTGCGAAACAATTTATGTTAGCTCGATTGGATTGCGAAACAATTTATGTTAGCTCGATTGGATTGCGAAACAATTTATGTTAGCTCGATTGGATTGCGAAACAATTTATGTTAGCTCGATTGGATTGCGAAACAATTAATGTTACCTCATTCCATGTGGAATTTAAATGCCTTGTCTGGGGTGTTTTCTATTTTGCGAACTACATTCGTTAGTTACCAGACACGCACATTAACCATTAGCTATAACATGGCACGCACGATAAAGTAGATTATGTAAGAGGTATATTCATTTAAGTCGGAAGTTCTGGATAAGATCATTGTCACTAGTCACAGTTATATATTTATTGTGCGATTTACGTTTATTTATCGTCGCTATCGGTTTCCCATTTAAGCGATGCCTCACGAAGATATTAGTCATGTTAGAATTTGGAGGATATTGCATGATACACCCATTCCAGAGTCCCCTCTGGTTCATTTTACGTGCACGGTGTAAAGCACCGACCTGCGATCCCTGTATTCGCAGTCCAAAGTGTTAACCACTGGTCTACTGACCCGTCTGTATATGAATACATCAAATTGTCCAGTTGTTAACACGTTGGACTGGTAATCCAGGGATTACAGGTTCGATCCCCCGTCTGGCCCTAATCATATTAACAGTCTTTCAGATGGGATTTTAAACCGAGGTCTCGTGTCGGTGCTTTACCCTGTGCATGTAAAAGGTACCAGAGGAGATTCTGGAATGGGTCTCTGTCTGTATCATTGCACTATCATCCATAGATCTAAAGTGACTAATCTCTTCAGGAGGCGTCGCTCATATGGGCAACCGGTAGCGACGATAAATAAACGTGATACACACATATTATACACCGGTATACACATGGGGACAGTGATTTGTTTTTATAAAACAAATTTGCATTTGCTAACAATTCAATTTCAATTCAATTCAAAGTTTATTTGGCATAAACATAGATGTTCAAAGCCAGCAAAAACATGTTTTAGTTTATGCAAATATATTTTAGCTCGATTGCGAAACAAGTTATTTCAACTTATATTAATCACTCTCGAGACCTCATTCCTGATGGAATCCATCGCCACGAGGGAGAGAGAAGAGGAAACGTGGAATTTAAATGCCTTGCCTAAGGGCACAATCGTAACGGCTCCAGCGGGGCTCGAACTCCGGACCTTTCGCACCTGAAGCGAACGTGCATCCACTGCGCTATCACGACTTCGACGCAAAAACATGTATGGCGGTACACAATTACATACATAGACAATGACAATGCAACACACGAGAAAAGCATGTATGGCGGTACACAATTACATACATAGACAATGACAATGCAACACACGAGAAAAGCATGTATGAATACAATCATATTGAGTATGAAAGTTTTAGCATAAGTATAATACATTCATTCTATCAGTATGAACACATTTAAAGGCACGCCTTATCACTGAACTGGGGATGAATAAAGAACACCATCAATTAATTCGTTTATTTTAAAACATTGGACTGCTTTGAAAAGGCCAGAATATTATATTAAATAATATGCGTACATGTAAGAAATTAACAATTTTAATCAGTACATTTATTTTAGCTCGATGGCGAAACAAGCTCTTTATTAATACCTCTCGAGGCCTCATTCCTGATGGAATACATCGACGAGGGATAGAGAATTTTAATTAGTATGATCTTGTTATATAAGTGTGTGTTTTAAGTAAGATATAAGCCTCAAACGAATCCAATATGTAAAATATTGGTACTGTATTCGGCGATACGCCGTCTCACACAGTCCATTATTTTACATATTGGATTGTTTTCGACTGTTATATCCTATACATACACACGTGAATACAAAACACGACAAACTAAAGAAAGGCAAATGGGTCTGGCCACAAGTTCTAGCAACATTAGTTACGGCCCTTCCTGACAAGATAGTAAATGAAAAGAAATAGCGACTAATGATTTCAAGCATATATAAATCTAGAAACGTAGCGATATTATTTTTACACAAAATAATTTGTTTCTGAATATTTTCCATTAAGGATATAATCATGTGGGTGTCGTGATAGAGCAGTGGTAACTCGTTCACTTCAGATGTTCGGAGTTCGAGCCCCACTGGAGCTGTTACGAGTGTGCCCTTAGACAAGGCATTTAGATTACACGTTGCATCTTCTCTCTCCTTCGTTGCGATGGATTCCATCAGGAATGAGGTCTCGGGAGTGATTAATATAAGTTATACGTACTTGTTTCGCAATCAGCTAAAAATAAATTTGTATATATAAAAGCATAGTACACGACTGGTTTTGACATGAACAAAGATATAGTTGACCGTATAACGCACGGATTACCCGGAGTTTACCGACTCATTCTGGAATGTTATTGACTATTACAGTCAAACCTGTGTTAGTGTTAGTGGTCATCTCCATTAAGCAGCCAACCTGTATTAAGCATATTCCAGATTCCTAATGTGTTGCTTTATTAAATAGATCTGCCCTCTATTAAGCAGCCACCTGTGCTAAGCAGCCACTTTCTGTTATTCCCTTGACTGGCTGCTTACAGACAGGGTTGACTGTATGTTCATTGACTAGATATAGCTGACATATGCTAGATAACGTCTCCATTGATCGAATTATAGTAACCTTACAGAAACATTAGTAGGTACCAATCACCGATGTATTCCTTTATGTTTTCTGACACGAATCAGCTCAGATAACTAATTGGAGTCGCCACGAAAACAATTCTTGCTATAGCAAGATAAACTGATCAATACAATTCAAAGGTACATCTGGCTTACGCACATGTTCAGATAACATTCATGACGCCAGAAAACAGATTATTCGGGGAAACAAATGGCATGTTGCGATGTTCCGTGCACACATATCATGGTACGCATTGTCCTTAAAATGGTCTTCTTTTCCCCGGAGAGTAACTGTTTTACTTGATTTTGAATATATGTATGCCTACATATTCAGACTGCAGCTGGTCCGTCGTTCTACCATGGTACCCGACAGTGCCGGAAATACAGCTCATAGTGGCACCCTGGGTATTCTTTCCTCCAGTAATAGCTTTAGAGTCGCCAACTGATATCAACTGTCGGTGCAACGTTAAACCACATGTGTAATGTTTTCTGTTAGCAGCTTAGACAAATCTGCTTCATCTTAATATCTGGACAAGTTTCGTTAATTCCTGAAAACATGATTCTTAGCTATCGACATGTCGTCTCATAACAACTCGAAATAGAGGTAAGGAACATGCCATGCCGTCTCAATGCAACTCGTGAAAGGCGAAAGTAACGCATCATTATACCAACATGTATACATTAGTTTGCTACACACGTATCCATGCCCTCTATATTCTATATTGTACGAACTGGGCGGCTGACTTGTTCGCAGCCATACCTTGTCCTCAGCCATGCCTTGTGCTCAGCCATGCCTTGTGCTCAGCCATGCCTAGTTATCCGTCATGTACCTTGTGCTCAGCCATGCCTTGTGCTCAGCCATGCCTAGTTATCCGTCATGTACCTTGTGCTCAGCCATGCCTAGTTATCCGCCATGTACCTTGTCCTCAGCCATGCCTTGTGCTCAGCCATGCCTTGTACTCAGTCATGCCTTGTGCTCAGTCATGCCTTGTGCTCAGCCATGCCTTGTTATCCGTAATACCTTGTCCTCATCCATGCCTTGTGCTCAGTCAAGCCTTATCCTACGCCATGTCTTGTCCTCCAACATGCCTTATCCTAAGCCATACCTTGTCATCATTCATACCCTGTGTTAAGCTATGCCTTGTCCCTAGCCATGCATTGTCCCCCGCCATGCATTATCCTCATCCAATTATCTATATGTTGGGGGAGGCTAGGAAGGCAATGTTTATCAATCATCAAAACGATATCAGTACCATACGCAGCCAGATTAACACGATATCAGTACCATACGCAGCCAGATTGACACGATATCAGTACCCTACGCAGCCAAATTGACACGATCTCAGTACTCTACGCAGCCAGATTGACACGATATCAGTACCCTACCCAGCCAGATTGACACGATACCAGTGCCCTACCCAGCCAGATTGACACGATATCAGTACCATACGCAGCCAGATTGACACGATCGCAGTACCATACGCAGCCAGATTGACACGATCTCAGTACCATACGCAGCCAGATTGACACGATCTCAGTACCATACGCAGCCAGATTGACACGATCTCAGTACCATACGCAGCCATATTGACACGATTTCAGTACCCTACGCAGCCAGATTGACACGATCTCAGTACCGTACGCAGCCAGATTGACACGATATCAGTACCCTACGCAGCCAGATTGACACAATATCAGTACCGTACACAGCCAGATTGACACGATTGCAGTACCCTACGCAGCCAGATTGACACGATGTCAGTACCCTACCCAGCCAGATTGACACGATACCAGTGCCCTACCCAGCCAGATTGACACGATATCAGTACCATACGCAGCCAGATTGACACGATCGCAGTACCATACGCAGCCAGATTGACACGATCTCAGTACCATACGCAGCCAGATTGACACGATCTCAGTACCATACGCAGCCAGATTGACACGATCTCAGTACCATACGCAGCCATATTGACACGATTTCAGTACCCTACGCAGCCAGATTGACACGATCTCAGTACCCTACGCAGCCAGATTGACACGATATCAGTACCATACGCAGCCAGATTGAAACGATATCAGTACCCTACGCAGCCAGATTGACACGATGTCAGTACCGTACGCAGCCAGATTGACACGATACCAGTGCCCTACCCAGCCAGATTGACACGATATCAGTACTCTACGCAGCCAGATTTACACGATATCAGTACCATACGCAGCCAGATTGACACGATCGTAGTACCATACGCAGCCAGATTGACACGATCTCAGTACCATACGCAGCCAGATTGACACGATTTCAGTACCCTACGCAGCCAGATTGACACGATCTCAGTACCGTACGCAGCCAGATTGACACGATATCAGTACCCTACGCAGCCAGATTGACACAATATCAGTACCGTACACAGCCAGATTGACACGATTGCAGTACCCTACGCAGCCAGATTGACACGATGTCAGTACCCTACTCAGCCAGATTGACACGATATCAATACCCTACGCAGCCAGATTGACACGAAAGCAGTACCCTACGTAGCCAGATTGACACGATATCAGTATCCTACCCAGCCAGATTGACACGATGTCAGTACCCTACCCAGCCAGATTGACACGATATCAATACCCTACGCAGCCAGATTGACACGATAGCAGTACCCTACCCAGCCAGATTGGCACGATGTCAGTACCCTACGCAGCCAGATTGACACAATATCAGCAATCACATCACTTGAGCTCGAGATCTGAGAAAAGTTGAATTACCTCTGCTAACATTAGCCTTCGGTTCGTTAACTATTCTGTTCGTGTCCATTAATGATGTCGTATAACACATACTTTAGAGACACTTCGTTAATTATGATCGATATGGGTTATATAAAAAATGCATTATTCTAGAGGATCTTTAATTAAGCGTGCATTGTCATCCTCAAGTTTCTGTTTCTAAGCATCGTATTAGGGTAAATAGTTATTTCAATAAAACTTGATGAATTGTGATGGCCGTAGGTGTTTATTTCCAAGAACACGTGCTTCCGTGGCCGGGTTGTTACGGTCGTTCACTCAAAGCAAATTCACCTTCACAGTATTGCATGCTAGGAAGCTATCTAACGGTCAATGGTTATACCCGGTTGTTCACACGTACCTGTAATACTGCCCTGAGACTCTGAGGAACACGTGTGTTCTTCCTCTATCAATAACAGCAGCATATATACCTTTATTACCTCCAATACTGGAGAGCAGAACAAATAATCTACACATATTGTTTACATGCAAAACAATACATATACAATGTAATATTTTCATTTAGAGAGAGAGAGACTAATTTACAATTGGAAAAGTGGTGAGTCGGTGTAAGGCCTCACATGAGATGCATAGTACATGCTAGAGAGATATACACATTATCTGTAGCACATGTTAGAGATATACCACTTATATCTAGTACATGCTAGAGAGATATACGCATTATCTGTACCATATGTTAGAGATATATCCCTTATATCTAGTACATGCTAGAGAGATATAAACATTATATGTAACACATGTTAGAGATATACCCCTTATATCTAGTACATGCTAGAGAGATATACGCATTATATGTAACACATGTTAGAGATATACCCCTTATATCTAGTACATGCTAGAGAGATATACGCATTATCTGTAACACATGTTAGAGATATAAACTTATGTCTAGTACATGCTAGAGAGATATACACATTATCTTTAACACATGTTAGAGATATACACATGATCTGTAACACATGTTAGAGATATACACATTATCTGTAACACATGTTAGAGATATACACATTATCTGTAACACATGTTAGAGATATACACATTATCTGTAACACATGTTAGAGATATACACATTATCTGTAACACATGTTAGAGATATACCCCTTATGTCTAGTACATGCTAGAGAGATATACGCATTATCTGTAACACATGTTAGAGATATACCCCTTATATCTAATACATGCTAGAGAGATATACACATTATCTGTAACACATGTTAGAGATATACCACGTATATCTAGTACATGCTAGAGAGATATACACATTATCTGTAACATATGTTAGAGATATACCCCTTATATCTAGTGCATGCTAGAGAGATATACACATTATCTGTAACACATGTTAGAGATATAACCTTATATCTAGTACATGCTAGAGAGTAATACACATTATCTGTAACACATGTTAGAGATATACCCCTTATATCTAGTACATGCTAGAGAGATATACACATTATCTGTAACACATGTTAGAGATATACCACTTATATCTAGTACATGCTAGAGAGATATACACATTATCTGTAACACATGTTAGGGATATAACCTTATATCTAGTGCATGCTAGAGAGATATACACATTATCTGTAACACATGTTAGAGATATACCCCTTATATCTAGTACATGCTAGAGAGATATACGCATTATCTGTAACACATGTTAGAGATACACGCCTTAAATGTTTCTGAAAGTAAATACGGCATATGGAACAATGTTCTGAAAATAAATACGGCGTATGAACAATGTTCTGAAAATAAATACAGCCTATGAACAATGTTCTGAAAATAAATACGGTGTATCGAACAATGTTCTGAAAATAAATACGTCATATGAACAATGTTCTGAAAATAAATACGGCATATGAAACAATGTTCTGAAAATAAATACGTCATATGAACAATGTTCTGAAAATAAATACGGCATATGAAACAATGTTCTGAAAATAAATACGGCATATGAAACAACGTTCTGAAAATAAATACGGCATATGGAACAATGTTCTGAAAATAAATACGGCATATGAAACAATGTTCTGAAAATAAATACGGCATATGAAACAACGTTCTGAAAATAAATACGGCATATGAAACAATGTTCTGAAAATAAATACGGCATATGGAACAATGTTTTGAAAATAAATACGGCATATGGAACAATGTTTCTGAAAATAAATACGGCATATGGAACAATGTTCTGAAAATAAAAACAGCGTATGGAACAATGTTCTGAAAATAAATACGGCATATGGAACAATGTTCTGAAAATAAATACGGCGTATGGAATAATGTTCTGAAAATAAATACGACATATGGAACAATGTTCTGAAAATAAATACGGCGTATGAACAATGTTCTGAAAATAAATACGGCGTATCGAACAATGTTCTGAAAATAAATACGTCATATGAACAATGTTCTGAAAATAAATACGGCATATGAAACAATGTTCTGAAAATAAATACAGCGTATGAACAATGTTCTGAAAATAAATACGGCATATGGAACAATGTTCTGAAAATAAATACGGCATATGGAACAATGTTTTGAAAATAAATACGGCATATGGAACAATGTTCTGAAAATAAAAACAGCGTATGGAACAATGTTCTGAAAATAAATACGGCATATGGAACAATGTTCTGAAAATAAATACGGCATATGGAACAATGTTCTGAAAATAAAAACAGCGTATTGAACAATGTTCTGAAAATAAATACGGCGTATGAACAATGTTCTGAAAATAAATACGGCGTATGGAATAATGTTCTGAAAATAAATACGGCGTATGGAAGAATGTTCTGAAAATAAATACGGCATATGGAACAATGTTCTGAAAATAAATACGGCATATGGAACAATGTTCTGAAACTAAATACGGCGTACGGAACAATGTAGCAAGCCTATTAATAAATCCTCTACTAAAACATGTGTTCTAGATGCCCAATGGAATATGATCAGTATAGATAATACCATCTACTGCGTCCCATTCCCATACGTCGTTAATATTTAATTGACATCGATCCATCCTACACCATCCACCATCTTCTGTAATATGTCTACGGTGGGTAGGTAAGCCTTCATGGTGGAGTGGATATGATGCCCGCCTCGTAACAGATAGCTCGTCAGTTTCTGCACAGCCAAACCCACACGCAAGACACTCCAATCCACATTGCATCTTCTCTCTCCCTCGTTGTGAAGGATTCCATCAGTATATATATCTCGAGAGAGATTAGTGGAAGAGGGATTAATCTAGAGAATAACCATTATACGAATGTGTTTTTCTTCTGAATGGTGTGATTGCCGGACATGTAAACATGAAATCGTGTAAGCGCATGCATATATTGATGTAAATGTAAAAGTATGTGCATGTAAATGGTGTGCATAGCTGCAGCGGGTTCACAAGTCTTTGCTACATAATACATACGCACGTGCTTATTTTGCTTTCCGTATTAGTCATGCGGCGGGTTCACAAGTCTTTGCTACATAATACATACACACGTGCTTATTTTGCTTTCCGTATTACTCATGCGGCGGGTTCACAAGTCTTTGCTACATAATACATACACACGTGCTTATTTTGCTTTCACTATTACTCATGCGGCGGGTTCACAAGTCTTTGCTACATAATACATACGCACGTGCTTATTTTGCTTTCCGTATTACTCATGCGGCGGGTTCACAAGTCTTTGCTACATAATACATACGCACGTGCTTATTTTGCTTTCCGTATTACTCATGCGGCGGGTTCACAAGTCTTTGCTACATAATACATACGCACGTGCTTATTTTGCTTTCCGTATTTCTCATGCGGCCGGTTCACAAGTCTTTGCTACATAATACATACACACGTGCTTATTTTGCTTTCCGTATTACTCATGCGGCGGGTTCACAAGTCTTTGCTACATAATACATACGCACGTGCTTATTTTGCTTTCCGTATTACTCATGCGGCGGGTTCACAAGTCTTTGCTACATAATACATACACACGTGCTTATTTTGCTTTCCGTATTACTCATGCGGCGGGTTCACAAGTCTTTGCTACATAATACATACACACGTGCTTATTTTGCTTTCAGTATTTCTCATTCCATTGTTTGTGCTTCACGTGTATGTATCGTCGCTACCGGTTGCCCATATGAGCGACGCCTCCTGAAGAGATTAATAATGTTAGATTTTGGAGCATAGTGCAATGATACAGACAGAGATCCATTACAGAGTCTCATCTGGTTCTTTTACGTGCACGATGTAAAGAACCGACACGAGACCTCTGTTGAACGTCCCATTATTCCATTTCATCTTATTAAGATTTTATATTTCAATTAGCGACTACATTTCAATTAGCGACTATATTTCAATTAGCGACTATATTTCAATTAGCGACTGCTTTTCAGCTTTATCTCACACATGTAGTTTTCACATGTATATACTATAGTAGTGCAATATGTTACAGATGAATGATGTATAGACACTTAGTCTCTTGTAACTCTAAATTGAGAGGCAGTTTAATGTTTAATACGTAAACTCAATTGTGTATTTGTTATATGTTGATGAGACTGAAATAAAGAATAAAATTGAATCTCCATACAAGTGTAGATCGTACACTTTATTGAGTTTCAAGTTTTTATTTAGCAAATCGGCAAACAGTTTGCCTTTGGCCAATGACATAATATGTACAAATACAGTTCAATACAAATAATCATAAGATTGTACAAATTAAGTATATGATATAAGCCTCAAACGGATCCAATATGTAAAATATTGGACTGTGTGAGGCGCGTTGCGTCGAACACAGTACCAATATTATACATATTGGATCCATTTGAGGCTTATATCTTACTTAAAACATCCACTTATATAACAAGATCATAATAATTAAAAGTGATAATTTCATACATTTACGTGTATTGTTTAATATAATACTCTGGCCTTTTGACAGCAGTCCAATGTTAATAATAATGGACTGTAAGTACAAAAGTATAACACCACGAAAGTGTTTTAAGCATTATGCTTAAAAAACATATATATATATACATCTTTTACAGTACAATCAAAAAACAGTCATAATTTCAAGGGTATTTATGGAAGCCCTGGAGGGACATTTAAAATTAAAACTTAATAATTTTATCTTAATATTTAAAATTTATATTTTCAAACTTAATGCTTAATATTTAAAAATTAAAACTTGACATTCAAAAGCATTGAAGAGACTCGTTGACATTGAAGCTACGAGGTAGCGGCAGTTCAAGGCGGCAAAGTAAGCCATTTTATTTCTTTTTCATTAAAGGACGTGAACATGGAAAGCACGATGTTATTTGCCTTCCTGGTTTTATTGAACGTTGCTCCCGTGTCAACAGTTGTGCCATCACCATTAGAAAACGGAAGCACCAGATTAGAACTGATTGCCCAGTACTTTTATGCTGGTTTTAAGTACGCAGATATTGTTTTACTCCTCTTATGTCGACATAATATATGCCTTGGCCTTCGTCAGTTAAAGCGGATACTTCGTTCTAACAATTTACGACGTCGCTTTGTTAAATATACTCCATTAGAAATCATACAAGAAACTATAGAAAAAGAAATACAGTTTAGCGGAGACTGCTTAGGGTACCGAAGTATGTGGAGGCGTCTGGAAACTGATTATCATTTAAAAGTGAAAAGAGATGATGTTATGATGTTGCTTAAATTAATTGATCCAGACGGTGTTCGTTTAAGGAAAGCGCATAAGCTTAAACGAAGGAAGTACCTCGTCCCAGGACCCAACTAGGTGTGGCACATCGATGGTTACGATAAATTAAAACCATTTGGTTTGTGCATCCATGGGGCGATGGATGGATACAGTAGAAGAGTCACGTGGTTAGAAGTTGGTCCTACAGATAATAATCCAAAAATGATAGCGAATTATTATATTGATATGGTAGCAAGTTATGGATTCGTTCCAAGAATTGTGTGCGCAGATCGTGGAACAGAAAATTCAAGCATTAGTTTTCTCCAGCCCTTTTTCAGAAATGATCATAGTGATTCCATGGCTGGAGTGAAGAGTTTCATGTACGGTAAACGCACCGCAAATCAGCGTATTGAACGTTGGTGGGGATATTTAAAGCAACAAGGAATAAGTTGGTGGATGAATACGTTGAAGGATTTGAGAGCTCGAGGACGATTTGATACGTCAAACATTCTTCATGTAGAATGCTTGCGGTTTTCTGTGACAGATGTTCTTCATGCGGATCTTGATCGCATTGCTATCCATTGGAATTTACACAATGTGCGAACACAAACACATATAGACACTTGTACTGGAAGACCGGAAATGCTGTTTCATATACCAGAACTAACAGGTTCTATTGATTATGGTGTTGAAGTTGATTTGGATGACGTTGAAATTTGCCATGAACAATACACAATACCTAAGAAAATATGTAGTAATGCTTTCAAGGAGTTGGCTTACATTCTGAAGCCAGACATACAATTCTATCTTAATATTTAAAATTTATATTTTTAAACTTAATGCTTAATATTTAAAAATTAAAACTTGACATTCAAAAGCATTTATCTAAAAGCATATCTACATTACATTAAGCGTAACATATTCCTACACTTGTAGTTATCTACATTACATTAAGCGTAACATATTCCTACACTTGTAGTTATCTACATTACATTAAGCGTAACATATTCCTACACTTGTAGTTATCTACGTTACATTAAGCGTAACATATTCCTACACTTGTAGTTATCTACGTTCCATTAAGCGTAACATATTCCTACACTTGTAGTTCTCTACATTACATTACGCGTAACATATTCCTACACTTGTAGTTATCTACGTTACATTAAGCGTAACATATTCCTACACTTGTAGTTCTCTACATTACATTAAGCGTAACATATTCCTACACTTGTAGTTATCTACATTACATTAAGCGTAATATATTCCTACAATAGTAGTTATCTACATTACATTAAGCGTAACATATTCCTACACTTGTAGTTATCTACGTTACATTAAGCGTATCATATTCCTACACGTGTAGTTCTCTACATTACATTAAGCGTACCATATTCCTACACGTGTAGTTATCTACGTTACATTAAGCGTAACATATTCCTACACTTGTAGTTATCTACATTACATTAAGCGTACCATATTCCTACACTTGTAGTTATCTACGTTACATTAAGCGTACCATATTCCTACACTTGTAGTTATCTACGTTACATTAAGCGTAACATATTCCTACACGTGTAGTTCTCTACATTACATTAAGCGTATCATATTCCTACACGTGTAGTTATCTACGTTACATTAAGCGTAACATATTCCTACACTTGTAGTTATCTACGTTACATTAAGCGTACCATATTCCTACACTTGTAGTTATATACGTTACATTAAGCGTAACATATAATAAAGCAAACGGGACGGGCCACAAGTTCTAGCCTCCGAAATAAATTGACTTGTTGGTAAAATGTTCGGTAAAATTGACTGATTTTGGCTTCCGGTATGAATCAGTAGCTTGTGCTTGTACGCTCATTGGGCTATTGCTAAAAACAAAGCGCCTCTCGTAATAAGTAGAAGCTTGTTGAAATATATATGTCACAGCTTCTTGACGCTTACATATTATATAAATAGATTTACCTCGAATCGTGATTGTTTTCTGTAGCTGTTTTCTGTAGCTGTTTTCTGTAGCTGTTTTCTGTAGCTGTTTTCTGTAGCTGCTGGAGCTGTTTTTTCTGTAGCTGTTTTCTGTAGCTGTTTTCTGTAGCTGGTTTCTGTAGCTGGTTTTCTGAAGCTGTTTTCTGTAGCTGGTTTTCTGTAGCTGTTTTCTGAAGCTGTTTTCTGTAGCTGGTTTTCTGTAGCTGTTTCTGTAGCTGTTTTCTGTAGCTGTTTTCTGTAGCTGTTTTCTGTACCTGTTCTGTAGCTGTTTTCTGAAGCTGTTTTCTGTAACCAGTTTTCTTTACAGGACTGAATCAGTTATGCTTACGGCAAGCGTGGTTATTTCGTTTCTTTCTTTCGTTTTTGCTTCGGGCACCAACTAGGGGAACCCCATTTATTTGCTTTGTTTAATTATTATGCGTCAGAACTCGAACCCAAGTAGTAGTAGCCCCTAAATAAGACAAATAGTATTTCTTAATTATTAAATAGGACACGATTCTGCCACCTATGAGGAGAAATACCAACTCTTGTTATGCAGGGGAATATGCAAATCTTCCTCTGCCTATTTCTGAAATGGCCTTTTACAAAACCTCAGGGACATGGATTCTTTGTTTTCTTGGCATTCTGCAAAGGATGCAAGCAACATTTTCTTAGTATGTGCACCCACTGGTGGTCTAAATATGTATTGGTAGCCTCTAATGTACAACACCATACGTGTCAATAGTAAACACATGTTCATAACATTCCAGTGTTTTGTGCAATATTTAAAATAAATATTTACTGAGTAGATAGATAGATTGTTGGTGGTTGGTTGGTGGTTGGTTGATTGATTGGTTGGTTGGTTGGTGGGTGGGTGGGTGAGTGGTTGGTTGGCTGGTTGGTTGGTGGTTGGTTGGTTTGTTGGGTCTTAGGTGGGTGGGTGGTTGGTTGGTTGGTTGGGTCTTAGGGTAGGTGGTTGGTTGGTTGGTTGGTTGGTTGGTTGGTTGGTTGGTTGATTGATTGATTGATTTCTTTATAGTTCTGAACTAATCTTCCTTAGGGCCCTCTTAAAATTTCTTAACGCTGTAGCATTAATGCACATACACAATTCGTATAGCCAAAGTACACAGTTACGCCATGCAATATACATGTATACTGGTGTACAATGTAACTTAAACGAATCAGGTAATGTTATCGAAATACAAAAGCATATTGAATGACACTCACTATATATATAACGTTCTAGTGTCTGACGAATACGCCGAGCATAGGTTCCACCACTGTTATCGGTTGATTGTTAGGGTGACAACTGATCATGCATGTCCACTGAGAGATAAACTCGTGTTAAAAAGAGATCACGTGCGATTTCTGTGTACTGTATATTCATTCATGTTAGTGTCGTCAATGTGTTAACTAGGATAAATTACAATTACATCATGAAACGGGTTTTGTGTGGATATGTTCAGTTTATACAAATTTATTTTAGCTCGATTGCGAAACAAGTTCTTAGAACTTATATTAATCACTCTCGATACCTCATTCCTGATGGAATCCATCGCCACGAAGAAGAGAGACGGATGAGGCAACGTGGAATTAAATGCCTTGCCCAAGGGCACAATCGTAACGGTTCCAGCGGAGCTCGAACTCAGGATCTTTCGCACCTGAAGCGGGCGCTTTACCACTGCGCTATCACGACTTCCGCATGTTTGGACTACTTATGAAGATTGTTCGACTATGCTGGTAAGTTTCAATTTGAATTAATTTACCCGATTGATCTAATTTATCAGTTATATGTACAATGATAGTGTCTGAAACGGGACTTTTATCCGACTTCGATATAACCAGAGAATTCGACATAACCGTCTGTGACATAGCGGATGTAGACTGTAATTAAATATAATGTAAAACATGTCCATTGATGTAGCATATTGTAACTACGGTGTGCATAGTGATTGTGTTCAACACCTGGCTATGATCATTTATACATATAAATATACATATAAATATAGTGTGGCGTCCGTGGTCCAGTGGTAGAGCGTCGGATTTGGAATCGACCGTTACCGAGTTCGATACTCGGGTCAGGCCACGTATGTAGTGTCATTGGTCAATGCACCTCACACACATTGCTTAGTAATTGTTGACAACTTAGGTCAGCTAAGCATGCCCAGGAAAACATGCCTTGGTCCCCGCAAGGGGTTTGACATTAATGTAGCATACATACATACATACATACATACATCGCATCGCATCACACCGCATCGCACCGCATCGCATTATTTAATTGTTGTACTGTGCACTTTAACCCTATTTTGCAGATGTATATTAAAGAACACCATTTAAGGGTTCGCTTCGATCACGCGCTTTCTCACTTTTCCCAAAAGTTCTGACCCTATCAGGTTTATTTTAAATTTAACTACTTCATACAAATTTATTTCAGCTCGATTGCGAAACACGTTCTTGAAACTTATATTAATAACTCTCGAGACCTCATTTCTGATCAAATCCATCGCCACGAGGAAGAAAGAAGAGGCATGTGGAATTTAAATGCCTTGCTTAAGGACACAATCGTAACGGCTCCAGCGGGGCTCGAACTCCGGACCTTTCGCACCTGAAGCGAAAGTAAACTCGGTATATTCATAGCAGAATATAATTAGTTTAATGTTTGTTGAAGCTATTTATTGTCATTGTCAACGGCTTTCTCTATCCCCCACCCCCGAAACAAATCTTTACTTTTCTGTGAATCTGTTAATTTCATGAATGTATTTTTTGTTGATCAGTATGAATTAAATATGCGAATATTGTATGTAATTTTTAAGCCCATAACTACAGAGTTGTTATATTGATCAAATAAATGGAGATATCTACACGCTTATCTTTGTTATTCCTGGTACCCTGTGTTCAGTTGAGGCCTCCGTATCTTTGTTATTCCTGGTACCCTGTGTTCAGTTGAGGCCTCCGTATCTTTGTTATTCCTGGTACCCTGTGTTCAGTTGAGGCCTCCGTATCTTTGTTATTCCTGGTACCCTGTGTTCAGTTGAGGCCTCCGTATCTTTGTTATTCCTGGTACCCTGTGTTCAGTTGAGGCCTCCGTATCTTTGTTATTCCTGGTACCCTGTGTTCAGTTGAGGCCTCCGTATCTTTGTTATTCCTGGTACCCTGTGTTCAGTTGAGGCCTCCGTATCTTTGTTATTCCTGGTACCCTGTGTTCAGTTGAGGCCTCCGTATCTTTGTTATTCCTGGTACCCTGTGTTCAGTTGAGGCCTCCGTATCTTTGTTATTCCTGGTACCCTGTGTTCAGTTGAGGCCTCCGTATCTTTGTTATTCCTGGTACCCTGTGTTCAGTTGAGGCCTCCGTATCTTTGTTATTCCTGGTACCCTGTGTTCAGTTGAGGCCTCCGTGGCCGAGTGGTTACGGTTGTTGGCTTCTGATCACTTGCGCCTCACTGTGGGGGTGTCAAATTCTTTCAAGTGAGGATGCTATCGTGGTTTGTGGAAGGTCGGTGGTTCTACCCTGGTTATTACAATATTGTATTCAGATGGTCATGACTAGGTGTTACGTGTTGGTTGGGGGAAAATTTACATAGGTCGGTGGTTCTACCTGGATACCGGAAATGCTGATTGGAGGGGCACCCAGGGTCTTACTCCACCAATAATAGCTGGAGAGTCGTCGTATGACCTATGTTTTTGGTGCTAGAGAGCTGAAAGGTCAGTACATTATACAGTCAAACCTGTGTTAGTGGTGACCTCCATTAAGCAGCCAACCTGTATTAAGCAGCCAGTTTCATGATTCCCTATATGTTGTTTTATTATACATTTGACCTCTATTAAGCAGCCACCTGTACTAAGCAGCCACTTTCTCTGACTCCCTTGGCTGGCTGCTTAAGACAGGTTTGACTGTACATCTAAACTCATTAAATCAGGAAATCGCTTCAGGAGATCCCAACAACTGAGCATGCCCCCGGATCCCCATAGATTGTCTGGGTTGCCTCTGCTACGGTATTGCTCCCACACCAAGTCCCATTTTAAATAAAAATTCTTAGCATGCATCTTAGAGCAGCATTTCAACTGATATATAAATATATAAATATAAAACGGCCATGTGCCTTCTAAGAATTATCTGTACAGACGGATCTGTAGTCCAGTGCTAACACGCTGGGCTGGTAATCCAGGGATCGCAGGTTCGATCCCCCGTCTGACCATAATAAAATCAACAGTTTCAGGTGGGAAATTATAAATCGCTTCATAACAATTATTAGCATACCTCTTAGAGCAGCATTTCAACTGATATATAAAATAAATATAAAACGGCCATGTACCTTCTAAGAATTATCTGTACAGACGGATCTGTAGTCCAGTACTAACACGCTGGGCTGGTAATCCAGGGATCGCAGGTTCGATCCCCCGTCTGACCATAATAAAATTAACAGTCTTTCAGATGGGACGTTAACCGAGGTCTCGTGTCGGTGCTTTACACCGTGCACGTAAAAGAACCAGAGGATACTCTGGAATGGGTCTCTGTCTGTATCATTGCACTATCCTCCAATAAATCGAAAATGATTAATCTCTTCAGGAGGCGTCGCTCATATAGGCAACCAGTAGCGACGATAAATAAACCTAAAACACACACACACACATAATAATTATGTTGTGCATAATTCCGGGAAACATCGCACCAACATAGCATGTAGGAATACAATTCCAGTAAATAAATGGCAATTTTCTTTAAATGCATAAATGTTATTAATAGAACACACAATGAAACTAAAACACAACCTTAGCCACAACAATGACACCAATGACATGTTATGAAATATAATAATATTTTTGCAATCAACAATTCAACACTTCAAGTTCGCTGTCTAACTTATCGTTGGTTTGCTGAAGTAGAAAATTAAATATTAAGTTATTATAACATAAACTATTTTTTTACAAGCTTAATCTTTACAAATATTATTTTAGCTCCATTGCGAAACAAGTTCTTTCAACTTATATTAATCACTATCGAGACCTCATTCCTGATGCAATCCATCGCCATGAGGGAGAGAGAAAAGGCAACGTGGAATTTAAATGC
>CM026392.1:47206023-47256402 GCA_014843695.1 Archivesica marissinica | reverse complement strand
ACGCATAAATAATAACACCGCACAAGTGACGTATTTGAGAGATTCAGGTGCGACAATTAGTTTATTGTCGGCTACTGATCAGACCGCTGATCATTTAGAATACACAGGTGAACGGGTAACAATCCGCGGTGTCAATTATATCCCTGGTAATTATCCGATAGCAAAGATTAGCGTCGATTGTCCAATATACCAAGGAACATTGAAGGTGGCTGTATTAAAACACAGATGCACCGCGGGGGTGGATCTTATAATAGGTAACGACTGTGAAACTGCCCCTGTCACTGATTTGATTACCTGTGGCGTGGTTACACGCTCAAATAAGAAAATTATCCCGTTTGATGAAATTGTCACGTCCAACCCAGACTCAGAAAACACGACCGATACAAATCACAATGTCTTACCTTTTCGGAATACAATTGAGATCAATTCCCCCTCTGAGAAAGCCAGTACAGTTAAACCCCAAAATATTCCCTCTATTGACGATTTGAGTCCTGATAAATTATTGCAAGAACAGAATAATGACCCGACCTTAGCACCCCTCTGGGAAATGGCTCAAGAAGGAACACCTATTCGGCAAGGATATTACATCCAGCTCGAACCCCGACTACTTATGAGGAGAGAACAACCTCAAGACACGTCCAAAGTTCGACCCTGGAAAATATATGATCAGGTGGTAGTTCCACGGGGATTCCGTGATCATATAACGGGACTCGCCCATGACAGTTTAAGTACGGGACACCAGGGACCTAGTAAGACCCTGAAGCGCATTAAGCGCCGCTTCTTTTGGCCGGGAATCCGCGCAGATGTTAAACGATTCTGCCATAGCTGTGGGCCGTGCCAGAGAGCGGGTAAGGGACAGAAAGCCACTGTAGCCCCATTGAAACCCCTGCCCATTATATCCCAACCATTCAAATTTATATCCGCTGATTTCGTTGGACCCATGAAGAAAACTATAAATGGGAACCAGTATATCTTGAATTTTATTGATCATGCCACTAAATATACGGAATCTTTCCCATGCGCCGCAGCGACAGCTGTTAATGCACAAAAAGCCCTGATCGAGATAATATCTCGACATGGAAAACCCCAGACCCTGTTGACTGACCGAGGAAGCGCTTTCATAGCTGAAACATTCACACGCTTCCTAGCCGAGCACGATATACGTCACTTAACTAGCACGAGTTACAGGCCTCAAACCAACGGATCAATAGAGAAATATAATGGTACATTGAAAACCATGCTTAGAATCCTTGGGGAGAACTCTTTATCGTCTTGGGATGAGATGCTACCCTGGCTATTATTTGCATATAGAAGTGCAGAGCACTCTAGCACAGGATATTCTCCCTTCTACCTTCTATATGGGCGCGAACCTAGAGATAATCTAGATTCCACTTATGATCTCTGGGCTAGAAATGAGCGGGATGAAGGGATCCCCATAAATAACTATGTACAAGAATTATGTCATAGATTAGCTGAAGCGTTACGTGACGCCAGCGAGAATGCACAACAGGCCGCAGATGGTCGTAAAACAAAGTATGACAGAAGTAAGAAAGCGAAAATGCGTGTATTCCAGCGTGGTGAATTAGTGTTAGTACGATTACCGTTAAAAGGTAATAAGCTGAAGAATGCCCTCCAGGGACCGTATCCGGTACACGAAAAGGTAGCGTCGCATACCTATATTATATACATGCCTGATAAGAGAGTAAAATACCGTGTTATGCATGTAAACCAGTTGAAGCCCTGGACAGGTAGGGAGGAGGGTGCAGCTCTAGCTGATAGTAGTCCGGTGTATGAGTCCCAAGACCCTACCCTATTAGATTACCAAGCCCCTACGGACATTGAGAAAGAATTCGATCCTTGCAGTCCTCTTGAATCTGTACCTAAGAAAACCTGGCCGGATATCAGTCATTTAAACCCAGACCACAGGGACGATATTAGTCAGTTATTTGACCGTTACCCCCGTTTATTCTCTGGACAACTGGGACGTTTCCACGGTGTTACCCATGATATTGATGTGCAAGGTGCTTCACCCGTAGTCCAGCCTTACTACCGCATGTCTCCAGAAAAGAAACAAATATTAAAAACTGAGCTAGATCAAATGTTGGAGTTAGGAATTATCCGCCCTAGCAGAAGCCAGTGGGCCTCTCCCATAATATTGGTACGCAAATCAGACTCAGAATGGCGACCATGTATTGATTATCGGAAAATTAATGACCTGACTCGAGGAGAAGCCTTCCCCATCCCGAGATTAGACGATCTCATTGATCAGGTCGCAGGTTCGAGTCTGATATCGATTTTAGATCTTAATAAAGGTTACTGGCAGATTCCGCTAACCCCTCGAGCTAGTGAAATTGCAGCGTTCATAACCCCCTGGGGCTTGTTTGAACCATTAACTCTCCCATTTGGTTTAAAAAACGGTGGAGTTACCTTCCAGAGGGCCATAAACGAGATAATCGCTCAATCCCCGACAGAACCCATCCGTGATAGATTTGCCGACGCATATCTGGATGATATTGCTGTTCGATCCAATTTATGGTCACAGCACATAAATCACTTGGATTGGACATTTCATAGACTAGAGGATAGTGGTGTTACTTTGAATCCGAAGAAGTGTAAAATTGGGTCTGGAACAGTCAAGTACTTGGGACATGAATTAGGGTCGGGAAAAATCAAACCAATTTCCAGCAAGGTTGAGTGTATTAGTAATATCTCTCCCCCACAGACCAAGAAACAATTACGAGGATATCTGGGATCAGTAGGATTTTACAGGAAATTCATTCCCCAGTTCGCTGAGATCGCCGCTCCCCTGACTGACTTATTAAAGGGCAAGCGATCAGGGAACATCATAACTCAGTGGAGCGATAAACATCAACTTGCTTTCGAATCCTTAAAGAAAGCTTTAACCAATAAACCCATACTGAAGGCCCCTGACTTTAACCAAGAGTTCGAACTCTATACTGATGCTTCCGATTTGGGAATTTCGGCTGTACTGACTCAGACCGTTGACCAAGTACCACACCCAGTAGCATTTTATTCCCGAAAACTTATTCCACGAGAGAAAAACTACTCTACAATAGAGAAGGAATTATTAGCTATAGTGGCCGGTATCGAACATTTTCGCATATATGTAAGCACAAGCAAAACAATAATTAATTCAGATCATAATCCCCTTGTATGGTTAAGTAGGTCGAAAACGTCCAATCAACGCCTCTTAAGATGGGCACTGTGTCTCTCAGAATTTAATCTGACCATTAAACATATCAAAGGGACTCAAAATGTTCTAGCAGACTTTCTCAGTAGAGTTCAATGACTGTGATGTTTGACTTAGTAAATGTACTTGGTATTATTTCAGTTGTTCAGTAAATAGTTATTGCCTCTATGATTAGAATGTTGGTACCTAGCGAAAGAAATGCTATTTTAGGACATATGATGTATTGATATTATGATTGTTTTCTACTGTATATTCAAAGGAATGAAGATTTGTAAATCGGCCGATAGCGGGCGATGTCAAACTTCTCCCCGGGTAGGGAGGATTGTGCAAAACCCCAATTTGCACGAAATATTTATTATTGTTATATATAAATAGTAATGTATTATATAAATACATTAAACTGTTTCTATATATGGCCAAATGTTTACCATGTAATATATATATATTTGTTTTATGCATAATCGTCTGCTATTATTTTCGCGCCTAAAATTATCAATCTCGCTTCGCGCGGGAAATGACTTAAGATGTTAGGCCTAATCTCAGTTTATCAAGGCCGTGGTTGCAGGTGTCCAGTTATGTAATACAAAGGCACCGAACTGGTTTGATGGTGTAATATTAGATAACATAACAGATGTTTAGGAATAACAGATGTTTTAGGAATTGTTATATCATATATACACTGATTCAATTATGTATATAAGAAATGGATTTTATTAACATAGATCAGACACACTAGAGCCTAACTCCAGGAGCGAGAAAGGTCGTGATCTCAATCTAGTATATAGAACATATAAACTGTATTTATGATACTTAGATATTATTGACATTATAAGAAATATAACTTATAAAGATTTGTCGAATAATTAAATTGTTCAGCCACAGAAGAAACATAGAGTTTCGGCGAACCATACCAGAAGTTGATTAAAAGTTAATCTAATCAGAAACAGTGATTAGATTATAGTGATATTGAGTAATGACGGATTAGAAAGATTGGATGTTAAATATACTGTGTAAGCGCATATTCGGCTCACACAAATGGATTGTTAAATAAGCTTTTAATGATACGATGTATATATATATATAGATCACTGATTATATATATATGGATATTTCTGATGCCAATATAAACAAGATATTATATAGAAGAAATGTAATACTGTGTTGAGTTATCATTAATACATATAATAACGAAGAAACCCCCTAGACAACTCCAGCGAGTCTACAATAGGATAGACCCTGGTAAGAGCCGTAGCAACCGAGACATATTATTACGAGAAGAAAAAGGAGAGTTTGCGACAGTAGATATATTATATTCATGACTTCCAAACTCTAAATCAAATATGCGTACCTTCATATGTTGTAGAAAAATTAATTCCAGAAATTCCTTGTAAAAATTTCGAAAATATGTGAAAGTGCAAATTTTGTTTATTTCCACCAAGAGTTGAGAAAAAGATTTTATTGTGTCATATTACACAGGCTTTTGACATAAGAAAACCATTATTCCCATTTCTGTTCAAATTTTCCCTACCCCAATGCCCAATTTTCCCTACCCCAATACTGTACTATTAGTGCTCTAAAGTGCACAAAACAAAAACTGACACATATGACGTACGTATATTTACAAAAACAATACATTAAACGTACTTGCAGCGCTGCTCTCTATCCATGCAGTCAAACAATTTTGAAACGAACTGTTCATAATATTGTGGGTACTGAAATACAAGACATATTATGTGATTAACGATAGAATTCAGCTACTAAGCTTTTATAAACACTAGTTTAACTCGATTGCGAAAATGATTCTTACAACTTATATTAATCACTCTCGAGACCTCTTTCCTGGTGGAATACATCGCCACGAGAGGGAGTAGAGGCAACGTGGAATTTAAATGCCTTGTCTAAGGACATAATCGTATCGGTTCCAGCGAACTCCGGGCCTTTCCCACTACTTTATGGATTAGGAATTGATAATTGATTTCTCAGAACTTCCTTCATTTCTGTGTCAAAACCCATCCACACTTCCACATGGCTTCCTGTGTTGTGCGTTTATTTATTGTCGCTACCTGTTGTCCATATGAGCGACGCCTCCTAAAGAGATTAGTCATTTTAGAGTTTGAGAGGATAAAGCGATGACACAGACAGAGACCCATTACAGAGTCTCCTCTTGTTCTTTTACGTGAACGGTGTGTAGCACCGACACGATACCTCGGTTTAAAGTCCCATCTGAAAGACTATTAATAGTATTAGGATCAGACGGCGGATCGATCCTACGATCCCTGGATTCGCAGCCCAACGTGTTAGCCACTGGACAACTAACATCGGTCCTGTTGACAGCGATGAGTGGGGGTGTTATCTGTGCATTTAGTCGTGACCTAGGCAGTGCAACTGTGCCACAGTAACTGTAATGCCAATTAAATACAATGCAGATGACGACATACATTTATGTCAACTAAATAGTCGCTGCTAATCAGTTCACTTTTGATCTGATCAAAATTGATAATGGATTTCTTACACCATTTTTTACTGTCGCACACTAGTGCCTATATTAAGCTTTCAGTATTTTATTCCTAGATATCACTTTTTTAAAGATCTTTTTAGTTTGGATTAGCAGAGGCAATTTAGATTTACCATGTATATAGTGAACATTATTAATTGTTATTGTGCATTGAATATGCATTATGTGAAAATAACTGTAATAAGTCTCTTGTAATTCAAATATATGAATGGCTATGTACTGTTTTATAGTATATAATATGATTTTATGATACATTGTACATATATGACACTATAATAAATAATAAAGAATAAAACTACAAATGTATTTGTCATTTATCACGATTCCACTGAGGGCACGGTCTCACGGCGATTATCTCACGCATTTTTACAAATATCAAACATTAAATCAGGCATATGGGAATAAATATGTGTCTTTTATTAGTTTGATACCATTATTCAAATCAAACAAAGTAATGCATAATGAAGTCCGAAACCAGATAGATCATAATCAATAATATTCCTTGAACTATAATACTAATGAATACTAAAACAAACTAAGCTTCTCTTTTTTTTAAAAATAAAACAACAACAACAAAACAACTTGAAATATGATAATCTTCACTTTGCTTAAGATACCACGTGTAGGACTCATGTTTCATGTTGTCATTACATTACATGTTATGTTTATATACTATTTATAATAGACTAGAAGCACTGTAATTTTGCTTAATGTTGAATAAATGTTGTTGTTGTTGTTGTTAGGCAATCGGTAACCATTATTTAACTAGCTGGCGGCTCATCAACCGGTCATATCAGAACTAACCCCTGACGAGATTCGACCTTCGACCTCCCGCTCCGTAGGCGGACGCCTTAACCACTAGGCCACGGAGACGGTTATGGTACATGGTACACCAACCTCCGTAAGAAACTGCCAACTTTTTCACCTACCGGTGACGATAGGTAACGGTGGTATACAATTCAGCGACCGTAACCACTCGATCACTGAGGCGGACTCAACCTTATTTAGCATTATTAAAACAAGGTTTATACTGAACATATTGTTGATATTTGAACACAGTGAAGTGCGGGTCATTCAATAAAATCGTAAATCGCCGAGTACAACGGCCAGAGATACTGCAGTGTAAGACGAGGCCGAGTGTCGAGTTGATTAGGGTACGGGTTGACCGCGTACATTTATATATGTCTGAGTTGCATGGGGCGTATCTATGCAATCGGCTACCAGAGAAAATCCGCACTGTGGTCAAGTGATATTATGAATACGACCGTCTATCTTAGAAGAGGTTGAAATCGCACAGCTACAGTCATAAATTAAATGACATGAAACCGAAAGTTATGACGTGAAACCGAAAGTGAAAATAAATAAACACGTTATATGTAGGCCTATGTTCTAGTGTAATCTTTACATATTGTACAGTTGCATAGAAACGTCTTTTTAAATGTATTACATAGCAACATATGAGTAATTGCTGAATTATTCACCCAACATGAAATTCATCTTTAACCATGTTAATAATTGTAGGGTTCATAACGTGATATAAGATGTCCTAGATATTGACCCATAAATTTAATACTTTCATTAAAGCACTGAAACAAGGTTTCTTCTTTTTATTAAATTGATAATTGACCCGTGCACACTTTGTTTATTTTCAAAGTATGTATTTTGGGTCCATATCTAACACACCTAAAAAGCCAAAGCCCACAGACCTTTAATAGTTTATGGTGTACGACGGGCCATTTAACATTGAATCTTTTTTTTTATCGAATCTTACCTTGTTCGCGTAATCCATGCGTGCAGATCTAACACGTGTCTTCATTACGTGTAACACACAAATGGATAAGATTATGACAAACAAAACTAAAATATATTCTACAGGAATATAGAAAAACCACCCTATCATGTTTACAGAAACAAATACAATAACCTGTTTACACGAGCTGGTTAAACGATCAGATAGCAGCACTCAACACATGTTTGACATAATGCAGGCCCGTAGCCAGCTGTTTTATAGGGGGATCGTTTCGAGGTACATAATGGACTTCGAGGGACCGTGCAGGCTAGGGAGGTCCGGGGGCATACCCACTTAAAACTTTCGTAATCTAGATGGTCTGAAACGCCATTCCCTGCATTCTGGGCAATGACGGAGCACATCATACGGCATCATTATTTTATTTTATTGACGGTGAACTCGAGTCGTCCGCCATTTCGTCAACGTTTAAATGTGTACTTAGTTAAAAAGCGACAGCATATAGAGAAAGTTCAGAGAAAACCCCTTATCAACTATTCCCAGGTGCTGCTTGCATCAACATTATAGTAACTGTGTAAACATTCTGATAGAGTTCATGAACACGTGGACCTCGGGGAATGATGGGGTGTGGTCGTCCGACCGCTCCGAACCCACACCCCTAGCTACGGCCCTGCACTGTAGGCTATGAATGACGCGAGTACATTGTAGAGATATATTCCTTTTGAATATTGCTTGTTTGTATACATAGATTTTGTCGCCCAAGCCCCCCCCCCCACACGCACACCTTAGGTTAATTTGAAACTATTGTACGTGTCGTGTCAGAACATGTAATGCCTCCAATGATAATGATTAGGGGGTGATATGTCAAACTTGTATTCCATGACGTCCAACCATATAGTTACACGAGGAGTAGAAAAACATATGGATACGCCCCAGATAACTTGTTGAGGAACTGAACAGTTATTGCTGGAGCGTTAAACGTGTGTGTGTTTTACGTTTATTTATCGTCGCTACCGGTTGCCCATATGAGCGACGCCTCCTGAAGAGATTAGTTATTTTAGATTTTGGAGGATAGTGCATGATACAGACAGAGACCGATTCCAGAGTCTCCTCTGGTTCTTTTACGTGCACGGTATAAAGCACCGACACGAGACCTCGGTTTAAAATCCATCTGAAAGACTGTTAATTTTATTACGGTCAGACGCGGATGGATCCTGTGATCCCTGGATTACCAGTCCAGTGTGTTACCACTGGACTACATATCCGTCTGTACGTTAAACGCGAGTCTCTATGGACAAGTTGTTCAACTTGATAGGTTGTGGGGGGTGGAGGTGGGGGTGTATAGCGACACTGTGAACTGATTCCTGGATATGTGTGGAAGTCCTGTGAAATAGATATACACAGTTACATATAGTGTATGCAGTTTAATGCGGGCGCTATTCACTAAAATTGGAAATCGCCGCGTACAACGACCAGGGGTACTGCAGCGTCAGACGAGGCCGAGGGTCGAGTTAACTAGGTACGGGTTGACTGCGTATATGTATATATGTCAGTTGCATGAGCCGTATCTATGCAATCTGCTGCATATGATAGAACCAAGCCAGAGAAAATCCGCACTGTGGTCAAGCGATATTATGAATACGACCGTCTATCTTAAAAGAAGTTGAAATCGCACAGCTACAGTCATAAATTAAATGACATGAAACCGAAAGTTATGACGTGAAACTGAAAGTGAAAATAAATAAACACATTATATGTAGGCCTATGTTCTAGCGTAATCTTTAAATATTGTACATTTGCATAGAAACGTCTTTTCATAATCCGACAATAGACGGTAAACTCTGTGAACTCGAGTCGTCCGCCATTTCGTCAACGCTTAAATGTGTACATAGTTAAAATGCGACAGCATTATAGAGAAAGCTCAGAGAAAACCCCTTATAAACTATTCCCAGGTGCTGCTTGCATCAATATTATAGTAACTGTGTAAACATTCTGATAGAGTGCATGAACAAGTGGACCTCGGGGAATGATGGGGGTGTGGTCGTCCGACCGCTCCGAACCCACAAGTGTTGACTTGATGACATAACATCCTATCAAATGTCCGCTATGTCATGGTGTAGTTTTGTGCCGACGTTCATGGCGCTTCTCTTTGCAATGGCTAAGAGAAAGGCATAGCGCTGGATGATATTAAGACATACTGCAATGTGCTTGTTTAAATGTGCTTGGTTTATACAAATTTATTTGAGCTCGATTGCGAAACAAGTTCTTTCAACTTATATTAATCACTCTCGAGACCTCATTCCTGATGGAATCCATCGCCATGAAGGAGAGAGAAGAGGCAATGTGGAATTTAAATGCCTTGCTTAAGGGCACACACGTAACGGCTCCTGTGGGGCTTGCAGGCCAATGTATTGTAAAAATTAATAATTAATTGCCTGTTTGATGTTGTGATTCTTCTTGGTCCATGGATTTTTTCCCACTATTGATCACGGAAGTGTCATAGAATACAGAACCACACACGTGAAGCGTCCCCAACATCTAACTATCAGACGGAAGTACCAAGAGAATACTTGGCATTACCAGTTCAAACGCTAGTTATCTATTTTATAAAAGTAAATATCTTTGTTGTCATCTTGACATCTGCATCTGGCATATAATTAAATATAGAACAACAACAACAATAACAACATTTATTGCATTAAGACATCAGCTGATGCTGATGCAGATAAAATACATATACATGTATTGTGCAAAAGTGAAAACATGAAAACATGGTTTATAATGGAGTAGTTTCGGAGAAGCGTGTACGTATGAACTTTGAAAAGGATAATTTGAAAGCAAATAAATGAATGATATATGAGTATTTCTCATGCTAGCTCATTCATATGTATGAAAAATCATACTTTATGAAAAATGTCGTGTGTAGGTCGTTGTGTAATGTCATTCATGAGCCTCAATGATTAAAGTATTTGTTGCACGAGATGTTAGAGGAAAGTAGTACTATCAGTTAAATACTACCAGTATATATACATGTCTGTGATAGAACTACAAGCCAACTTCACAGACCTGACATATTGAGAGTTGCCTCCAAATCTACAGACGGACCTGTAGGCTAGTGGTTACCATGTTGGACCGGTAATCTAGGGATCGCAGGTTCGATCTCCCGTCTTACCCTAATAAAATGAACAGTCTTTCAGATGAGACGTTCAACCGATGTTTCGTGTCGGTGCGTTACACCAGAGGAGACTCTAGAATGGGTCTCTGTCTGTATCATTGCACTATCCTCCACAAATCTCTTCAGGAGGCGTCGCTCATATGGGCAACCGGTAGCGACGATAAATAAACGTAAGACACACACACACATCATATGGAATAATAAAACGTAAAGTGTTTGTTAATAATAGTGTCATCCCATTGAAAGGACCAGTCATTACTGACTTTTGTAACACCTTTTTTTTACTTCCAGGTTCGTATGCTTATAGACCAGGCGCCTGACTGATAGGCAATCGGTAATCATTATTTAACTAACTGGCGGCTCACCAACCAGCCATATCAGAACGAACCCTAACATTCGACCCCCGTTCCGTATGCCACTGTAACCTATCATCACTGATGGGCCACGGCTTCGAGCCCCGCTCACACCGTGTCTCATTTATATGAAAAAGTTGACAGTTGCTTACGGAGGTTGGTGCACCAAGTATTGGTTAACAGCTGGAGCCTGCCCATAAAAGGTATTGTTAAGTAATTTCGGAAACATAAGGCAATTTCTGAGACCATGATTTCAGCAATATCTGAGATCATACCTTAGGCAATGTCTGATACCATGATTTCAGCAATATCTGAGACCATAACTTACGCAATATCTGAGACCATGATTTCAGCAATATCTGAGACCATAACTTACGCAATATCTGAGACCATGATTTCAGCAATATCTGAGATCATACCGTAGGCAATTTCTGAGACCATGATTTCACCACAATATCTGAGAACATAACTATTTAAAGCCTATGCGGAGACCATACATTTTCAAAATATTATTAGTAATATTGCTGCCATCTTGGATCGAGCAAAATATAGAGTCAGAAGAGGCAATGTTGATTTAACTCGCGGTCCTGCTTCATATATGGCACCACCAATGTTGTTTTTGGTGTGGGGGGGGGTTCCAACTCACAGCCATTGTGTCGCCGAGTCAGAAGCGGCAATGTTGATTTAACTCGCGGTCCTGCTTAATATGTGGCACCACCAATGTTGTTATGGTGTGGGTGGGGGGGGGGGCTCCAACTCACAGCCATTGTGTAGCCATTAAACAACGAAACTCCTTCGTGTATGCGGTTGTGTCGCATATATCACCACTTAATCAGCATAATAGTTCATTCAAAACGGATGAGCATGATAGATGCCAGTAGTGTACCGAATCATGTCAGAAATGTGGTCCTGATCAATATAATAATAGCGGATTGACTTCTGTTACAGGCGATCATTCTCCACACAAACTCGCAAAGCAGTGTGATTTACGCGCTGTTTAGCTTAAAGCGACACTACATCACATAAAGAAAACCAAAACAAGCATTGTTCACGTATAAATGCATTGCCATTACATATTCTTCCGAATACATTCGAACACTAACATTGAATCAATAAACAGTGTTTTTGTGGTCTACCAAACATTCAAAAGTGAAAGTAGGGTGTCATATAACTGGTATCCACGCTATGACGTTTGTTTGTCATTGGAGTAAATATTAAACTCTTGATACTGTCCTTTAGAGATAATTTAACTAAGACTAGGTACAAATGTGAGATTTGGCTGTAAATCTGTTCCATAAATCGAGTTATTCAGGATACACGAGCTGCATTAAGCATGAATGTTGACCCTATATACATTATTTTGTTATGTCAATAAACCGCGTATACCACGTTTGTTTACTAGTTGAAATACTCAGTTCTTGAGGCAAAAATGTGGGAATAAATTATACCATATAATAGGAAATTACATTGTGTAGAAATTTCGTTTTCACTTAGTGTCAGTTTAAAGCGACATTGCATCGCAAAACGCCAACAAAAATGCATTTTACGTATAAATATAGCCTGGGAACAGGCGTCGATATAGTTTGCCTGCTCAGTCAAATAAATATATTTTAACACCGATACTATTAATTGGGCCGTATTGAGTTTCTGATCATGTCATTTTGCCAGAAGTTAAAAAGTGAAAAATCGACAGACTGGAACCAAGGCTAGTATAAATAGTATTACTGCTACCGACTCTGGAATGCGTCTCTGTCTGTATCATGCACTACCCTCCAAAATCTAAAATTACTAATCTCTTCAGGAGGCGTCGCTCATATGGGCAACCGGTAGCGAGGATAAATAAACGTAAA
Organism: Archivesica marissinica; assembly: GCA_014843695.1. Taxonomy (NCBI): domain Eukaryota; kingdom Metazoa; phylum Mollusca; class Bivalvia; order Venerida; family Vesicomyidae; genus Archivesica; species Archivesica marissinica. The sequence goes on along the minus strand of CM026392.1, from coordinate 47,243,551 downwards.
ACACACACGCTCGCCCATATGGTTCGCCGGAGGCGAGGGTAAATAAGCTCAATCATCATCACTTTTTCGAGATTATTCGAACACTAATTTTGAATCAGTTCCCAACGGAGGCCCCTGCTCAGCCAAAAGACTAATTAGTATTTTAATTTACTATTTTAAATTTCGTTGTCAACCGAACTTGAACTACAGCATTAGTTTCAGACATACAACATGAATTAAGACGAATACGCTCACGTCATAGTACATCAATGGTTCCTTGAAGAGAAATATGACGTATAACCGGGCAATCAATCTAAATAATAGATAATGTAATACTATTGTCTATGCAGTCTAATTTATTGCAGACGTCTTACGTAATTTGCATATAGCCACCAATGTAAATCAGTATAAATATTGCGTCTTATACAAAGATGGAGTAGAAATGCATACATTGTTTAATATATCTTGGATATCTTGCAAAGTATTCAAACAGATGATTAGAGCAGTGAGGAATAAGAAGCAAATGTATGGAAGGCCGAAAGTGTCAGCGAATGTATGGAAGGCCGAAAGTGTCAGCAAAGTCAGCGAATGTATGGAAGGCCGAAAGTGTCAGCACATGTATGGAAGGCCGAAAGTGTCAGCAAATGTATGGAAGGCCGAAAGTGTCAGAAAAGGTATGGAAAGCCGAAAGTGTCAGAAAATGTATGGAAGGCCGAAAGTGTCAGAAAATGTATGGAAGGCGAAAGTGTCAGCAAATGTATGGAAGGCCGAAAGTGTCAGCAAATGTATGGAAGGCTGAAAGTGTCAGCAAATGTATGGAAGGCGAAAGTGTCAAAGTAATTGAAAATTCCAAAATAAACGAAGTATAATATATTATTCATTATAGTGAACTACGACATAACCCAATGAGTGCGTGTTTTCGCCCACATACAATTAAAACGAACCTACATTTGAATATTAATTAATTTTCAAAATATCGCATAATAATATTATATATAACCGTCTCCCTGGTCTAGTGGTTAAGTCATCCGCCAACGGAGCGGGAGGTCGAAGGTACATTGTATTCTGGTATGGCATGCTGGTGAGCCGCCAACTAGTTAAATAATGGTTAAGTTTAAACTTTATTTATTTTAAAACGATTGCGAAACAAGCTTTAATAACTTATATTAATCACTCTCGTTGGCACGGATGAACGCGTAAATGTGGCCATTCATGTGGCAGGTAACCGGAGGATACCCCCTGTCCGATCTGGCGAACACCGTACCATCTCGCATATATGTTGTCCGTATACGCAAATAAGAACAATCTGCAATAAACATGGCTTAGCGCGTGATGTGAAACGTGACGTCATGGGATCTGTGTATTTAATTCCTACGCCTTAGAACTCCAAACCATGTTTTACACACAAACCATGTACACACACACTATGTTTTACACACACACCATGTTTTACACACAAACCATGTTTTATTCGCCACTAAATAACTGAAAGGCAAATGTTATTACTTAAATAAAACATTGTTTAGTGAGTGACGTCAAACCCGTGTCTTCATTTTACTCACATTTCTGTAGCTTTATGACAACATGTACGCACTCTAAAAATAGCACCAACTATTGTTGCGCTTTTTAGATATTTTGGTCATGTTAGAATCTAAATAATATTTGTATTTGAGTTATTTATTGGGCCTGTGTGGTTAATTCCTTCCGGACTGCAAACCATGCTTTATCCGCCACTAAATAACCCAACTACAAATATAATGTCTTAAGCAGGAACGATACACCATATACATGTACGAGGTATCTCATAAGTCAGAAATGGATGTCTCCTTCAAGATATATTTACATCGCTATTGCATTTCCTTCGATAAACGTATACGCCCTGATTGTAAACATTCTCGTATGATGGTTTCCAACTAATGATATGCAACTGGCATGCGCATTCGAAGTTACGGGCATGCGCATTCGCAGTGTTAGGCAACGTTCGTCGCGAGAAAAGGCGTGTGTTACAGTTTACGCTGTTCCAAGGATGATCTATTTACCTGTTCCGGCACACGGTAAGTTGCAAATCTAGACTAAAACATTTTACAAAGTGTGCTATATTTTCTTCGGTGTAATTGAAAAGAATAATTAATGTAAATATAAGTAAAGAATCTCTGGTTTTCGGCCTCCACACACTTTAACCATGACCAATGTAGTTCATACCCCGATGGAAACTATTAACAACCGATTCATTTCTTAAGTGTGACACTATTAATAATTAAATATAAACAATTACTTTCTTTTTACATAATTATATTACCAACAGTATTCCAAATGACAAAATATTAAAATCAATCGGAACTGTTTCACATTGTTGGGTATTATGATTTATCTAAACTGTACGACAACTGCATAATGATATCAGAAGTATGTGATCTACAGATTGTACTTGACATGAAGTGAAATAGTTTCTTATCACGCGACCGGAAGTATGTTTGTATTGATCAAGTTGCAGCAGACATATATACATTGTATAAGGACCGTCTGCATCATTTAGAAATTGCTAAACTGTCATGTACTGATTCTTGTTCTGAATAGCGACATTGCAAACGGATTCAGAGAAATTTCTTTGAATTACAGAGTCAATATTTAACAGACCACCGATACATGACAGTTTGTGGATTGTATTTCCGGTTTAACAAAGCTGAGCATGACTACACTGTTGACAGTTTATAATATGAAATGTTGCGTACATTTATAATGTGAATGCGATGTCGTGTTTTTGGATACTTTTGTACCTTTTCAACATCTTCACCTTCTAATTGCAGGAGTATTTTTTGTATTATTAAACTTGTGTTCGTATCATGTGTAATTTAAATACATGTAATTCAGGCACATAAATAATTATTGTCAATATAAATAAACGATAAAACATTTTATAAAATGTTGTGACAAACATTATCGAATTTGTTGTATGGAAAATACATTTACTTATAGCTTATAGCTAACATGTGACGCAGTGCTTAGTACCTTGTACGGGGAATTGTATTCAATTATGAAGCCATGGAAAGATTCGAGTAACGTGATTATATTAATGCTGTTGTTTATTCGGGAAATGCTTTGCTCTATACATGTTTCTGGCCATTGTACGCAGACGGTAAGTTTCCAACATCCATAACTGTATGTCTATTTCTGTATTGTTCCAAAAAGGGTTGTCCGATTAGCGCAGTGGTTTGGGGGGTCGCTTCTCACCAATGCAAACCGGGTTCGATCCCCGGACCGGGAAGTATGTGAGATGGTACGATGGTCGCCAGATCGGCCATATGGGTTTTCTCCGGTTTCTTCCCACACGAATGACCACATATACGCTTTCATCCGTGTCAACGAGTGTGATTAATATAAGTTGTTGAAGTTTGTTTCGCAATCGTAATAAAATAAAACTTTTTTTTAAATGGGGGGGGGACTAGTTATGGTTATGTGTCTCTCAATCCGGAAATATATTGGTCAAATTTAACATTTGGAGGATAGTGCAAGATATAGAATATGCTTCAAATCCTAGAAACATCCCTGGTTCGTTTACATGTCTGTAGCCTGGGAACAGGCGTCGATATATTTTTCCTGTCAGTCAAATACATATATTTTAACTCCGAGACTATTAATTGGGCCGTATTGAGTTTCTGATCATATCAACGCCTGGGAAACTTGGGGGATTGTCCGTGTAATTATTGACTCACATTAATCCTATTAATAGGCCTATTAGCACGTGACTTAATTAATGACGTATTTGAATCGAAAGCGAGGCACTGTAATGTTGATAAAACTTTATAACTGGTCGCCATTGTTTACGAATCAACGGAACGATAAATAGTTTTAAAAAGTACAATGTGCGTCTGATTTGACATATTTACTCAATATTTAAGTCGTCCTTAGTTCAGAAGTTAAAAAGTGAAAACTCGACAGACTGGCCCCCAGGCTAACATGTCTGGTGCATAGCAACGATACACGAGAACTTGGTATATAGTCCCACCAGAAAGACTGTTCACTGCGCTATCACGACTAATAAATGATACTAGAAAAACAAGTGCATGACTTTCTTATACCTTTGTACAATATTGCACAGAACAAATAAAAGTAATTTTTTATCTAACGTTTTCTGGCGTGCAATGTTACGACCATGCATTCTGTGATGATAACCAAGATTCTCAATCGAAACGTGCGTTGTTAGAAGATATAATTATTGTCAAAATAGATGCTGCGTTCTGGATTAATGGCTCCCAGCTGAAATGTAATATCCGTAGGGGATACATATGACGGCGTGTTGCATCTTATGTCGAAATCCCTCTACTGAGCAATAGTGTATGAAATTAGTTTATTACAGTCTTTTCACAGACGTGTCCATTTTTGACGAGGCAGTGTTATTCCAAGTTATTCATTCCATGGATGCGTCTTGCTGTGTGTGTGTGTTTTTACGTTTATTTATCGTCGCTACCGGTTGCCCATATGAGCGACGCCTCCTGAAGAGATTAGTTATTTTAGATTTTGGAGGATAGTGCATGATACAGACAGAGACCCATTCCAGAATATCCTCTGGTTCTTTTACGTGCACGGTGTAAAGCACCGACATGAGACCTCGGTTTAACGTCCCATCTGAAAGACTGTTAATTGTATTAGGGTCAGACGGGGGATCGAACCTGCGATCCCCTGCTGTACAATATAGGTATATACTAGAGCTGAATGACAGGACGCCCGGCCCTGACCCATTTAAACCCGCCAGTTTGCCCTTTATGTTCGCCCGTTTGTCCTTTTTTTAAAAATTAAAACAAATTATACGCCTCAACGGGCGGACAGGCATTTACAAGCTCGACCTCATCCGCCCTTTTGTACCAGATATGTACGATCCAACTGCCTCTTTGGTCAAACATAATAGTATATAATTAGCTGTCAATAGCCGTAAGTCAGCAACATTTTCTATTGGGGAAACCACCAAAATACGCCCTCATCGATACCTTTGCATTTAGTTTAGTTTATACAAATGTATTTAAGCTCCATAATGATCACGAAACAAGTTCTTACAACTTCTTTTAATCGCTCTCGAGACACCATTCCTGACCGGTAGCGACTAAAATCACCGCGCTCTTTGAATGTTCCGAAATAACTTTTAAGTTTCCAAGAAGACGATCATATTTCAGAAATGGGCAATACTTGGTCAATATATATGAATCATCGATCACCTCGGAATTATGCGCGCATTATCCTGGAACTCTCAGCTTTTGTCATGTAGCTAATTATTACATCCAATTGAATTAACTGACAAGAATCTCCAGACAGTCCATTGTATAGGTTACCGGTATGGAATATGGGCGAAGAAAACGGATTGTACGGCCATCCCTATCAATATTCTGTATTGTAGTGATTGTTTCTGACTAAAACCAAATAATTATTAAACGGACATTGGGGGCAAATGTTAATGTTGTGCACTGTAATGCCAAGAGATACTGACGTTCTGTCTATGGGCAAATGTTAATGTTGTGCACTGTAATGCCAAGAGATACTGACGTTCTGTCTATGGGCAAATGTTAATGTTGTGCACTGTAATGCCAAGATATTCTGGCATTCTGTCTATGGGCAAATGTTAATGATGTGCACTGTAATGCCAAGAGATACTGGCGTTCTGTCTATGGACAAATGTTAATGTTGTGCATTGTTATGCCAAGAGATACTGGCGTTCTGTCTATGTGCAAATGTTAATGTTGTGCACTGTAATTCCAAGAGATACTAACGTTCTGTCTATGGGCAAATGTTAATGTTATGCACTATAATGCCACGAGATGCTGACGTTCTGTCTATGGGCAAATGTTAATGTTGTGCACTGTAATGCCAAGAGATGCTGGCGTTCTGTCTATGGGAACATGTTAATGTTGTGCACTGTAATGCCAAGATATGCTGGCGTTCTGTCTATGGGGCAAATATGAATGTTGTGCATGTAATGCTAAGAGATGCTGACGTTCTGACTATGGGTAAATGTTAATGTTGTGCATGTAATGCCAAGAGATACTGGCGTTCTGTCTATGGGCAAATGTTAATGTTGTGCACTGTAATGCCAAGAGATACTGGCGTTCTGTCTATGTGCAAATGTTAATGTTGTGCACTGTAATGCCAAGAGATACTGGCGTTCTGTCTATGGGCAAATGTTAATGTTGTGCACTGTAATGCCAAGAGATGCTGGCGGTCTGTCTATGGGCAAATTGTAATGTTGTGCACTGTAATGCCAAGAGATGCCTGCGTTCTGTCTATGGGCAAATGGTAATGTTATAAACTGTATGGTCAAGAGATACTGACATTCTGTCTATTGGCAAATGTTAATGTTGTGCACTGTAATGCCAAGAGATACTGACGTTATGTATATGAGCAAATGTTAATGTTGTGCACTGTAATGCCAAGAGATACTGACGTTCTGTCTATGGGCAAATGTTAATGTTGTGCACTGTAATGCCAAGAGATACTGGCGTTCTGTCTATGGGCAAATGTTAATGTTGTGCACTGTAATGCCAAGAGATACTGGCGTTCTGTCTATGGGCAAATGTTAATATTGTGCAATGTAATGCAAGCGATACGAACGTTCTGTCTATGGGCAAATGTTAATGTTGTGCATTGTAATGCCAATAGATACTGGCGTTCTGTCTATGGGGCAAATGTTAATGTTGTGCACTGTAATGCCACGAGATGCTGACGTTCTGTCTATGGGCAAATGTTAATGTTGTGCACTGTAATGCCAAGATATACTGATGTTCTGTCTATTGGAAAATGTTAATGTTGTGCATTGTAATGCCAAGAGATACTGACGTTCTGTCTATGTGTAAATGTTAATGTTGTGCACTGTAATGCCACGAGATGCTGACGTTCTGTCTGATGGCAAATATTAATGTTGTGCACTGTAATGCCAAGAGATACTGACGTTCTTTCTATGTGCAAATGTTAATGTTGTGCATTGTAATGCCAGTAGATACTGACGTTCTGTCTATGGGCAAATGTTAATGTTGTGCACTGTAATGCCAAGAGATACGATGTTCTGTCTATGGGCAAATGTTAATGTTGTGCACTGTAATGCCACGAGATGCTGACGTTCTGTCTATGGGCATATGTTAATGTTGTGCACTGTAATGCCAAGAGATACTGACGTTCTGTCATTGTGCAAATGTTAATGTTGTGCACTGTAATGCCACGAGATACTGGCGTTCTGTCTATGGGGCAAATGTTAATGGTGTGCACTGTAATGCCAAGAGATAATGACGTTCTCTCTATGGACAAATGTTAATGTTGTGCACTGTAATGCCAAGAGATACTGACGTTCTGTCTATGGACAAATGTTAATGTTGTGCACTGTAATGCCAAGAGATACTGACGTTCTGTCTATGGGCAAATGTTGTGCACTGTAATGCCAAGAGATGCTGACGTTCTGTCTATGTGTTGCATTTTACTATATCATTTGTTTGACTTTGGGGTTTAATGTTGCATTTCATATACATATCACAATATTAGTTCGATCTTTTATATAAGTGTGTGTTTTAAATAACATATAAACCTCAATCGTATCTAATATATAAAATATTGGATTTTTTCGGCTTATATCCTATACATTAAGCAATGCGTGTGTGTTTACGTTTATTTATCGTCGCTACCGGTTACCCATATGAGCGACGTCTCCTGAAGAGATTTTTCATTTTAGAAATTTGGAGGATAGTGCAATGATACAGACATAGACCTATTCCAGAGTATTCTCTGGTTCTTTTACTTTTACGATGTTTAAAAAGCTTTTAGAAAGAAGTTCACTATAATTGTTATATCGTTTTGGTTTTTGTTGGCTATATGGGCTGTTGTGTTGCTAGATATGTATTCATATCATATGTCACCGGCGTCCAGTATCTGTCCCACTGACCGTCTTCGGTATACCGGCGTCCAGTGTCTGTCCCACTGACCGTCTTCGGTATACCGGCGTCCAGTTTCTGTCCCACTGACCGTCTTCGGTATACCGGCTGGGTTTATTTCAACAGGAGTTTAAAATACTCCTAAAATAATGAATCAGAATTTTTTTTGTTTATTAGTTTGTCCTGATAATGATATAAGAAATACACATTTATCAAGATATTATTGTTCATGGCCAACAATTAATAAGTTTAGAACACTCACGAATTCAACACCAAAAAGCAAACGTGTCAATTTAGCTAAATATATTTATTTAGCAACAAGTAGAAATATTATATTAATTAACTAAATGAATGTTAATACTTGTACAATATTGATTTGTGAGACACTGAATACCAACTATAATTATTGTTAAACAACAATATATGTCGTACATGTTACTGCTATGCTTACTCGCATCTAATATATATATCATATTTTTCTGTAACTTTGTATGTAACTGCCAGTAACCGCCAATCAAGTTTCTTGGTGATGGACATGTATATGTTTATGCCAATAAAAACTTTGACGTTTTTACTCTAAATTTCAAGAATATTATTCATTATTTGTGGCTGTGTTGTGCTTTTTTATTGCCTGTATTGGTTTTTATTCAATAATGATCAAATTATCTGTCTGTATGTCTCTATCCGTCCGTCCGTCTGTATGTATATGCATCCATCCGTATACATGCAACACATTGCTTATACATGAATACACATTGCTTATGCATGATTACACATTGCTTATACATGATTACACATTGCTTATACATGATTAAACATTGCTTATACGTGATAACACATTACGTATATATAATTACACATTGCTTATACATGATAACGCATTGCTTATACATGATAACACATATTGCTTATACATGATAACACATTGCGTATACATGATAACACATTATGTATACATGATAACACATTGCGTATATATAATTACACACTGCTTATACATGATAACACATTGCTTATACATGATAACACATATTGCTTATACATGATAACACATTGCGTATACATGATAACACATTGCGTATACATGATAACACATTGCGTATACATGATAACACATATTGCTTATACATGATAACACATTGCGTATACATGATAACACATTGCGTATACATGATAACACATTGCTTATACATGATAACACATTGCGTATACATGATAACACATATTACTTATACCACATTGCTTATGCATGATAACACATTGCTTATACATGATAACACATTGCTTATACATGATAACACATTGCGTATACATGATAACACATTGCTTATACATGATAACACATTGCGTATACATGATAACACATATTACTTATACCACATTGCTTATGCATGATAACACATTGCTTATACATGATAACACATTGCTTATACATGATAACACATTGCTTATACATGATAACACATATTGCTTATACATGATAACGCATTGTGTATACATGCTAACACATTGCTTATACATAATAACACATTGCTTATACATGATAACACATTGCTTATACATGATAACACATATTGCTTATACCACATTGCTTATACATGATAACACATTGCTTATACATGATAACACATTGCTTATACATGATAACACATTGCTTATACATGATAACACATTGCTTATACATGATAACACATATTACTTATACCACATTGCTTATGCATGATAACACATTGCTTATACATGATAACACATTTCTTATACATGATAACACATTGCTTATACATGATAACACATATTGCTTATACATGATAATGCATTGTGTATACATGCTAACACATTGCTTATACATAATAACACATTGCTTATACATGATAACACATTGCTTATACATGATAACACATATTGCTTATACCACATTGCTTATACATGATAACACATTGCTTATACATGATAACACATTGCTTATACATGATAACACATTGCTTATACATGATAACACATTGCTTATACATGATAACACATTGCTTATGCATGATAGCACATTGCTTATACATGATATCACATTGCCTATGCATGATAACACATTGCTTATACATGATAACACATTGCTTACACATGATAACCCATTGCTTATACATGATAACACATTGCTTATACATGATAACACATTGCTTATACATGATAACATATTGCTTATACATGATAACACATTGTTTATACATGATAACACATTGTTTATACATGATAACACATTGTTTATACATGATAACACATTGCTTATACATGATAACACATTGCCTATACATGATAACACATTGCTTATACATGATAACACATTGCTTATACATGATAACACATTGCTTATGCATGATAACACATTGCTTATGCATGATAACACATTGCTTATGCATGATAACACATTGCTTATACATGATAACACATTGCGTATACATGATAACACATATTACTTATACCACATTGCTTATGCATGATAACACATTGCCTATACATGATAACACATTGTTTATACATGATAACACATTGCTTATACATAATTACACATTGCTTATACATGATAACACATTGCTTATACATGATAACACATTGTTTATACATGATAACATATTGCTTATACATGATAACACATTGTTTATACATGATAACACATTGCTTATACATGATTATACATTGCTTATACATGATAACACATTGCTTATACATGATAACACATTGCGTATACATGATAACACATTGCGTATACATGATAACACATTGCTTATGCATGATTAACACATATTACTTATACCACATTGCTTATGCATGATAACACATTGCTTATACATGATAACACATTGCTTATGCGTGAACACCCATTGCGTATACACAATAACACATTGCTTATACATGATAACACATTGCTTATACATGATAACACATTGCTTATACATGATAACACATTGTTTATACATGATAACACATTGCTTATACATGATAACACATTACTTATACATGATAACACATTGCTTATACATGATAACACATTGTTTATGCATGATAACACATTGCTTATGCGTGAACACCCATTGCGTATACATGATAACACATTGCTTATGCATGATAGCACATTGCTTATACATGATAGCACATTGCTTATACATGATAACACATTGCTTATACATGATAACACACATTGCTTATACATGATAACACATTGCTTATACATGATAACCCATTGCTTATACATGATAACACATTGCTTATACATGATAACACATTGCTTATACATGATAACACACATTGCTTATACATGATAACACATTGCTTATACATGATAACCCATTGCTTATACATGATAACACATTGCTTATACATGATAACACATTGCTTATACATGATAACACATTGCTTATACATGATAACACATTGCTTATACATGATAACACATATTGCTTATACCACATTGCTTATACATGATAACACATTGTTTATACATGATAACACATTGCTTATACATGATAACACATTGCTTATAGATGATAACACATTGCTTATGCATGATAACACATTGTTTATACATGATAACACATTGCTTATGCATGATAACACATTGCTTATACATGATAACACATTGCTTATACATGCTTATTTTGGTTTTTTGTTTGTTTTTTGTTTTACGCCCAGGCCCCCTTTCGGAGTAACCCCATGTATTATCAAGTGTGCTCTATTTTAATACTGTGGTGGATGGATGCCACACAAGAACCCCACTACAGAAACAAGCTAAGATATACTGATGTCCTATACAATAATATTCCTGCATTGAGGTATTACATACTAATTGAACATATAGACACAATACAAATTGATGAGCTCACTGTAGACGGTTTTATAGCTTGTTGTGAACACAACGGTCGTCTAGTTTAAAGTATGTATGAAATGCGTGTGTTCTGATTTAGCAGACGATATAATCGCATGGTTAATTTCTCTCTCCTCTTGTTCGTTTTTTTTCTATTCCTATTTTCTATGTACTTTCCTAGCATATCACGTAAAGAATATGACACATGATGCTATTTCTAAACGTGATATTTCTAAGCGTGACATTTCTAAGCGTGCTATAAACGTGATATTTCTAAAAGTGTTCTTTCTAAACGTGATATTTTATAAACGTGATAAATATAAACATGATATTTTATATACGTAATATTTATAAACTTGATATTTTATAAACGTGATATAAACGAGATATTTAATTAAACGTGATATAAACGTGATATTTATAAACGTGATATAAACGTGATATTTATAAACGTGATATATATATAAACGTGATATTTCATAAACGTGATATTTATAAACGTGATATATATAAACGTCATATTTTATAAACGTGATATAAACGTGATATTTATAAACGTGATATTTTATAAACGTGATATTTATAAACGTGATATATATATATAAACGTGATAAATAAAAATGTGATATTTTATAAACGTGATATAACGTGATATTTATAAACGTAATATATATATATATATAGACGTGATATTGACGAATGTGAACACACAATTTTATTAAAAGTGGAAGTAATGGATGTGTGCTTTAGTAATACCTCAAATCATACCGACAGTGTATCAAGAACGAATACGACATCAGTTGAAATATAAAGTGAACACACAATATGTTTTATAAGGAATAATATCAAGGTACCTGTGTTGCGTTTATTTTGGTATACGATACATTTGGCTGTCCGATTAGCGCAGTGGTTAGCGTGCTCGCTTCTCACCAATGCAACCCGGGTTCGATCATCGGACCCGGAAGTATGTGAGATGGTACGGTGATCGCCAGATCTGACAGGTGGGTTTTCTCCGGGTACTCCGGTTTCCTCCCACACGAATGACCACATATACGCTTTCATCCGCGCCAATGAGAGTGATTAATATAAGTTGTTAGAAATTGTTTCGCAATCGTTGTAAAATAAATAAAGTTTAATGCATTTGTTCTGTTTAACATGTGTGACGAGACCTCCCACGTACATATTAACTCTTTCACCGCCAATGTCGCATAATAGCGACTTTGTAAAAAAGTAGAGAACCCGATCGGACAGAACAGAACATGCCGTCTGATCAGGCTATATGCTGATTGCTCTTCAGCCAGTGGAGCTGAAGCACCTGTCCGAATAGCAAACAACATAGATCATGATCAGACGCAGCGTTACGCCGCGGCTGATCTGGATCTATGTTGTTTGCACATGCTCTGAATTTATTCGGTGCTGAAAGAGTTAAGCAGAACAAATTGTCATGACGTCACTACGCAATGCATCGTTATGTTTAAGTTTTAAACAGGGTTATAATTGGGTCGATGCTTCTTTGAAATCGTAGTGTGTCTTGCCATTAACGTTATGTACCAATTCAAATAGAAATATGCATACTTTAAGGCTTAACTTACAACCAATGAGAATCCGTCCATGTGTTATTACACGTGTGTACATATAAGAAAGTATGTGATGGCTGTATGAAACTGAATACAAGCAAAGTTATATAATAAATAGATACATATATATAACTATGGGCGTCAATGAAGAGTGTAACATACCGCTATGAGCAAACTATGTACAAATGTACAATCAAACCTGTGTTAAGCAACCAGCCAAGGGAATCACAGAAAGTGGCTGCTTAGCACAGGTGGCTGCTTAATAGGTCAAATATATACAATAAACCAACATATTGGGAATCTGGAAACTGTCTGCTTCATATAGGTTGCCTAATTAATGGAGGTGACACTAATACAGGTTTGACTGTATAGCTAATTAAGACACATATCTGATAGAACGTGGGTAAGCCATAGCGAACTCTGGACGTCAATAAATATACAGTACCCAGCGGATGTAGGACACAAATATAGTCAATTAAGAGAAATAGCCAATATTACAGTGCGAGTGAACTGATGCGGCTATCATATACACGAGATAGCGAAGAGTTGCACGAGAACTCGGGATATGGAAACGAATGGTTGGATACGTGTCTGTATTATTACAGTGATATTTGTGGTTGTAATTGGAGGATTACGATGTTATGTGGATAAGGAGCATGTTACGAGCCAATGTACACAGACGGTAAGCCCATATGGATATGTAATGCGATGTAATAAAGTATAGTTGGTGTGGATTTTATGTATGTATAGGATATAAGCCGAAAACGATCAAACGCGTACAAGAATCAGATGAGATTCTGGAATGGGTCTCTGTCTGTATCATTGCACTATCCTCCAACTATCTAAAATGACTAATCTCTTCAGATGGCGTCGCTCATATGAGCAACCGGTAGCGGCGATAAATATACGTAAGACACACACGCACTTCATTTGGATGTACTATTGCTAATTGCACCTTGCTGTCGGATTAGCGAAGCGGTTAGCAAGCTCGCTTCTCATCAATGCATCGAACCGGGAAGTATGTGAATTGGGACGGCGGTGATAGCAAGATCTGACAGATGGGGTTTCCCAGGCTACTCCGACTTCCTCCCACCCACAATTTCATCTAGACCAGCAAGAGTAATTAATATAGGTTACTAAAGCGTGTTGCACAATTGCACATCCGTCGTTTGTCATCAACACTATACAATGTCGTATGAATATTCATATGACCGCTAAAAAGAATAGGTTAATGTGCACTAACTATACTAGCTAGTCTTGTACGTGTATTTTAGGAATGTCATATAGTAGAGGCCATTTACAAACAAACAGATGTAGTGAAATCCATTCCAATAAAGTACAGTGCTGTGCAGAGCAGAGAGTACAATACGAAAAGATACGATACTATGCGATACGATTCGATCAGATTAATTCAGGTTCGATCGGACGTGACTCGATACGCTACGACACGATCTGACACGACATTACACTACACCATACTATACGATCTGACACGACATGACACAACACCATACTACACGATCTGATCCGACGTGGCATGCCATGATATGTTACGATACGATTGTTAAGGCCGACTGATTCACTTTCAAAAATAATTACATTATTACATGTAAGACGATTACAACTCCACATATATACATATACGAACCATTCTGTAAATTTAAGAATCCCATAGTTCCGGTTCCGGTCATTGAGAATTGGTCTCGCTGCCTTACTCTGACAATATACGATTGTTCGGGCTAGTGAACATAATGTAATTTTGTATATCCAATATAGATTTTTAGATTCTTAAGAATATGGACAGTGCACACGTCATATTAGCATTGTCCGATCTGGCAACCACCGTACCATCTCACATACTCCCCGGTCCGAGGATCGAACCAGGGTTGCATTGGTGGGAAGCGAGAGCGCTAAAAACGTTCAATGGGATATCGCTAATAACAAAGCGCATATCTTAGTAAGTAGACGCAATAAAATGGCAATACATACATAAAAGCTTCTAGATACTTACATATAATATAAATAGATTTAGTGAGACAAGTCAACTCGAATCTTGATTGTTTGCTGTAACCATATTGTTTTCTTTTCAAATACTTGTACCTGGGTTCGGTATAATTATTTCGATTCTAACATGACTTACTAAATAATTTTAGACTAGAATCAAAGGAGTATTTTCTTCAAACGGGATGCTCCACCGCTGCATTTGGCTTTCGAAATTTCCTCCCTCCTAAGGGGTGAAGACGATATTTTTATGGAAAATATCAATCTAGTGCATCAATGAACAAAAGTTGTAATTGATCAATAATTTTATTTATTTTGTCAAATAAAACTGTACAGAATAGTAACTGAAACGTTACTTAACAGAAAAACAAGACGGACAAGAGATTATCTGATTCTAAAAATAGCTCACTTCCGCGAATTCTCACGGTAGTATTTAAAAACATCACGTGACTTTCATTCATAAAACTTTACACGCATTGTATAAATGGAATAGCCAAAACACGGTGCGCGCGCAGCATAGTTCAAGGTAGGTATATCGCAGAATAACCCGAGGTAGATTTTACCCTACAAGTATGTATGTTATTAGCTGGGTCGTGTTAGAATAACATTTAATATTGCATTCCTGAGTGAGCAAAAAAGAAAAATATCACCCCTCGAAACATGAATATTAACCTCGACTGATCGCGGTTAATATTCGGGTTCTCGGGTGATATTCTTAATATGTCCCACTCAGGAATACAATATTTATATATTATAATATTTTGGTTTCATGGTCCATTTCGGATTTATAGTTGCAGTAATAGGTGTACTGTTTTATGCTGTTCTATTTCCAGGCAAGAAATAAGTTGGATGCAACACCGAGACAAATAATTCCGAGACGAATGAATGGTGAGGCGTCTGTTACTTATAATGTTATTGTGTTATCAAACTCCATTTGTTAAGGCTGAATGATTCCCTTTCAAAAATAATTACATTATTACATGTAAGACGATTACAACTCCATATATATAATAATATATAATAATGTAATTATTTTTGATTATATATATATATGGAAGTGACTACGAACCATTCTGTAAATTTAAGAATCACGTAGTTCCGGTTCCGATCATTCAGAATTGGTCTCGCTGCCTTACTCTGACAATATGCGATTGTTCGGGCTAGTGAGCATAATGCAATTTTGTATATACATTATAGATTTTTAGAATCTTACGAATATGGACAGTGTACGCGTCATATTAGCATTGTCCGATCTGGCAACCACCGTACCATCTCGCATACTTCCCGGTCCGAGGATCGAACCCTCTCAAACATCATTTGATAGCCTGTTCATTTCTATTAGATATACATTTTGTATATAAAATAAGGGAGTCATTTATTTTTTAGAGAATTCAATTTCATAACCATATATTATACTTAACTTGTTTCAACCTTATTCATTTCGAAGAGTTTATACATTTATAATTTAGAATTTTTGCTCATAACAATTGTTGTTTGTTTTTTACGTTTATTTATCGTCGCTACCGGTTGCCCATATGAGCGACGCCTCCTGAAGATATTAGTCATTTTAGATTTTTGGAGGATAGTGCATAACAATTAAACACATCAACAATTTTATATCTTTGTGCAGACAATTATTGGTTTTCAGGTTTGGTAATTCAAGCATACCCGCTTACAGGGGCTATTACCTAGATTAATTGTCTTTGTAATACGATGCCATTGGGATAAAATTACTGTGCAGAGAGGTTTGGTCCATTACAGACGGATCTATAGTCCAGTGGTAACACGCTGGACTGGTAATCCAGGGATCGCAGGTTCGATCCCCCGTCTGACCCTAATAAAATTAACAGTCTTTCAGATGTGACTTTAAACCGAGGTCTTGTGTCAGTGCTTTACACCGTGCACGTAAAAGAACCAGAGGAGGCGTCGCTCATAAATAAACGTAACACACACAAAGTTTGGTCCATTGTTCGATTCCCAACTAGCTGTCTTCGCAATTTGGATTAGTGTCAGATTAGTAACCAGTCTTACGCAGCTTGGCACAACAAATATATAAATTATATATATCGTATTCACTTTAAATGAAGTAAAAATGAGACTACGCCACAATCGCATATTGTGCTAGTTTCTCCGTTGGCCGTAATACACAGTGACGATACGTCAGCTTGCAATATAACGTCTAAAAAAAAGACATACGGCGAAAAATGGGATACGTCGAAAAATGGGATACGTCGAAAAATGGGATACGTCGAAAAATGGGATAAGTCGAAAAATGGGATACGTCGAAAAATGGGATACGTCGAAAAAATGGATAAGTCGAAAAATGTCCCATGGTCTTGTCCATAAGACAACACTACGGTAAAGTGAACAGGCACATTGCCATGTTTGTTTGTTTGTTATATTGTCATATGTCGACTCTCTAGCTGCTATTGGTGGAGGAAGACCACGAGTGACCCCTTCCGGCAGTATTTCATGCACGGACGGGCATCCCGGATAAAATCACCGACCTTCTGTAAGCCAGCTGGATCAGCTTTCCACATGAAACAATTCGACATGCCCAGTGGGATTCGAACATACATCTGCGAGGGGCAAGTGATTTGAAATCAACGACCTTGAAATCAACGACCTTGAAATCAACGACCTTGAAATCAACGACCTTGACCACTCGGCTTCGGAAGCCAATACATCATCGATATGTCAAAGATATGTTTGTTATTTTCATTTTCATTTTCAGCATCCCGACAAGTGGTGCGTTCGTCTCAGACTGCGAACATGAACCTAGGCTTGTGCCCTGATAGCAGATTCCTGAAAGTCAGCTGGGCTATGCATTACAAACAAGGTATGGCGTTTCTAAATATGTATTAGTTGTCGGACAGCACTACATTGGGACACGGACAACTACATATAGGATCATACCATATTTTATGAAACGAGTTTTGGAATTTTGCGATTATTAAGCGAGCCCTTTGGCTTCACTACGTAGAGCAGCGTTATATTTAAGTGTTTAAATAGCTTTATAATTGCGTCGATCGATACTTCTTGTAAATCATAGTGTGTCTTATACGTATTAGGATATAAACCGAAAACGATCCAATATGTAAAATATTGGACTGTGTGAGGTATGACGTCACGACAGTATTTTAAGTAGCGTATGTACCAATTCAAATATTAATATGCATACGTTAAAGCTTAATTTACAAATTACAAGGATTATTCTCTCAACCAATCAGAATCCTGCCTAGTGTTATTACACGTGTGTACATATAACATATTATGAGATGACTGTATTACACTGAATACAAGCAAAGTTGTGTGATAAAACACAATATCACACATTTTAGAAATGTATCAGTGAACTCAAATGTGTTGTTCCACTGTCTTCAACCATATTTCTAACTGGTTTGTGTGGTACCTAGTTGCTGCAGGTTGAAATGTTGTCAACGCGCACGTTTTCGGACTCAAGCTGTCAGTGAGGGCATTTATGTTGTATGTTATGACGTCATTTTTGGTCGTCTCAACGCGACGTTCTAGGGCCATTTAGCCCATGACCATTTAGCCCATGACCATTTAGTCCATGACCATTTAGCCCATGACCATTTAATCCATGACCATTTAGTCCATGACCATTTAACCCATGACCATTTAACCCATGACCATTTAGCCCATGACCATTTAGCCCATGACCATTTAGCCCATGACCATTTAGTCCATGACCATTTAGTCCATGACCATTTAGTCCATGACCATTTAACCCATGACCATTTAGTCCCATGACCATTTAGTCCATGACCATTTAACCCATGACCATTTATTCCATGACAATGACCATTTAGCCCATGACCATTTAGTCCATGACCATTTAGTCCATGACCATTTAACCCATGACTATTTAGTCCATGACCATTTAACCCATGACCATTTAACCCATGACCATTTAGCCCATGATTACATCGCTTTCTATCATATGTCAACACCTGTCAGCCTAAATTAAAAGCTGCAATTATAGTTCATTCATTAACATAGAAAGCTATAGAAAGCGAGCAGAAGTCATATACGTCATATGAACATGTTTAGCCATCGAACTAAAATACATTTGTATAAACCAGCGCCACTCAATAATGCGTTTCATTTGGGCGGTCCGATTAGCGCAGTGGTTAGCGCGCTCGCTTCTCACCAATGCAACCCGGGTTCAATCCTCGGACCGGGAAGTATGTGAGATGGTACGGTGGTCACCAGATCAGACAGGTGGGTTTTCTCCGGGTACTCCGGTTTCCTCCCGCACGAATGACCACATATACGCTTTCATCCACGCCAATGGGAGTGATTAATATAAGTTGTTTGAACTTGCTTCGCAGTCGTTCTAAAATAAATAAAGTTTCAGGTACGAAAAGTCCGGAGTTCGAGCCCCGCTGGAGCCGTCACGATTAGGCCCTTAGGCAAGGCATTTAAATTCCACGTTGCCTATTCTCTCTCCCTCGTGGCGATGGATTCCATCAGGAATGAGGTCTCGAGAGTGATTAATATAAGTTGTAATAACTTGTTTCGCTATCGAGATAAAACAATGTTTTTTTGTACAAACTAAATAAAGTTGAGAATTAGTCAAAATGAGGCCCTGACAATTTAAGTAAACGTATATTATTGATTGTAAAGAAAATTGATAGTTATGAGTATTCAAACTACATAATCCAGATCAGCCCAGGGACATAGATTACATGTTATGTAGGTGCCTCATCAGCCGTAGCGTAATCACTGAGACTGATAATTTGTATGCATGTATATAATATGTATGTATTTATATGAATAAACTATATGTGTTCGTTATATGGTAACCTTCATACTTCATTTAATTATATATCTACAGTATTATTCGCAAGTTTTCTGTTATATTTTAAATATTTCTCTGTGTCAGTGTGTGTTTACCGATATTGATGCTACATAATAATCACAGTGAATGCTATGAGTACATGTATAATATTATAATTATAATCTCTTGAACATACGAGTATTACACATATTCTGCCGATTTCTACAAGATGCCATTGAGTAAAATAACAATGTATGTAACTGATGAGCAGAGAAAAGAATTGCTGACTTTCTTGCAAAATAAGAACTGGGACGTAGAGATGGAAATAGAAGAAACAGCCACCGCCATGCCCGTTGCAGAGGCTGCTTACGTACCTCCCCCTATGCCTCAGCATGCTGAAGGTGTTGCTGAGTGTCCACTGTGCTTGTGTTCCCCTTGCATAATAAATGAACAGAACAAACAACTTTGGTGGCCTGCTAATAATCGTCCACCGCATAATCTAAATTCACATGAGAGAAAGCTTCTATACAGGAGGTTTTGGGCAATGCTATATAATTGTGGCGCATGGAAAGATGTCAGATATATAGAGAGAAAAGTAGCGGCTAGAAGAGGAGACTGTACTTGGCATAAGAGGGAACTGATGCCTGAATGTGTGGTACAGCAATGCAGGAACTTGCTGCCTAACCCGCGCAACTAGCCTTATTTGGGCCATAAGTGGAGTTGAATTGTTTATACCAGTTGTAAGTATTATAAAAATACAGAACTTCAATTTCAGCAATTTATAACCTCTGATATGTACGTGGGTCATAATAGATATAAGTGTTGCTCATGTATTATATGTATACCATGCAGGGCCTCGCATGTGGCAAATACGACGTGCGTCGACCGTCAGATTTGTACCGCTATTCCTCGTGTGTTTAGTGCGTCGACCATCAGATTTGTACCGCTATTCCTCGTTTGTTTAAGGTCAAATATAGGTCAACCTGCAGGCCTTTAACCCACTGATGACCCTAATATGAATGCAAATATAGTACACACAAATCGCACGTGATCTTCGTTCTTACGAGTTTATCTCTCAATGGACATGCGTGATCATATGTCACCATAGCAATCAACCGTAGAATACACCTTAAGCGAATGTGCACACTTTTTTCGTGCAGTAGTTGTTCAACTGATCATGCGGGAATCATATGTCACCATAACAACCAACGGACAGCAAAGTGACCTAAGCGATTCTGCACACTTTTTTCGTGCAGTAGTTGTTCAACTGATCCTGCGGGAATCACATGTCACCATCACATAGTAACCAACGGACAGCAAAGTGACCTAAGCGATTATGCACACTTTTTTCGTGCAGTAGTTGTCCAAATGAAATACCGTATCACACGGCTATTTAACTGTAGTAATGTTTTAATAAATGTTCGGATTCGTAATTATGAACTGTTATTATTATTTTGCACTATTTGAAGTGTTAAGAATAGCAGCATTATATCATAATAAAGGATGTTTTGGGTAAAATATAAATACTAATGTGTGTGTTTTTACAAAAATCGAAATAGTTGCTCAGAAACGATAAAAGTCCAATAAATATAAACCGTCGTATACGCGAATTTGTTTATCAACACACGAAATGTAAACACGCACAGCGCGCATGCGTGAAACAACAGAGGATGTAGAAAACAACGTATATATTTTGAACATGAAATACTATCTATCTTCCTCTAATGTCGAACCCATCGCGGGGATGTAGACATGTCCCTAAAAGATTTAGATAACAGAGTTATGAATCAACATCTCAAGTAATTTAATTAAGAAAGACAACGTGGGACAAATGGGGACGATGCATTCCGAATGTAAACAAGTGCGGATAATGCGTTCCGGTTGTAAACAAGTGCGTGACCGATCGATTCGGAAAGTCCTACTTTCGGTTTCGAGTTTGTTTTATCGCAAAAAACATTGTTTAACAAATGAACATAAGCATACAAAGTATAATGTTAGAATGTGTAGCAGCATTGCTACCCATACTTAAATTTGAATTTTTCGAATATCTTTTATTTCATACGATGTAATGCTGCTTTAAGAATGTTTGGAATATCTGATATGGGTTTAGCACGTGCCTATTTCAGATTCATGCACGTGTGCTTATTTAATAAGTTGAAATGTATTTTCAAATACTACTGTTAATTCCAGTTTATATAATCATGTTATTGTCCCAATCACTGACTCATCAATCTATGCCAGCTTATATATGTGTAGGATATAAGCCGAAAACGATCTAATATGTAAAATATTGGACTGTGTGAGGCGTGTAGCAGAACACAGTGCCAATGTTTTACATATTGGATCCGTTTGAGGCTTAACTCTTACTTAAAACATACATCTATATAACAACATCTTACTTACAATTAAGCATATGATTTAATATAATACTCCGGCCATTTGAAAGCAGTCTAATATTAATAATAATGGACTGCAAGTACAAAGGTATGACGTCACGACAATGTTTTAATAGTTATATCAAATGTTCGATCCTCGGACCGGGTAGTATGTGATATGGTACGGTGGTCACCAGACCGGACAGGTGGGTTTTCTCCGGGTACTCCGGTTTCCTCCCACATGAATAACCACATAAGTATACGCTTTCATCCGCGCCAAACAAGAGTGATTAATATAAGTTGTTAACACTTGCTTCGCAATCGTAAATAAAGTTTAAACTTATATCGAATGTTTAAAATGTATCTCTGGGCGTATTAACTTGAACATACATCGGAAATACCCAGCACTATGATGATAGCATAGTGATTATTAATGACCTCTACGCGCTCGCTTCACCAATCAAACCCGGGTTCGATCCTCGGACCGGGAAGTATGTGAGATGGTACGGTGGTCGCCAGATCAGACAGGTGGGTTTTCTCCGGGTAGTCCTCCGGTCTCATACCACACGAATTACCACATTTACGCTTTCATCCGCACCAACGAGAGTGATTAATATAAGTTGTTAGAACTTGCTTTGCAATCGTTGTAGTAAAATAAATAAACGTTAATCTTTAAATTACCTCTAAGCGAATTTGAACAATCTATATATACATAGCTGCAAATACCCACATAATCGTATTATTTTGAATATATATTCAATCCTGTTGTTTCTATTGTTCAAACAGATTCTAAATAAATGTATATGTTGTTTGTTGTTGACAGTACCTGCTCAGCCAATCAACGTAAGCCTACAGCCGGATCTGTAGTCCAGTGGTTAACACGCTGGACTGGTAATCCAGGGATCGCAGGTTCGATCCCCCGTCTGACCCTAATAAAATTAACAGTCTTTCAGATGGGACGTTAAACCGAGGTATCTTTTCGGTGCTTTACACCGTGCACGTAAAAGAACCAGAGGAGATTCTGGAATGGGTCTCTGTCTGTATCATTGCACTATCCTACAACAATTCTAAAATGACTAATCTAGTCAGGCGGCGTCGCTCATATGGGCAACCGGTAGCGACGATAAATAAACGTAAAAACACAACACATGTTACATTGCAACTGCCGGTCGATACTTGTTCATGAATATGGTATTGGTAATTTCTCGTTATATTGGGTATTAGGTCCGTGTCTTTTCTTGCGACACACATCAATGTTAAATGTCATCGCACATTATAGAGCTTAATGTATTTAATAACGTATAATTTCTTCCTCAGAAATGGATATACGCCTATGCTACCAGCTTGAATCTGCCAATAATGGTAGCAATCTCGGTACAGCATGCTTTAATTTGCATGCTCATTACTCCGAGTATCCATCAGTCATGGTACGTATATATAGATTTTATTATGCATCCCGTGACTAGTCAATATACAAAATTCTAACTGTCAATATTATTTACTATTCACCTCCGAGATACTATTGACCGGTCAATATTTTCGGTAATATTCACTGCCTTTGGCTTCCAGTCTGAATCAGTAAAACGCTCATTGGGATATTGCGAAGAACAAAGCGCATCTCTTAGTAAGTAGACGCTTATTGAAATGCATACATGAAATCTTCTAGATATTAAGGATCATATAAATAGATTTACTGAGACAAGTCAACTCTAAACCGCCTCCGTGGTCGAGTGGTTACGGTCGCTGACTTGTATACCACTGTAACCTATCATATCTGATGGTCACGGGTTCGAGCCCCGCTCAGACCGTGTCTCATTTATATGAAAAAGTTGGCAGTTTCTTACGGAGGTTGGTGCACCAAGTACTGGTTAACCGCTGGAGCCTGCCCAGGAAAGGTGTTGTTAGGTAAACTGCCCGTCACTCAAATGGGAAACAGGTAGCGACGTTAAATAAACTTTAAAAAAGTCAACTCGAATATATTCCGGTACTTGTACCTGGATTCGGTATAGTAAAATAAATATTGCAATCCTGAGTGGGCAATATCAAAACTATCACCCTAGCTGACGCCTAGGTTAATACTCGTGTTTGTTTCGGTGTGATATGTTTCATATTGCTAACTCATGTATGCACTATTATATATAATATGCGTGTCTGTCATTGTGACAGACGGGTCAGTAGTCCAGTGGTTAACACGGTGTACTGCGAAACCAGGAATCACGGGTTCGATCCCTTATAGTTTATACAAATTTATTTTAGCTCGATTGCGAATCAAGTTCTTTCAACTTATATTTAATCACTCTCGAGACCTCATTCCTGGTGGATTCCATCGCCACGAGGGAGAGAGAAGAGGCAACGTGGAATTTAAGTGCCTTGCCTAAGGGCACAATCGTAACGGCTCCAGCGGGGCTCGAACTCCGGACCTTTCGCACATGAAGCGAACGCGCATCCACTGCGCCATCACGACCTCCCTTCGTCTAACCCTAGTAATATTAACAGTCTTTCGGATGGGATTATAAACCGAGGTCTCATGTATAGGTGATATAGACAGACAGACAGTTTATTCAAAACCATTAGGCTAAAAAGCCCATGAGGTCAAAACATATGCATGAGAGAGATATATATCGTACATGTATAATAATCAGAGAATATCTGGAAATGGTGCATATTCTGTATCCTCTTGCACTATCCTCCAACACATAAAATTACTAAACTACTTCTGAAGGCATCGCCCCCAATTAACCAGTAATCGACGATAAATAAATAAAACAGAAACCTCTTTCTGTTCGGATTATATATCACGGGAATAATATTGAAAGCATTGACGTCACCGAGGTACAACTGATACCCTTAATTCCCATGAGTGAAAACAAGCGATTGATTAATATATTAAATGTATGCGTCTATGCATAGAACTATTCAAAGCACTTAGAGTGTTGTGAGTGGCTAGTTTATTGTATACATAGCAACATATTGAAATCAAATACTCACGTTGCCAAGATTAATTTTTCTTTTATACGTTCCAATGAATTTTCAAACATAATGTCGTTTTTGTAATTTCACAGGACTGTTGCTTTCCCATGGACTTCACAGATAATGGAAATATTCTCTATGTTTTTGTAATTTCACAGGACTGTTGCTTTCCCATGGACTTCACAGATAATGGAAATATTCTCTATGTATTTGTCATTTCACAGGACTGTTGGTTTCCCATGGATTTCACGGATAATGGACATATCATCACACTATGGGCAGATACCACGTATTTAAACGCTGACTGGACGTACTATGGACGTCTTGATACAACATCATTAGGTGATATTGAGACTACTAGGTTATTGTCATTTAAAATTTAAGTGTATTTGCCGAATGGGAGAAAATGCATAAGGCGGGGATTTCTGTCGAGTCTTGTATTTTATTATGGAGAGATATTGGTTATATGAAGTTGATATGTAAGCATATGACGCCATAGCGTTATCTCATATAGACGAAAATATCACTAATCGGTATTGAAGCAACTATTTGACTGTGTTTGATAAAATAGAGCCAAATGCCGTAGAATAATGTGTGCCTGCCATATAGTCAATCCATCGTCGGGAGTTCGTTCTGATATGACCGATTGGTGAACCGCCAGCTAGTTAAATAATGGTTAACGATTGCCTGACGTTTGGACTGCGAGGATAGGATTCGGGAGGTACTCATGTGACTGAGGTGTCTCATAAGTCAGAAATGGCTGGCGACACTATGATATACAAACAATTTACGTTTAGGTTGTAAAACAACAAATCAATTGCCTATTAAATTCCTTGTTAAAATGGAAAAACATACAGTCGGTTCATTTATGTTTCCATTCTTTCATTTCTTCTGATACCACATCCACTGTGAAGAGGTATTCTAATCAACCTGGAAAACAGCAATACTATTCAAAGTATAACACTTCACATAGCCAGTGCTCACCTGTGAATAACGGCACTGTGATTACACTGTATTCCTCAGCCAAATAATACAGTATACCAACCGTCAGTTTGCAATGGCCTGAATTCTTATACCACATCTTTTCTACACATCAACTGATGAAGTCTTCTCAAGTCACCTAATTTCTCGAAATAAAACCACAACAACTATACACTGCCTGTCATGAAAATGCATTTTTACCAAAACGAAAAATGAACTATATTAGTTATTTGGACTACATTCGACTACAACGGATGCACTTCTGCCTAGTTACGTATATACAGCCATTTATAGTGCTTGCAAAAATACCAAAAGACAAAAATAAGCGCAATTATGACTAGCCTGAAGGGCGATAGACGGTGTATATCATATTCTATATTTATTGAACGTCGTTACAATGAATATCTAGTGCGCAAGAAAGTTCGTTGTGTTACCATGGCAACCGGTACTATCTATACAGCATGACAATTACGACCATGTGTTTATTATAGGAATGATAGAAGTAACACAATATTACAATGAAATAGAAACGCAGCACTTGTAGAGCTACGTTATGTATTCGTGGACAAAATTGTATCAAAAGCAACATCAGAGAGTCAGGGTTGGTATCAGCGTTTTTCGCAGCAAGATTTACGTCGCGGATTTATTTGATTCACGACATGTTTCAATCTTCTCACTTGTGTAGCTTTGAAACTAATCGAGATGAATGGTTGAAATTTGCAAACACAGAGAGTTTGGAAACTTAGGAAACATTAAAGCAGCATTACATCGTAATAAAGGATGTTTTGGTTAAATTATAATACTAATGTGTGTGTGTGTGCTTACAAAAATCGAAATAGTCGCTCAGAAATGATAAAATTCCAATAAATTTAAACCGTCGTATACGCGAATTTGTTTATCAACACACGAAATGTAAACACGCACAGCGCGCATGCGTGAAACAACAGAGGATGTAGAAAACAACGTATATATTTTGAACATGAAAGACTATCTATCTTCCTCTAATGTCGAACCCCTCGCGGGGATGTAGAAATGTCCATACAAGACTTAGCTAACAGAGGTATGATTCAACATATCAAGTAATTTAATTAAAAAAGTCCTACTTTCGGTTTCGGGTTTGTTTTATCGCAAAAAAAACAATGTTTACCAAATGAACATAAGCATACACAGTATAATGTTAGAATGTTTAGCAGCATTGCTACCCATACGTAAAAATTGAATTTTTCAAATATACGATGTAATGCTGCTTTAAACCAATGAGTTTGGAATTTTGATCATTTGACCATCTCCATATTCAGAGAAGCTGTTTGTGCGACTATAAATACATTTGGGCGACCTAGATTACGGACAAATCTGACAGATGAACTTACAGCAATGCATGGGTTTTACTGTTATATTACCAGTCAATACTAGTAACAAATTAAGGCTCAGACAGAGTTATCGATACTCAAATTAATTGTTAAGATCAATATGGTATATATAAACCCTCATAAGGATATATTATAAAATTAATCTGCAAATATTATAGCCAGTTAGAACAGTTACAAGTGAGGTTATCATATATAGCACGAGGAAACCAATCATTAGTAGTATATGTTCCTTTTACCTGCGTACACCACTTAAATCCCCGAATCGGCTGTCCGATTAGCGCAGTGGTTAGCGCGCTCGCTTCTCACCAATGCAGCCCAGGTTCGATCCTCGGACCGGGAGGTATGGGAGTTGGTACGGTCGTCGCCAGATCGGACAGCTTGGTTATCTCCGGGTACTCCGGTTTCCTCCTACACGAATGACCACAGATACGCTTTCATCCGCGCCCAACGAGAGTGATTGATATAAGTTGTTAAAACTTGCTGCGCAATCGTTGTAAAATAAATAAAGTTTAAACCTTTTTTTAAATCACCGAAAAAGCACAGAAAACTTTATTCAGGCGCGTGTAGCTTTGATAGTAGTGTGAAGTTAAATGCTTGTCATTTGGAGAGTGTAATCCAAAGGGATTAGAAACATAGGTATAGGATATAAGCCGAAAACGATCCAATATGTAAAATATTGGACTGTGTGAGGCGCGTAATGCCGAAGACAGTGCTACTATGTTACATATTGGATCCGATGGATGCTTATATCTAGCTTAAACACACACTTATATAACAAGATGTTACTAATTAAAATTGTTAATTTCGTACATTTACTCATAGCATTTGATAAACTACATGTGGCCTTTTGAAAGCAGTCCAATATTACTAATAATGGACTTACAAATGTATGACGTCACAGCAGTGTTTTAAGAAACATTAAACCATCGAGTTTGGAATTCAGTTGACCCATTATTAATCTCAGTTTATTACGATTATAATGAAGGTAATATTATTTTCCTTGTAACAGTTAATTGCATGGTAATATCCGGTTCCAATATCAACGCCGTAGTTATATTGATTATTCACCTGAATATCGACTTCACTTTGAACAGATCGTGCAACGGTACGCGAAGAATTTTTAAAATACCTATAGACGACTTTTATACTGTTTGTGTTTGTCTCATATGGATTGAAAGTCGTACATGTTTTTGGCGGCTATTTTTGGAGGAGGAAATCCCAGAGTTCCCCGCCGAGAATAGTTCAGACATGGACGGACCACGGGGTAGAACCACATATCTTCCGCAAGCCAGCCACATATGAGTTTCATTGCATCCGCTTTTTCACATGAAATAGTATATGTTGTATCATGTGTGTCTATTCCAAAGAACAAATTGAGTTTAATGACACCCATCAAGCATACTATGTCATACTGCAAGTTCACCAACAGTCTTATTAGTGAAAATCCACGTAGGCTAAATACATCAGGAATCGTCTAATTTAGATTGCCAACAGAAGAATCAAATTATCCTACCGTGATATAATGTCGCCAATAGTATTGTCTCACGTAATGTTGACTGCGTAGTCCCGATACATTAAATTGTCATTTAGAATATACGATACGACGAGACACACTTTCAATTATTGTAAATCTATGTTTGTTTTTCATTGCATATATGGTCTACAGTAAACACATTGTGTGTGTGGTTACGTTTATTTATCGTCGCTACCGGTTGCCCATATTAGCGACGCCTCCTGAAGAGATTAGTCATTAGATATTTGGAGGATGCAATGATACAGATAGAGACCCATTCCAGAATCTCCTCTGGTTCGTGTATGTGCTCGGTGTAAAGTACCGACACGAGATCTCGGTTGAACGTCACATCTGAAAGACTGTTCATTTTATTAGGGTCAGACGGGGGATCGAACCTGCGATCCCTGGATTACTAGTCCAGCGTGTTAACCACTGGACTACACATCCGTCTGTAAACACATTGTTTTGCATCGGATGTATATATAATTAACAATTTGCTAAATATATTCCATTATCAAACAATGTCAAAATTCGTTTTTTAATCTCCAAATGAAAAATAAAATCTGTAATTTATATATATTTACATGTATCTTCTTATAACATTAGTAAAATCACCATTTACATGTATCTTCTTATAACATTAGTAAAATCACCATTTACATGTATCTTCTTATTACATTAGTAAAATCACCATTTACATGTATCTCAACAAAAAACACCATTTACATGTATCTTCTTATAACATTAGTAAAATCACCATTTACATGTCTATTTTTTGAGTTTGCACGTAAGTATTCTATAAGATATATTCCTGTTAGAACAAGGACATTTCTCGGAAATGATATATGGACATTAATGTCATTGCTGTTATGTGATTTGTTGAGGAGGTCTTTGGAGTTACGAAGAGAGTTTAATGAAAAAACACTAAATCAGTCAAAATAAGATTATAAATATGTCCTAAAGGGATATGCAACAGTTTCTGCAAAAATATTTGCAAACTCAAATTTGTACATTGCTAGTTTGAATGATGTCATCGACTTTGTTTTTGTAATACAAATATATTACTTGGCAACATTAAACTGAGACTCATTAATCTCCGCCAAAACCTTCGTAAGTTTCCGTGAACTACGACCAGGACATGCGTTAGGTTTTTATCGTTAATATTTGAATCAAGTCAGTAAGTAAGTGTACCATAATCTAAAGCTCATATTTTACTTCGGAAATCCGATTATTAACGAAGTAAGTTCACGGAATATGCAAATGTCTCAGTTTAATATTGCCAAACAATATACATGGTGGTTTCGTGCACTTTGTTACAATAATGAATAAGGTGCAAACATGCCACAATATCAAATAAATCGCATGTTGATGAACATATGCTGCTTGGTTGAGTTGATTGCCATTTAATGCATGTTTTTATTTTCATCCAAATATTTCAAACTAACAATGTACACAGTTTGAATAAACTGTAGCATACCCCTTTAAATAGAAATGTTATTCACCAAATGCATTGTTTCCTAACTTCAGAACCTGCAAACAGTTGTTTGGATATCTATGAACTGGAGCATACCCCTTTAAAAATCAATGTTATTCACCAAATGCATTGTTCCTTACTTCAGACCCTGCAAACAGTTGTTTGGATATCTGTGAACTGGAGCATACCCCTTTAAATATCAATGTTATTCACCAAATGCATTGTTTCCTAACTTCAGACCCTGCAAACAGTTGTTTGGATATCTGTGAACTGGAGCGGATGGAAATCGAACCACGAATTAGTTGTCACGAAGCTTCCTCAATTGTGTTCACTATTGCGACCTATATTCATCGCTTGTCTTTCATCTCAATGAGTAACGCGATATGTGAAGATAACGACTCCATTCGTGTCTTAAGACAGGTTTGTTGTATAGTTTTTTCCTGCCTCGTATGATTGCGTCTTACAATACGCACACGCAACAAGGAATCTAATTACGAACAACCGTGACAAAACTTCCAAGTGTTATCCGCATTTTCCAAATTCATTAATTAAGGAATAAATCCAACCTGTGGTGCATTTAGTGGGGGTATACAATACATATGTGCTCTTTAAAAGTGTGTGTGTGTGCGTACGCGCGTCCGCGCGCGTGTGTGTGTGCTGTAGCCGCCACCGTTGTGTCCTAGGCAATTTACTTAAATTCCACATTGTATCTTCTTCCCCCCCCTCTCTCTCTCTCTCGGCGATGGATTCCATCAGGAATTAAGGTCTCGAGAACGATAAATATAATGTCTGGATCAACCAGAAAAACAGTTATTAAAGATATTAAAAAGTTACATAAAGTTGCAAATTTACATTTACATATGCAAAACAATACAAGTACTTATATCTACTCACTTCCCGGTACTTTTCCGGACTATTTTATGGAATTCGCAATAAAGCGATGTTTAGGTCAATCGACTTGGGCCGTAGATATTTAGGTAGGGGGTAGGAATTGCCTACTCTACCTTTTGGATTATATATCACTCAGCCTAGCGTGCCTCTTCACTTCCGGTGCCACCCGAGCGACACATAGGTGTAAATGCCCGGGTATTTAGCTACGAATTAATCATCCAGGATTAAAATAATTGAAAATGGTTTTAGACGCTATAGCGCTTGTGCATGTGTGTTTACATTTGTTTAACTTCGCTACCGGTTGCCCATATGAGCGACGCCTCCTGGAGAGGTTAGTTATCTTAGATTTTGGAGGATAGTGCAATGACACAGACAGAGACCAATTCCAGAGTCTTCTCTGGTTCTTTTATGTTGAACACACTACCTTGTACCATCAAATGCTCATGAGAAGCTAGTATGGAGATATTTAACCCAACACACAAGTAGATTGATATATATGGGCTTTATTTATAAGCCATACAAATTAACAGGTCTACAAAGCACACACATTTCTGATTGAAACAATAGTTATATACATAAATGTAGTTGGCACTAAATTACGATAATAATTGACAATGGCTTTAGACGCTATAGCGCTTGTGCATGTGTGTTTACATTTGTTTATCGTCGCTACCGGTTGCCCATATAAGCGACGCCTCCTGAAGAGATTAGTTATTTTAGATTTTGGAGGATAGTGCAATGACACAGACAGAGACCAATTCCAGAGTCTCCTCTGGTTCTTTTATGTGCACGGTGTAAAGCACCGACACAAGACATCGCTTAAAGTCCAAACTGAAAGACTGTTAATAGTATTAAAGACAGACGGGGATCGAACCTGCTATGACTGAATTCGCAGTCCAACGCGTTAACCACTGGACTACTGACCCACCTGTTACGTCATACCACACGCTGTTTCATCTTGTAAACGATGTTGATCTTTGTGAAGTGCCTTCCCCTGAGTAATTGTTGTCTTCATTTCTAGACTGACCATCATATTGAATATCAGCTGAACTGTGACGTCGATGGTTTAGGACATGTTAAGGTAAGCACATATTTTATTCATTGAATTTAGTTTTTTGCATAAGCAGCTGTCAAATGAATGTCACAACATCAGTAGCTAAGGACACCAGTGCTTAAGGTGTAAGGGGCGTAATTCAAAATACTTCTTTGACTATGTTAAATCAATAAGCTTGGCAGAGTTACTGCCCACAGTCTGCCCGATTTAAAATACTTATCCGATATTCTATAGAAGCGTTTCAACTCTCTAATATATCATCTAAGATGAACCTTGTGGAGGTCGTGATAGCGCATTGGTAGTTCGTTCACATTAGGAGAGAAATGCTCGGAGTTCGAACCAGAGTTGTAACAGTTACGATTGTGCCCTTAGGCAAGGCATTTAAATTCCATATTGACTCTTCTCTCACTTATTGCGATGGATTCCGTCAGGAATGAGGTCTCGATAGTATAATATAACTTGCAGGAACTTGTGTCGCAATAGAGCTAAAATAAATGTGTATAAACTAAGGTGAATGTTTAAATATTATTTCCGTATAAAAAACGCACACTTCGGATAAGTATATATAATGTAGGTGTGCGTTTTCTATGTCCTCTAGTATATAATGTAGGTGTGCGTTTTCTATGTCCTCTAGTATATAATGTAGGTGTGCGTTTTCTATGTCCTCTAGTATATAATATAGGTGTGCGTTTTCTATGTCCTCTAGTATATAATGTAGGTGTGCGTTTTCTATGTCCTCTAGTATATAATGTAGGTGTGCGTTTTCTATGTCCTCTAGTATATAATGTAGGTGTGCGTTTTCTATGTCCTCTAGTATATAATGTAGGTGTGTGTTTTCTATGTCCTCTAGTATATAATATAGGTGTGCGTTTTCTATGTCCTCTAGTATATAATGTAGGTGTGCGTTTTCTATGTCCTCCAGTATACATTGATCTCTGCGACAGCTTCGTTAATATGGCGACTCTCCAGCTTTATTGGTGTAGGAAGACCCCCGGATACACATTCGAGCAATATTTCGGGTAGAACCAACGACCTTCTCATGTGAAATATATGGATACCCCCAGTGGGATTCGAACATACCATTGAGCGGCAAGTGATTTGAAATAAACGACTGTAACGACCATAACCTCTCGGCCACAGCGGCACCTTCTATACTTGTGCTTGTGTCGAGGTTTGGCTTGTTGGTGTTGAAACAACTTCTTCATTTGATTATGTATTACACATATGGTCCTGTAATTGTAGACCGTCGTTAAATCGAATTGTCCTTTATCAAGGGGCCTAATTTGCATATTTAACCCCGCCGTAGAAATGACCCCAGCCGTAGAAATGACCCCCAGCGTAGAAACGGTTGCTATTGTTTTAGCTACGTGTGTCTGTGTTTGTCTGTGTGTTTGCATGATAACTAAACAGTGAGCGTGTTTTACGTTTATTTATCGTCGCTACCGGTTGCCCATATGAGCGACGCCTCCTGAAGCGATTAGTCATTTTAGATTTTTGGAAGATAGTGCAATGATACAGACAGAGATCCATTACAGAGACTTTTAATATATAGAGGACGTGATTCGATGTTGGGATTATTCAGTCAATGCACGTGGTCATGGCGATCCGTCCAGCACGTGGGATTTACGTCTCTCCAAGTGATATCCGCTAGTTTAAAATGTTATATGTTGTTTTGTTTTTTACGTTTATTTAACGTCGCTACCGGTTGCCCATATGAGCGACGCCTCCTGAAGAGATTAGTCATTTTAGATTTTGGAGGATAGTGCAATGATACAGACAGAGACCCATTCCAGAGTCTCCTCTGGTTCTTTTACGTGCACGGTGTACAACACCGACACGAGACCTCGGTTTAACGTCCCATCTGAAAGACTGTTAATATTATTAGGGTCAGACGGGGGATCGAACCTGCGATCCCTGGATTACCAGTCCAGCGTTTTACCACTGGGCTCCAGATCCGTCTGTTGTTATATGTTGCATTATCTATATACGTCTTCAGGTGTTATACAGTATGCAGGAGCAGTATTGTCTGAAGTATCAGATGGTTAGAGCGATTTGCTTTCATGGTCAGTATAATACACATTACTTACCCAACTAAATAAACAGTCCGCATATGTCGTGTCCCTGTGTTAATCTACAGAGAGTGTTTTACGTTTATTTATCGTCGCTACCGGTTGCCCATATGAGCGACGCCTCCTGAAGAGATTATACATTTTAGATTTTGGAGGATAGTGCAATGATACAGACAGAGACCAATTCCGGAGTCTCCTCTGGTTCTTTTACGTGCATGGTGTAAAGCACCTACACGAGACCTCGGTTTAACGTCCCATCTGAAAGACTGTTAATTTTTTTACGGTCAGACGGGGGATCGAACCTGCGATCCCTAGATTATCAGTCCAGCGTGTTACCACTGGACTACAGATCCGTCTGTAATCTACAGATAACACATAAACCCACTAAATAAGCTGTTGTTGTTTGTAAACACGCTGTGTGATACACTATACAAGTGGTTGGGTTCGATGTCGTACACAGGTACGTGTAAATATTATTCCAGTTTCTATGGCAACACAGATACATGCGTTAAATATATTTTTTACTTCCTAATTCGCTAAGCTCAAACGTACGTAAATCAATTTTCCCATAAAGTAATTCTAGGGGAAAATAATTAAAAACAAGATTCAACACAAGATGCAGCATTTGCAATACCACTTGCTCCATTTATTATATACGCACGGGCATTCTGTGCAGATATTGATGATTAGAAATCTCATAGCGTGTGTGTGTTTTACGTTTATTTATCGTCGCTATCGGTTGCCCATATGAGCGACGCCTCCTGAAGAGAGTATTCATTTTTGATTTTTGGAGGAGAGTGCAATGATACATACAGAGACCCATTACAGAGTCTCATCCGGTTCTTTTACGTGCACGGTGTAAAGCACCGACACGAGACTTCGGTTTAAAGTCCCAACTGAATGACTGTTAATTGTATTAGGGTCAGACGGTGGATCGAATCTGCGATACCTGGATTACCAATCCAGCATGTTAATCCGTCTGTAGACATCTCATATCATACATCCGTTTATGTGAAGTACACCATTGCCCAATGTTATAAAACTTGTGTCCGATTTCTGATCTCAAACTCGAGCTCACGACATGTTGACTGGTTGAGTCTGAGATTTGCTCTTGGCTCAACCAATCAGAATTTTGATACTGAGTTTGAGATTTGAGAAAAGATTTATAACCTCCAGGCCAGTATGTCTTTTAAATTTTAATATACATATCTATATCTTCGATATAAGAAAGCCTCGTAAATACTAAACTGTAGTGTGGGCTACCCCAACCGACTTCTCTAATTATACTAGTATTATATAATATGACGCGATTTATCAAAAGGGACTCACTGAGTGAAATTTTCAGTCATTTCCTTAAGCGTTTACATTATTTGTTCTAAAAATGAATGTTAAATTTACATGTACATGTATAGCGTGAACGTTGCCGTTTTCGAGTGCGTGACGAAACGTTAGATGTCATTTCTCAACGAAACGTCATCCATCCAGTGTTGGTAAATCGCGTCACAAATTGCATCTCATATTTTTATTAGATTTCATTTTTTTTAATGGGGATGGGTAGAAAGCATCCTCGCCCATTATTCAGTGTAAACATACCTTCTTTGGTGCCACTTTACTTTCCAAACGATTAGTATAACGATAACTGTTATCATAGTACGTAAGCTTACTCAGGAACATCTGTTATATAAATATTGGACTGGAATCGATACCTCCACTTGGATTACACAGACTAAATCCTGTCTGAGCTGGCGGTGTTATAACTTAAAATCACAGCCACTAATTAACTCTTTCAACACCAAGTAACTGACATGGACTGGTCCATGCTATTCTTAGACCAATAAATGAATAAGAAAATTACATTCGGACCAGTTCATTTATCAAGATGGGTAATTTTGTCTAAAATTAGTAATACTACTTGCAAAAAGTGCAGATCCTGATGAGACGGCTCGTCACGAGCCGGCTCATCTGGATCTACACTTTTTGTAAGCCTATATAGAGGTATGTGGTGTTGAAAGGGTTAAGAGCAGATGCGTGACAAACATGTAAAAACATAAAAATAAAGTCTGGTATTCATTTCGTAAGCCGCCATTAATAAAGATGTCATTCCTCTGACGAGTAGTCTCCCTTGTAATCAACCACTGGATAATCCTGGTACTGGTCGTCGAACCTAAATTGCGATTAGTTACCAAATTGCGAG
The DNA here is from genome assembly GCA_014843695.1 of Archivesica marissinica. Lineage (NCBI taxonomy): Eukaryota > Metazoa > Mollusca > Bivalvia > Venerida > Vesicomyidae > Archivesica > Archivesica marissinica. Next base: position 47,206,542 of record CM026392.1, on the reverse strand, counting down.
AGTTCATCGAGATCTGCAACGATCAATACCAAGCCTGTCATATTCTAGTAGCCTGGGAACAGGCGTCGTTATATTTTGCCTGGTCAGTCAAAGAAATATATTTTAACACCGAGACTATTATTTGGGCCATATTGAGTTTCTGATTATGTCATTTTGACAGAAGTTAAAAAGTGAAAAAACGACAGACTGGAACCCAGGCTAATATATTTTTTTATTCATTTTTGTTTTATTTCATAAACATTTTTTTATAATATTGAAACATAATAAGTCAGACTACGTCTAGCGATGGGGTTTCTTTCTCATATTGCAATTGACATTTGCAGATGTAGGTTATTGCCATAATAGTTTAAAGTATATATACAAACATGCGCATATACACCCATACATGTATATCAATGCATACACAAAATGCCCATATATGAATGCAAATGCATTCACAAAAACACACATATGTACCACATACACACCCATCATACATATATACATACATATACATTTACACACATACATATATGATAT
>CM026392.1:47179727-47205023 GCA_014843695.1 Archivesica marissinica | reverse complement strand
AAGTACATAGCTCTGACCTGACAAGTTGATCTTGAAACTAGTGTCAGCGTTGAAGTACATAGCTCTGACCTGACAAGTTGATCTTGAAACTAGTGTCAGCGTTGAAGTACATAGCTCTAACCTCATTAGTTGATCTTGAAACTAGTGTCAGCGTTGACGTACATAGCTCTGACCTGACAAGTTGATCTTGAAACTAGTGTCAGCGTTGAAGTACATAGCTCTGACCTGACAAGTTGATCTTGAAACTAGTGTCAGCGTTGAAGTACATAGCACTGACCTGACAAGTTGATCTTGAAACTAGTGTCAGCGTTGACGTACATAGCTCTGACCTGACAAGTTGATCTTGAAACTAGTGTCAGCGTTGAAGTACAAAGCACTGACCTGACAAGTTGATCTTGAAACTAGTGTCAGCGTTGAAGTGCATAGCACTGACCTGACAAGTTGATCTTGAAACTAGTGTCAGCGTTGACGTACATAGCTCTGACCTTATTAGTTGATATTGAAACTATGTTAGCGTTGAAGTACATAGCTCTGACCTCATTAGTTGATATTGAAACTAGTGTCAGCGTTGAAGTACATAGCTCTGATACATTAGTTGATGTTGAAACTAAGTGTTAGCGTTGAAGTACATAGCTCTGACCTCACAAGTTGATCTTGAAACTAGTGTCAGCGTTGAAGTACATAGCTCTGACCTCATTAGTTGATATTGAAACTAGTGTCAGCGTTGAAGTACATAGCACTGACCTGACAAGTTGATCTTAAAACTAGTGTCAGCGTTGAAGTACATAGCTCTGACCTTATTAGTTGATATTGAAACTAGTGTCAGCGTTGAAGTAACATAGCTCTGATTTCATTAGTTGATGTTGAAACTAATGTTAGCGTTGAAGTACATAGCTCTGACCTCATTAGTTGATATTAAAACTAGTGTCAGCGTTAAAGTACATAGCTCTGACCTCATTAGTTGATATTGAAACTAGTGTCAGCGTTGAAGTACATAGCTCTGACCTTATTAGTTGATATTGAAACTAGTGTCAGCGTTGAAGTACATAGCTCTGACCTTATTAGTTGATATTGAAATTAGTGTCAGCGTTGAAGTACATAGCTCTGACCTCATTAGTTGATGTTGAAACTAATGTCAGCGTTGAAGTACATAGCTCTGACCTCATTAGTTGATATTGAAACTAGTGTCAGCGTTGAAGTACATAGCTCTGACCTCATTAGTTGATATTGAAACTAGTATCAGCGTTGAAGTACATAGCTCTGACCTTATTAGTTGATATTGAAACTAGTGTCAGCGTTGAAGTACATAGCTCTGACCTTATTAGTTGATATTGAAATTAGTGTCAGCGTTGAAGTACATAGCTCTGACCTCATTAGTTGATGTTGAAACTAATGTTAGCGTTGAAGTACATAGCTCTGACCACATTAGTTGATATTGAAACTAGTGTCAGCGTTGAAGTACATAGCTCTGACCTCATTAGTTGATGTTGAAACTAATGTCAGCGTTGAAGTACATAGCTCTGACCTCATTAGTTGATATTGAAACTAGTGTCAGCGTTGAAGTACATAGCTCTGACCTCATTAGTTGATATTGAAACTAGTATCAGCGTTGAAGTACATAGCTCTGACCTTATTAGTTGATATTGAAACTAGTGTCAGCGTTGAAGTACATAGCTCTGACCTTATTAGTTGATATTGAAATTAGTGTCAGCGTTGAAGTACATAGCTCTGACCTCATTAGTTGATGTTGAAACTAATGTTAGCGTTGAAGTACATAGCTCTGACCACATTAGTTGATATTGAAACTAGTGTCAGCGTTGAAGTACATAGCTCTGACCTCATTAGTTAATATTGAAACTAGTGTCAGCGTTGAAGTACATAGCACTGACCTGACAAGTTGATATTGAAACTAGTGTCAGCGTTGAAGTACATAGCTCTAACCTCATTAGTTGATCTTGAAACTAGTGTCAGCGTTGAAGTACATAGCTCTGACCTGACAAGTTGATCTTGAAACTAGTGTCAGCGTTGAAGTACATAGCTCTAACCTCATTAGTTGATCTTGAAACTAGTGTCAGCGTTGACGTACATAGCTCTGACCTGCCAAGTTGATCTTGAAACTAGTGTCAGCGTTGAAGTACATAGCTCTGACCTGACAAGTTGATCTTGAAACTAGTGTCAGCGTTGACGTACATAGCTCTGACCTGACAAGTTGATCTTGAAACTAGTGTCAGCGTTGAAGTACATAGCTCTGACCTCATTAGTTGATATTGAAACTAGTGTCAGCGTTGAAGTACATAGCTCTGACCTCATTAGTTGATATTGAAACTAGTGTCAGCGTTGAAGTACATAGCACTGACCTGACAAGTTGATCTTGAAACTAGTGTCAGCGTTGAAGTACATAGCTCTGACCTTATTAGTTGATATTGAAACTAGTGTCAGCGTTGAAGTACATAGCTCTGACCTCATTAGTTGATGTTGAAACTAATGTTAGCGTTGAAGTACATAGCTCTGACCTCATTAGTTGATATTGAAACTAGTGTCAGCGTTGAAGTACATAGCTCTGACCTCATTAGTTGATATTGAAACTAGTGTCAGCGTTGAAGTACATAGCTCTGACCTGACAAGTTGATCTTGAAACTAGTGTCAGCGTTGAAGTACATAGCTCTGACCTTATTAGTTGATATTGAAACTAGTGTCAGCGTTGAAGTACATAGCTCTGACCTCATTAGTTGATGTTGAAACTAATGTTAGCGTTGAAGTACATAGCTCTGACCTCATTAGTTGATATTGAAACTAGTGTCAGCGTTGAAGTACATAGCTCTGACCTCATTAGTTGATATTGAAACTAGTGTCAGCGTTGAAGTACATAGCTCTGACCTTATTAGTTGATCTTGAAATTAGTGTCAGCGTTGAAGTACATAGCTCTAACCTCATTAGTTGATGTTGAAACTAATGTTAGCGTTGAAGTACATAGCTCTGACCTCATTAGTTGATATTGAAACTAGTGTCAGCGTTGAAGTACATAGCTCTGACCTCATTAGTTGATATTGAAACTAGTGTCAGCGTTGAAGTACATAGCTCTGACCTTATTAGTTGATATTGAAACTAGTGTCCACGTTGAAGTACATAGCTCTGACCTCATTAGTTGATGTTGAAACTAATGTCAGCGTTGAAGTACATAGCTCTGACCTCATTAGTTGATATTGAAACTAGTGTCAGCGTTGAAGTACATAGCTCTGACCTCATTAGTTGATATTGAAACTAGTGTCAGCGTTGAAGTACATAGCTCTGACCTTATTAGTTGATATTGAAACTAGTGTCAGCGTTGAAGTACATAGCTCTGACCTCATTAGTTGATATTGAAACTAGTGTCAGCGTTGAAGTACATAGCTCTGACCTCATTAGTTGATATTGAAACTAGTGTCAGCGTTGAAGTACATAGCTCTGACCTCATTAGTTGATATTGAAACTAGTGTCAGCGTTGAAGTACATAGCTCTGACCTCATTAGTTGATATTGAAACTAGTGTCACGTTGAAGTACATAGCTCTGACCTCATTAGTTGATGTTGAAACTAATGTCAGCGTTGAAGTACATAGCTCTGACCTTATTAGTTGATATTGAAATTAGTGTCAGCGTTGAAGTACATAGCTCTGACCTCATTAGTTGATGTTGAAACTAATGTTAGCGTTGAAGTACATAGCTCTGACCACATTAGTTGATATTGAAACTAGTGTCAGCGTTGAAGTACATAGCTCTGACCTCATTAGTTAATATTGAAACTAGTGTCAGCGTTGAAGTACATAGCTCAGACCTTATTAGTTGATCTTGAAATTAGTGTCAGCGTTGAAGTACATAGCTCTAACCTCATTAGCTGATGTTGAAACTAATGTTAGCGTTGAAGTACATAGCTCTGACCTCATTAGTTGATATTGAAACTAGTGTCAGCGTTGAAGTACATAGCTCTGACCTCATTAGTTGATATTGAAACTAGTGTCAGCGTTGAAGTACATAGCTCTGACCTTATTAGTTGATATTGAAACTAGTGTCCACGTTGAAGTACATAGCTCTGACCTCATTAGTTGATGTTGAAACTAATGTCAGCGTTGAAGTACATAGCTCTGACCTCATTAGTTGATATTGAAACTAGTGTCAGCGTTGAAGTACATAGCTCTGACCTCATTAGTTGATATTGAAACTAGTGTCAGCGTTGAAGTACATAGCTCTGACCTTATTAGTTGATATTGAAACTAGTGTCAGCGTTGAAGTACATAGCTCTGACCTTATTAGTTGATATTGAAACTAGTGTCAGCGTTGAAGTACATAGCTCTGACCTCATTAGTTGATGTTGAAACTAATGTTAGCGTTGAAGTACATAGCTCTGACCACATTAGTTGATATTGAAACTAGTGTCAGCGTTGAAGTACATAGCTCTGACCTCATTAGTTGATATTGAAACTAGTGTCCACGTTGAAGTACATAGCTCTGACCTCATTAGTTGATGTTGAAACTAATGTCAGCGTTGAAGTACATATCTCTGACCTTATTAGTTGATATTGAAACTAGTGTCAGCGTTGAAGTACATAGCTCTGACCTTATTAGTTGATATTGAAACTAGTGTCCACGTTGAAGTACATAGCTCTAACCTCATTAGTTGATCTTGAAACTAATGTCAGCGTTGAAGTACATATCTCTGACCTTATTAGTTGATCTTGAAACTAGTGTCAGCGTTGACGTACATAGCTCTGACCTGCCAAGTTGATCTTGAAACTATTGTCAGCGTTGAAGTACATAGCTCTGACCTGACAAGTTGATCTTGAAACTAGTGTCAGCGTTGACGTACATAGCTCTGACCTGACAAGTTGATCTTGAAACTAGTGTCAGCGTTGAAGTACATAGCTCTGACCTGACAAGTTGATCTTGAAACTAGTGTCAGCGTTGAAGTACATAGCACTGACCTGACAAGTTGATCTTGAAACTAGTGTCAGCGTTGACGTACATAGCTCTGACCTGACAAGTTGATCTTGAAACTAGTGTCAGCGTTGAAGTACATAGCTCTGACCTGACAAGTTGATCTTGAAACTAGTGTCAGCGTTGAAGTACATAGCACTGACCTGACAAGTTGATCTTGAAACTAGTGTCAGCGTTGAAGTACATAGCTCTGACCTGACAAGTTGATCTTGAAACTAGTGTCAGCGTTGAAGTACATAGCTCTGACCTGACAAGTTGATCTTGAAACTAGTGTCAGCGTTGAAGTACATAGCTCTGACCTGACAAGTTGATCTTGAAACTAGTGTCAGCGTTGACGTACATAGCTCTGACCTGACAAGTTGATCTTGAAACTAGTGTCAGCGTTGAAGTACATAGCTCTGACCTGACAAGTTGATCTTGAAACTAGTGTCAGCGTTGAAGTACATAGCACTGACCTGACAAGTTGATCTTGAAACTAGTGTCAGCGTTGACGTACATAGCTCTGACCTGACAAGTTGATCTTGAAACTAGTGTCAGCGTTGAAGTACAAAGCACTGACCTGACAAGTTGATCTTGAAACTAGTGTCAGCGTTGAAGTGCATAGTACTGACCTGACAAGTTGATCTTGAAACTAGTGACAGCGGTGACGTACATAGCTCTGACCTTATTAGTTGATATTGAAACTAATGTTAGCGTTGAAGTACATAGCTCTGACCTCATTAGTTGATATTGAAACTAGTGTCAGCGTTGAAGTACATAGCTCTGATCTCATTAGTTGATGTTGAAACTAATGTTAGCGTTGAAGTACATAGCTCTGACCTCATTAGTTGATATTGAAACTAGTGTCAGCGTTGAAATACATAGCTCTGACCTCATTAGTTGATATTGAAACTAGTGTCAGCGTTGAAGTACATAGCACTGACCTGACAAGTTGATCTTAAAACTAGTGTCAGCGTTGAAGTACATAGCTCTGACCTTATTAGTTGATATTGAAACTAGTGTCAGCGTTGAAGTACATAGCTCTGATCTCATTAGTTGATGTTGAAACTAATGTTAGCGTTGAAGTACATAGCTCTGACCTCATTAGTTGATATTGAAACTAGTGTCAGCGTTGAAGTACATAGCTCTGACCTTATTAGTTGATATTGAAACTAGTGTCAGCGTTGAAGTACATAGCTCTGACCTTATTAGTTGATATTGAAATTAGTGTCAGCGTTGAAGTACATAGCTCTGACCTGACAAGTTGATCGTGAAACTAGTATCAGCGTTGAAGTACATAGCACTGACCTCATTAGTTGATATTGAAACAAGTGTCAGCGTTGAAGTACATAGCTCTGACCTCATTAGTTGATATTGAAACTAGTGTCAGCGTTGAAGTACATAGCTCTGACCTTATTAGTTGATATTGAAACTAGTGTCAGCGTTGAAGTACATAGCTCTGACCTGACAAGTTGATCTTGAAACTAGTGTCAGCGTTGAAGTACATAGCTCTGACCTTATTAGTTGATATTGAAACTAGTGTCAGCGTTGAAGTAACATAGCTCTGATCTCATTAGTTGATGTTGAAACTAATGTTAGCGTTGAAGTACATAGCTCTGACCTCATTAGTTGATATTGAAACTAGTGTCAGCGTTGAAGTACATAGCTCTGACCTCATTAGTTGATATTGAAACTAGTGTCAGCGTTGAAGTACATAGCTCTGACCTTATTAGTTGATATTGAAATTAGTGTCAGCGTTGAAGTACATAGCTCTGACCTTATTAGTTGATATTGAAATTAGTGTCAGCGTTGAAGTACATAGCTCTGACCTCATTAGTTGATGTTGAAACTAATGTTAGCGTTGAAGTACATAGCTCTGACCACATTAGTTGATGTTGAAACTAATGTTAGCGTTGAAGTACATAGCTCTGACCACATTAGTTGATATTGAAACTAGTGTCAGCGTTGAAGTACATAGCTCTGACCTCATTAGTTGATGTTGAAACTAATGTCAGCGTTGAAGTACATATCTCTGACCTTATTAGTTGATATTGAAACTAGTGTCAGCGTTGAAGTACATAGCTCTGACCTTATTAGTTGATATTGAAACTAGTGTCCACGTTGAAGTACATAGCTCTGACCTCATTAGTTGATGTTGAACTAATGTCAGCGTTGAAGTACATATCTCTGACCTTATTAGTTGATATTGAAACTAGTGTCAGCGTTGAAGTACATAGCTCTGACCTGACAAGTTGATCTTGAAACTAGTGTCAGCGTTGAAGTACATAGCTCTGACCTTATTAGTTGATATTGAAACTAGTGTCAGCGTTGAAGTACATAGCTCTGACCTCATTAGTTGATGTTGAAACTAATGTCAGCGTTGAAGTACATAGCTCTGACTTCATTAGTTGATGTTGAAACTAATGTCAGCGTTGAAGTACATATCACTGACCTGACGAGTTGATCTTGAAACAATTGACCTCGCTGAAGTACATAGCTCTGACCTGATGAGTTGATCTTGAAACTATTGTCCACGCTGAAGTACATATCACTGACCTGACGAGTTGATCTTGAAACAATTGACCACGCTGAAGTACATATCACTGACCTGACGAGTTGATCTTGAAACAATTGACCACGCTGAAGTACATATCACTGACCTGACGAGTTGATCTTGAAACAATTGTCCACGCTGAAGTACATATCACTGACCTGACAATATATCAACTAGAGAATAGCTCCAGGAGCGATGCAAATGTTGTAGTGAACACCATCAAAAAGTGTTTGATGAATTTCCATGACCAATAGAGGGTTGGTCTCTGAGGAAGTGGTTAGATTTCAGTGGGCATCGTTCAATGCCTGTGGTCAGGGCGGTCAGTGATGTATCCACTCCCTATGGGTTATATAGTACGCTGGATACTTCGCTGATACCCTAACCACAGGACTTACCCGGTATCTCCAAAAATCGAATGACGTCCTCGTAGACTAACGATTGCAAATGTTCACTGGGAAATGTACTTCAATAGTTTTTACTACACATTTGACAAACAAATGTCAGAGTTTAGCTTTGGTATCACTTACTACAGTTAAGTGGACGGCAGTTTGATCATATATTGTAAACTGGAATAAAAAGAGGCATTATCAATATTATAATAATGTCAGATGCTGTTTTTGTAATATAAGCCTCGGATTGGTTGACAACGTGTAGTGAAGAATTTAAAACTGAAGGTTGTAAAAAACAAATACATTGCCTATTAAATACATAGTAAGAAGTAAAAACATACAGTCTGTTCATTTATATTTCCAATCTTTCATTTCTTCTGATACCACAACCACTGTGAAGAGGTATTCAAATCAGCCTGAAACACACCAATAATATTCAAAATATAATGTTTCAAATAGCCAGTGCTCACCTGTGAATAACGTTTATTTATCGTCGCTACCGGTTGCCCATATGAGCGACGCCTCCGGAAGAGATTAGTCATTTTAGACTTTTGGAGGATAGTGCGATGATACAGACAGAGACGCATTTCAGAGTCTCCTCTTGTTCTTTTACGTGCGCAGTGTAAAGCACCGACACGAGACCTCGGTCTAAAGCCCCATCTGAAAGACTGTTAATTTTATTATGCTCATACGGGGGATAGAACTTGCGATCCCTGGATTACCAGTCCAGCGTGTTAACCACTGGACTACAGATCCGTCTTTAGGCTTACGTTGATTGTTGAGCAGGTATTGTCAACAACAAACAACATATACATTTATTTAGAATCAGTTTGAACAGTAGAAACAACAGGATTGAATATATTTTCAAAATAATACGATTATGTGGGTATTTGCAGCTATGTATATATAGATTGTCCAAATTCGCTTAGAGGTAATTTAAAGTTTACCGTTTAATTATTTTACTACAACGATTGCAAAGCAAGTTCTAACAACTTATATTAATCACTCTCGTTGGTGTGGATGAAAGCATAAATGTGGTCATTCGTGTGGTGTGAGACCGGAGTACCCGGAGAAAACCCACCTGTCTGATCTGGCGACCACCATACCATCTCAAATACTTCCCGGTCCGAGGATCGAACCCGGGTTTCATTGGTGAGAAGCGAGCGCGTAGAGGTAATTAATACTCACTATGCTATCATTATAGTGCTGGGTATTTCCGCTGTATGTTCAAGTTAATACGCCCATAGATACATTTTAAACATTCGATAATGTTGTCATAACTTTTAACAAGTATAGGCATGGGGAAGGCGGTAAATAATGTTGTCATAACATTTAGCAAGTAAACGCATGGGGAAAGCTGTAAATAATGTTGTCATAACTTTTAACAAGTATAGGCATGGGGAAGGCTGTAAATAATGTTGTCATAACATTTAGCAAGTAAACGCATGGGGAAAGCTGTAAATAATGTTGTCATAACTTTTAGCACAACCCATTTGCTTTTTTCCAGATTAAATCGTATACAGCAATATTAATAAATCCTAATTTAATTTCTATACTAGAGGACATAGAAAACGCACACTTCGGATAAGTGTGTTTTTACAAGAAAAGCAATAACTATATAAATTCATAGTTTTAAACATTTTGGAATATTTTTTAGTTGTTCAGTTTGTGCTTTGTAATAAAGATGTGATATATCTTTGATGGAATCTTTCGTATTTCGTGTTCATGTAATAATAATCATATAATGTAGTTGTGCGTTTTCTATGTCCTCTCGTATATAATGTAGGTGTGCGTTTTCTGTGTCCTCTCGTATATAATGTAGGTGTGCGTTTTCTATGTCCTCTAGTATATAATGTAGGTGTGCGTTTTCTATGTCCTCTAGTATATAATGTAGGTGTGCGTTTTCTATGTCCTCTAGTATATAATGTAGGTGTGCGTTTTCTATGTCCTCTAGTATATAATGTAGCTGTGCGTTTTCTATGTCCTCTAGTATATAATGTAGGTGTGCGTTTTCTATGTCCTCTAGTATATAATGTAGGTGTGCGTTTTCTATGTCCTCTAGTATATAATGTAGGTGTGCGTTTTCTATGTCCTCTAGTATATAATGTAGGTGTGCGTTTTCTATGTCCTCTAGTATATAATGTAGCTGTGCGTTTTCTATGTCCTCTAGTATATAATGTAGGTGTGCGTTTTCTATGTCCTCTAGTATATAATGTAGGTGTGCGTTTTCTATGTCCTCTAGTATATAATGTAGCTGTGCGTTTTCTATGTCCTCTAGTATATAATGTAGGTGTGCGTTTTCTATGTCCTCTAGTATATAATGTAGGTGTGCGTTTTCTATGTCCTCTAGTATATAATGTAGGTGTGTGTTTTCTATGTCCTCTAGTATATAATGTAGGTGTGCGTTTTCTATGTCCTCTAGTATATAATGTAGGTGTATTATAATTGTTTTCCAATTATTTCATTGTAATGTAATTACATTCATTGTAATGTGATGTATGAACATATTCAATAAAATATTATTAAAACTAAAAAAGCATAGCATTACAGTTGCATCATGTTGTACATAATTATAGTTATCATGTGTATATTTGTAATTGTATTGTATATAAATACAAGTGGAATATGAAGCAGCAAATCACCTTCAGATTAGGGTGGGTGTCTTTAGTGATAAATAAAGAAACATGAATTGGTTAACCCTAATATTCTAGGATCAAGCTTAGACATGTATTCACATAATTTAGGAGTGGTGGATAACTCAGCTGTTATTGACTAATATGACCCAAAGGAACGACATGGGATATGTGCCAAATCCTGTGGCATCCGTGGTCCAGTGGCAGAGCGTCGGATTTGGAATCGAACGGTCCCGAGTAGACACCTCACACACATTGCTTAGTACTGGTTAATCGCTTAGGTCGGCTGAGCCTGCCCAGGAAAACATGCCTAAGTCCCCGCGAGGGGTTTGACATTAAAGGAACATACATATATACATACTTCACTATCCCGGGCGAACATCCAGAAAATGACCACCACTTTTTAAAATGAAAACGCCTTTATTCATCGAAAGTGTTACTTTCTACTTAGCTATATCTTCTAAACTGTTGGAGCTGCAGATTTTTCTGAAGTGCACATACTGTTCAGAATGGCCATGGTTAGTGGTGATTATTGCATGGTAGTGTTATAGAATAGTGTACAAGTTAGACTTGTATACTTTAAGAGACATCGTCTAAGTCCGCTAGGACAACATTATTCGGTATTACACAATGCGAAGAGTGCCACCAAGTGCATCAGAGGGAGCACGGCCTGCGACCTCATCTACGCACCTGCTGTGCCATGGCCTACACCTACTAAATAACCCAGCTACGCGCCTGTACATGTATATTGTTGATTTTTAAGTTGTGAACTATAATAGAACATATAATTTATTAGACGTATACGTTACATAGCTCAGCATCTACAAGTACATCCAATGAAACCAGTCGTAAATATATGTATAGGATATAAGCCGAAAACGATCCAATATGTAAACTATTGGATCTGTTTGAGGCTTATATCATACATAAAACACACACGTATGTAGATCCTACTAATTAAAAGTTCGTACATTCGTAGGATTTAATATAATATGCTGGCCTATTGATAGCAGTCCAATATTAATAATAAGTATAAAAGTATGACGTCACGACAGTGTTTTAAGTGTATGAGTGTTAGAATGGATGTCAATAAACATGCAGATGAATAAATCAAAACGAGTCCATTATAGATACTAGATAGGAATTATCTTAGCATATCTGTATTAAGACCATTTTGTGTAGAACAGATTAAATTTAAGTAAATACATGTATATCAAATTGTGCTATACATAAGACGGTTTTCTATTAGTCTATACAAATATATATTTGTTCGATTGCGAAACAATTTATGTTAGCTCGAGTGCGAAACAATTTATGTTAGCTCGATTGCGAAACAATTTATGTTAGCTCGATAGGATTGCGAAACAATTTATGTTAGCTCGATTGGATTGCGAAACAATTTATGTTAGCTCGATTGGATTGCGAAACAATTTATGTTAGCTCGATTGGATTGCGAAACAATTTATGTTAGCTCGATTGGATTGCGAAACAATTAATGTTACCTCATTCCATGTGGAATTTAAATGCCTTGTCTGGGGTGTTTTCTATTTTGCGAACTACATTCGTTAGTTACCAGACACGCACATTAACCATTAGCTATAACATGGCACGCACGATAAAGTAGATTATGTAAGAGGTATATTCATTTAAGTCGGAAGTTCTGGATAAGATCATTGTCACTAGTCACAGTTATATATTTATTGTGCGATTTACGTTTATTTATCGTCGCTATCGGTTTCCCATTTAAGCGATGCCTCACGAAGATATTAGTCATGTTAGAATTTGGAGGATATTGCATGATACACCCATTCCAGAGTCCCCTCTGGTTCATTTTACGTGCACGGTGTAAAGCACCGACCTGCGATCCCTGTATTCGCAGTCCAAAGTGTTAACCACTGGTCTACTGACCCGTCTGTATATGAATACATCAAATTGTCCAGTTGTTAACACGTTGGACTGGTAATCCAGGGATTACAGGTTCGATCCCCCGTCTGGCCCTAATCATATTAACAGTCTTTCAGATGGGATTTTAAACCGAGGTCTCGTGTCGGTGCTTTACCCTGTGCATGTAAAAGGTACCAGAGGAGATTCTGGAATGGGTCTCTGTCTGTATCATTGCACTATCATCCATAGATCTAAAGTGACTAATCTCTTCAGGAGGCGTCGCTCATATGGGCAACCGGTAGCGACGATAAATAAACGTGATACACACATATTATACACCGGTATACACATGGGGACAGTGATTTGTTTTTATAAAACAAATTTGCATTTGCTAACAATTCAATTTCAATTCAATTCAAAGTTTATTTGGCATAAACATAGATGTTCAAAGCCAGCAAAAACATGTTTTAGTTTATGCAAATATATTTTAGCTCGATTGCGAAACAAGTTATTTCAACTTATATTAATCACTCTCGAGACCTCATTCCTGATGGAATCCATCGCCACGAGGGAGAGAGAAGAGGAAACGTGGAATTTAAATGCCTTGCCTAAGGGCACAATCGTAACGGCTCCAGCGGGGCTCGAACTCCGGACCTTTCGCACCTGAAGCGAACGTGCATCCACTGCGCTATCACGACTTCGACGCAAAAACATGTATGGCGGTACACAATTACATACATAGACAATGACAATGCAACACACGAGAAAAGCATGTATGGCGGTACACAATTACATACATAGACAATGACAATGCAACACACGAGAAAAGCATGTATGAATACAATCATATTGAGTATGAAAGTTTTAGCATAAGTATAATACATTCATTCTATCAGTATGAACACATTTAAAGGCACGCCTTATCACTGAACTGGGGATGAATAAAGAACACCATCAATTAATTCGTTTATTTTAAAACATTGGACTGCTTTGAAAAGGCCAGAATATTATATTAAATAATATGCGTACATGTAAGAAATTAACAATTTTAATCAGTACATTTATTTTAGCTCGATGGCGAAACAAGCTCTTTATTAATACCTCTCGAGGCCTCATTCCTGATGGAATACATCGACGAGGGATAGAGAATTTTAATTAGTATGATCTTGTTATATAAGTGTGTGTTTTAAGTAAGATATAAGCCTCAAACGAATCCAATATGTAAAATATTGGTACTGTATTCGGCGATACGCCGTCTCACACAGTCCATTATTTTACATATTGGATTGTTTTCGACTGTTATATCCTATACATACACACGTGAATACAAAACACGACAAACTAAAGAAAGGCAAATGGGTCTGGCCACAAGTTCTAGCAACATTAGTTACGGCCCTTCCTGACAAGATAGTAAATGAAAAGAAATAGCGACTAATGATTTCAAGCATATATAAATCTAGAAACGTAGCGATATTATTTTTACACAAAATAATTTGTTTCTGAATATTTTCCATTAAGGATATAATCATGTGGGTGTCGTGATAGAGCAGTGGTAACTCGTTCACTTCAGATGTTCGGAGTTCGAGCCCCACTGGAGCTGTTACGAGTGTGCCCTTAGACAAGGCATTTAGATTACACGTTGCATCTTCTCTCTCCTTCGTTGCGATGGATTCCATCAGGAATGAGGTCTCGGGAGTGATTAATATAAGTTATACGTACTTGTTTCGCAATCAGCTAAAAATAAATTTGTATATATAAAAGCATAGTACACGACTGGTTTTGACATGAACAAAGATATAGTTGACCGTATAACGCACGGATTACCCGGAGTTTACCGACTCATTCTGGAATGTTATTGACTATTACAGTCAAACCTGTGTTAGTGTTAGTGGTCATCTCCATTAAGCAGCCAACCTGTATTAAGCATATTCCAGATTCCTAATGTGTTGCTTTATTAAATAGATCTGCCCTCTATTAAGCAGCCACCTGTGCTAAGCAGCCACTTTCTGTTATTCCCTTGACTGGCTGCTTACAGACAGGGTTGACTGTATGTTCATTGACTAGATATAGCTGACATATGCTAGATAACGTCTCCATTGATCGAATTATAGTAACCTTACAGAAACATTAGTAGGTACCAATCACCGATGTATTCCTTTATGTTTTCTGACACGAATCAGCTCAGATAACTAATTGGAGTCGCCACGAAAACAATTCTTGCTATAGCAAGATAAACTGATCAATACAATTCAAAGGTACATCTGGCTTACGCACATGTTCAGATAACATTCATGACGCCAGAAAACAGATTATTCGGGGAAACAAATGGCATGTTGCGATGTTCCGTGCACACATATCATGGTACGCATTGTCCTTAAAATGGTCTTCTTTTCCCCGGAGAGTAACTGTTTTACTTGATTTTGAATATATGTATGCCTACATATTCAGACTGCAGCTGGTCCGTCGTTCTACCATGGTACCCGACAGTGCCGGAAATACAGCTCATAGTGGCACCCTGGGTATTCTTTCCTCCAGTAATAGCTTTAGAGTCGCCAACTGATATCAACTGTCGGTGCAACGTTAAACCACATGTGTAATGTTTTCTGTTAGCAGCTTAGACAAATCTGCTTCATCTTAATATCTGGACAAGTTTCGTTAATTCCTGAAAACATGATTCTTAGCTATCGACATGTCGTCTCATAACAACTCGAAATAGAGGTAAGGAACATGCCATGCCGTCTCAATGCAACTCGTGAAAGGCGAAAGTAACGCATCATTATACCAACATGTATACATTAGTTTGCTACACACGTATCCATGCCCTCTATATTCTATATTGTACGAACTGGGCGGCTGACTTGTTCGCAGCCATACCTTGTCCTCAGCCATGCCTTGTGCTCAGCCATGCCTTGTGCTCAGCCATGCCTAGTTATCCGTCATGTACCTTGTGCTCAGCCATGCCTTGTGCTCAGCCATGCCTATTTATCCGTCATGTACCTTGTGCTCAGCCATGCCTAGTTATCCGCCATGTACCTTGTCCTCAGCCATGCCTTGTGCTCAGCCATGCCTTGTACTCAGTCATGCCTTGTGCTCAGTCATGCCTTGTGCTCAGCCATGCCTTGTTATCCGTAATACCTTGTCCTCATCCATGCCTTGTGCTCAGTCAAGCCTTATCCTACGCCATGTCTTGTCCTCCAACATGCCTTATCCTAAGCCATACCTTGTCATCATTCATACCCTGTGTTAAGCTATGCCTTGTCCCTAGCCATGCATTGTCCCCCGCCATGCATTATCCTCATCCAATTATCTATATGTTGGGGGAGGCTAGGAAGGCAATGTTTATCAATCATCAAAACGATATCAGTACCATACGCAGCCAGATTAACACGATATCAGTACCATACGCAGCCAGATTGACACGATATCAGTACCCTACGCAGCCAAATTGACACGATCTCAGTACTCTACGCAGCCAGATTGACACGATATCAGTACCCTACCCAGCCAGATTGACACGATACCAGTGCCCTACCCAGCCAGATTGACACGATATCAGTACCATACGCAGCCAGATTGACACGATCGCAGTACCATACGCAGCCAGATTGACACGATCTCAGTACCATACGCAGCCAGATTGACACGATCTCAGTACCATACGCAGCCAGATTGACACGATCTCAGTACCATACGCAGCCATATTGACACGATTTCAGTACCCTACGCAGCCAGATTGACACGATCTCAGTACCCTACGCAGCCAGATTGACACGATATCAGTACCATACGCAGCCAGATTGAAACGATATCAGTACCCTACGCAGCCAGATTGACACGATGTCAGTACCGTACGCAGCCAGATTGACACGATACCAGTGCCCTACCCAGCCAGATTGACACGATATCAGTACTCTACGCAGCCAGATTTACACGATATCAGTACCATACGCAGCCAGATTGACACGATCGTAGTACCATACGCAGCCAGATTGACACGATCTCAGTACCATACGCAGCCAGATTGACACGATTTCAGTACCCTACGCAGCCAGATTGACACGATCTCAGTACCGTACGCAGCCAGATTGACACGATATCAGTACCCTACGCAGCCAGATTGACACAATATCAGTACCGTACACAGCCAGATTGACACGATTGCAGTACCCTACGCAGCCAGATTGACACGATGTCAGTACCCTACTCAGCCAGATTGACACGATATCAATACCCTACGCAGCCAGATTGACACGAAAGCAGTACCCTACGTAGCCAGATTGACACGATATCAGTATCCTACCCAGCCAGATTGACACGATGTCAGTACCCTACCCAGCCAGATTGACACGATATCAATACCCTACGCAGCCAGATTGACACGATAGCAGTACCCTACCCAGCCAGATTGGCACGATGTCAGTACCCTACGCAGCCAGATTGACACAATATCAGCAATCACATCACTTGAGCTCGAGATCTGAGAAAAGTTGAATTACCTCTGCTAACATTAGCCTTCGGTTCGTTAACTATTCTGTTCGTGTCCATTAATGATGTCGTATAACACATACTTTAGAGACACTTCGTTAATTATGATCGATATGGGTTATATAAAAAATGCATTATTCTAGAGGATCTTTAATTAAGCGTGCATTGTCATCCTCAAGTTTCTGTTTCTAAGCATCGTATTAGGGTAAATAGTTATTTCAATAAAACTTGATGAATTGTGATGGCCGTAGGTGTTTATTTCCAAGAACACGTGCTTCCGTGGCCGGGTTGTTACGGTCGTTCACTCAAAGCAAATTCACCTTCACAGTATTGCATGCTAGGAAGCTATCTAACGGTCAATGGTTATACCCGGTTGTTCACACGTACCTGTAATACTGCCCTGAGACTCTGAGGAACACGTGTGTTCTTCCTCTATCAATAACAGCAGCATATATACCTTTATTACCTCCAATACTGGAGAGCTGAACAAACAATCTACACATATTGTTTACATGCAAAACAATACATATACAATGTAATATTTTCATTTAGAGAGAGAGAGATAAATTTACAATTGGAAAAGTGGTGAGTCGGTGTAAGGCCTCACATGAGATGTATAGTACATGTTAGAGAGATATACACATTATCTGTAGCACATGTTAGAGATATACGACTTATATCTAGTACATACTAGAGAGATATACACATTAAGTGTAACACATGTTAGAGATATACCCCTTATATCTAGTACATGCTAGAGAGATATACACATTGTCTGTATCACATGTTAGAGATACACGTCTTATATCTAGTACATGCTAGAGAGATATACACATTATCTGTATCACATGTTAGAGATATACCCCTTATATCTAGTACATGCTAGAGAGATATACACATTATATGTAACACATGTTAGAGATATATCCCTTATATCTAGTACATGGTAAAGAGATATACACATTATCTGTAACACATGTTAGAGATATACCACGTATATCTAGTGCATGCTAGAGAGATATACGCATTATCTGTAGCACCTGTTAGAGATATACCCCGTATATCTAGTGCATGCTAGAGAGATATACACATTATCTGTAACACATGTTAGAGATATACCCCTTATATCTAGTACATGCTAGAGAGATATACACATTATCTGTAACACATGTTAGAGATATACCCCTTATATCTAGTACATGCTAGATAGATATACGCATTATCTGTAGCACATGTTAGAGATATACCACTTATATCTAGTAAATGCTAGAGAGATATACACATTATCTGTAGCACATGTTAGAGATATACTCCTTATATCTAGTACATGCTAGAGAGATATACACATTATCTGTAGCACATGTTAGAGATATACCCCTTATATCTAGTACATGCTAGAGAGATATACACATTATCTGTAGCACATGTTAGAGATATACCCCTTATATCTAGTACATGCTAGAGAGATATACACATTATCTGTAACACATGTTAGAGATACACGTCTTATATCTAGTACATGCTAGAGAGATATGCCCGTTATATCATGTTCATGTTAGAAAGATATATCCCTTATATATATATATATATATATATATGTAATGTAATGTACATATTTATTATTATACATTTTAGATAGGTATACCGTATATGCAGGACATGTGTGTGTGTGTGTTTTACGTTTATTTATCGTCGCTACCCGTTGCCCATATGAGCGACGCCTCCTGAAGATATTAGTCATTTTAGATTTTGGAGGATAGTGCAGTGATACAGACATAGACCCATTCCAGAATCTCCTCTGGTTCTGTTACATGCACGGTGTAAAGCACCGACACGAGACCTCGGTTTAACGTTCCATCTGCAAGACTGTTAATTTTATTAGGGTCAGACTGGGGATCGAACCTGCGATCCCTGGATTACCAGTCCAGCGTGTTACCACTGGACTACATGTTAGAAAAGTATGTCCCTTATATATTGTACATATTAGAGATATAAATGCGTGGATATAAAAATAATGGATAAACCAAGATAAAACATTTTAACAGGTCAAGTTCGTGTTTCGGGTAGGGACATCGTTTTACACCCCATCGAACTGCTCGTCCGTCCGTCCGTCCGTCAGACCGTCCGTCCGTCTGGTTCTTGGCGCGACACTCCATTATCAGCCATCTTAGAAGTGGTGCACATATCTGTAGTGACACGCACGCCGCTTAGTGTATATTTATATACTCACACGAAAAAGAAAGTGTGCACTTGGGTAGATGGAACATTGTATAATTATATTCACACGTAAAACAATGTTCTGATAATTATCAAATTTCAATTAAAAGTAAATCAGCGTGTAGCCAATACATGTTTGCACAATTTGATACCAACTTTGCGTATATTTTGCTTCTATAGATCTATATAAATATAAAATTCTCCCTCTATCAAAGTGCAAAGTTTCTTTTTCGTGTGAGTATATAAACCAACTGTGTGTTTTACGTTTATTTATCGTCACTACCGGTTGCCCATATGAGCGACGCCTCCTGAAGAGGTTATTCATTTTAGATTTTTGGAGGATAGTGCAATGATACAGGCAGAGACCCATTCCAGATTCTCCTCTGGTTCTTTTACGTGCATGGTGTAAAGCACCGACACGAGACCTCGGTTTAACGTCCCATCTGAAAGACTGTTAATTGTGTTAGGGTCAGATGGGGGATCGAACCTGCGATCCCTGGATTACCAGTCCAGCGTTTCACCACTGGGCTACAGGTCCGTCTGTATATATATATAAACCAACAAAAGTAGTTTCATATATAAATAATAATTAAAATATCAGAAACTAACATACACGGAAATAAACTGACAGTTATCAATATTTATTATCTGTATTTTACTTATTTTATGTCATTAGTACGTGGCATTGTCATCTCCTCTTCGGAATAATGTTTCTGAAAGTAAATACGGCGTATGGAACAATGTTCTGAAAGTAAATACGGCGTATTGAACAATGTTCTGAAAATAAATACGGCATATGGAACAATGTTCTGAAAATAAATACGGCATATGGAACAATGTTCTGAAAATAAATACAGCGTATGGAACAATGTTCTGAAAATAAATACGGCATATGGAACAATGTTCTGAAAATAAATACAGCGTATGGAACAATGTTCTGAAAATAAATACGGCATATGGAACAATGTTCTGAAAATAAATACAGCGTATGGAACAATGTTCTGAAAATAAATACGGCATATGGAACAATGTTCTGAAAATAAATACAGCGTATGGAACAATGTTCTGAAAATAAATACGGCATATGGAACAATGTTCTGAAAATAAATACAGCGTATGGAACAATCACAAACAACAAAAAAAACCAAACAGTTCTGAAAATAAATACGGCATATGGAACAATGTTCTGAAAATAAATACGGCATATGGAACAATGTTTCTGGAAATAAATACGGCGTACGGAACAATGTTCTGAAAATAAATACGACGTATGGAACAATGTTCTGAAAATAAATACGGCGTACGGAACAATGTTCTGAAAATAAATACGGCGTACGGAACAATGTTCTGAAAATAAATACGGCGTACGGAACAATGTTCTGAAAATAAATACGGCGTACGTAACAATGTTCTGAAAATAAATACGGCGTATGGAACAATGTTCTGCAAATAAATACACGTACGAACAATGTTCTGAAAATAAATACGGCGCATGGAACAATGTTCTGAAAATAAATAAATACGGCGTACGGAACAATGTTCTGAAATAAATACGGCGTACGGAACAATCTATCAAGCCTATTAATAAATCCTCTTCTAAAACATGTGTTCTAGATGCCCAATGGAATATGATCAGTATAGATAATACCATCTACTGCGTCCCATTCCCATACGTAGTTAATATTTAATTGACATCGATCCGTACTACACCATCCACCATATTCTGTAATATGTCTACGGTGGTAGGTAAGCCTTCATGGTGGAGTGGATATGATGCCCGCCTCGTAACAGATAGCTCGTCAGTTTCTGCACAGCCAAACCCACACGCAAGACACTCCAATCCACATTGCATCTTCTCTCTCCCTCGTTGTGATGGTTTCCATCTATCGAGAGAGAGAGAGAGAGAGAGAGAGAGAGAGAGAGAGAGAGAGAGAGAGAGAGAGATTAGTGGAAGAGGGATTAATCTAGAGAATAACCATTATACGAATGTGTTTTTCTTCTGAATGGTACGATTGCCGGACATGTAAACATGAAATCGTGTAAATGCATGCATATATTGATGTAAATGTAAAAGTATGTGCATGTAAATGGTGTGCATATCTGCGACGGGTTCACAAGTCTTTGCTACATAATACATACATGCGTGCTTATTTTGCTTCCGTATTACTCATGCGGCGGGTTCACAAGTCTTTGCTACATAATACATACACACCTGCTTATTTTGCTTTCCGTATTACTCATGCGGCGGGTCACAACCACAAAACAACCACCACCCACCACCTTTTGCTTTCCGTATTCATCATGCGGCGGGTTCACAAGTCTTTGCTACATAATACATACGCACGTGCTTATTTTGCTTTCCGTATTACTCATGCGGCGGGTTCACAAGTCTTTGCTACATAATACATACGCACGTGCTTATTTTGCTTTCCGTATTACTCATGCGGCGGGTTCACAAGTCTTTGCTACATAATACATACGCACGTGCTTATTTTGCTTTCCGTATTACTCATGCGGCGGGTTCAAAAGTCTGTGCTACATAATACATACACACATGCTTATTTTGCTTTCCGTATTTCTCATGCGGCGGGTTCACAAGCCTTTGCTACATAATACATACACACGTGCTTATTTTGCTTTCCGTATTACTCATGCGGCGGGTTCACAAGTCTGTGCTACATAATACATACACACGTGCTTAGTTTGCTTTCAGTATTTCTCGTGCGGCGGGTTCACAAGTCTTTGCTACATAATACAAACACACGTGCTTAGTTTGCTTTCACTATTTCTCGTGCGGCGGGTTCACAGGTCTTTGCTACATATTACATACACACATGCTTATTTTGCATTCCGTATGACTCATGCGGCGGGTTCACAAGTCTTTGCTACATAATACATACGCACGTGCTTATTTTGCTTTCCGTATTACTCATGCGGCGGGTTCACAAGTCCTTGCTACATAATACATACGCACGTGCTTAGTTTGCTTTCACTATTTCTCATGCGGCGGGTTCACAAGCCTTTGCTACATAATACATACACACGTGCTTATTTTGCTTTCCGTATTACTCATGCGGCGGGTTCACAAGTCTTTGCTACATAATACATACGCACGTGCTTATTTTGCTTTCCGTATTACTCATGCGGCGGGTTCACAAGTCTTTGCTACATAATACATACGCACGTGCTTATTTTGCTTTCCGTATTTCTCATGCGGCCGGTTCACAAGTCTTTGCTACATAATACATACACACGTGCTTATTTTGCTTTCCGTATTACTCATGCGGCGGGTTCACAAGTCTTTGCTACATAATACATACGCACGTGCTTATTTTGCTTTCCGTATTACTCATGCGGCGGTTCACAAGCCTTTGCTACATAATACATACACATGTGCTTATTTTGCTGTCACTATTTCTCGTGCGGCGGGTTCACATGTCTTTGCTACATATTACATACGCACGTGCTTAGTTTGCTTTCCGTATTTCTCATGCGGCGGGTTCACAAGCCTTTGCTACATAATACATACACACGTGCTTATTTTGCTTTCCGTATTCTCATGCGGCGGGTCACAAGTCTTTGCTACATAATACATACGCAGGTGCTTATTTTGCTTTCCGTATTCTCATGCGGCGGGTTCACAAGTATTTGCTACATAATACATACGCAGGTGCTTATTTTGCTTTCCGTATTTCTCATGCGGCGGGTTCACAAGTATTTGCTACATAATACATACGCAGGTGCTTATTTTGCTTTCCGTATTTCTCATGCGGCGGGTTCACACGTCTTTGCTACATAATACATACGCACGTGCTTATTTTGCTGTCAATATTTCTCATGCGGCGGGTTCACAAGTCTTTGCTACATAATACATACGCACGTGCTTATTTTGCTTTCTGTATTACTCATGCGGCGGGTTCACATGTCTCTGCTACATAATACATACACACGTGCTTATTTTGCTTTCCGTATTTCTCATGCGGCGGGTTCACAAGTATTTGCTACATAATACATACGCAGGTGCTTATTTTGCTTTCCGTATTTCTCATGCGGCGGGTTCACAAGTCTTTGCTACATAATACATACGCACGTGCTTATTTTGCTGTCAATATTTCTCATGCGGCGGGTTCACAAGTCTTTGCTACATAATACATACGCACGTGCTTATTTTGCTTTCTGTATTACTCATGCGGCGGGTTCACATGTCTCTGCTACATAATACATACACACGTGCTTATTTTGCTTTCACTATTATTCATGCGGCGGGTTCACAAGTCCTTGCTACATAATACATACGCACGTGCTTAGTTTGCTTTCCGTATTTCTCATGCGGCGGGTTCACAAGCCTTGCTACATAATACATACACACGTGCTTATTTGCTTTCCGTATTACTCATGCGGCGGGTTCACAAGTCTTTTCTACATAATACATACGCACGTGCTTATTTTGCTGTCACTATTTCTCATGCGGCGGGTTCACAAGCCTTTGCTACATAATACATACACACGTGCTTATTTGCTGTCACTATTTCTCGTGCGGCGGGTTCACAAGTCTTTGCTACATATACATACGCACGTGCTTATTTTGCTTTCCGTATTTCTCATGCGGCGGTGCACAAGTCTTTGCTACATAATCCATACGCACGTGCTTATTTTGCTTTCCGTATTACTCATGCGGCGGGTTCACAAGCCTTTGCTACACAATACATACACACGTGCTTATTTTGCTTTCCGTATTACTCATGCGGCGGGTTCACAAGTCTCTGCTACATAATACATACACACGTGCTTATTTTGCTTTCCGTATTACTCATGCGGCGGGTTCACAAGTCTTTGCTACATAATACATACACACGTGCTTATTTTGCTTTCCGTATTACTCATGCGGCGGGTTCACAAGTCTTTGCTACATAATACATACGCACGTGCTTATTTTGCTTTCCGTATTACTCATGCAGCGGTTTCACAAGTCTTTGCTACATAATACATACGCACGTGCTTATTTTGCTTTCCGTATTTCTCATGCGGCGGGTTCACAAGCCATTGCTACATAATACATACGCACGTGCTTATTTTGCTTTCCCTATTACTCATGCGGAGGGTTCACACGTCTTTGCTACAAATACATACACACGTGCTTATTTTACTTTCAGTATATCTCATTCCATTGTGTGTGCTTCACGTGTATGTATCGTCGCTACCGGTTGCCCATATGAGCGACGCCTCCTGAAGAGATTAATAATTTTAGATTTTGGAGGATAGTGCAATGATACAGACAGAGACCCATTACAGAGTCTCATCTGGTTCTTTTATTTACGTGCATGATGTAAAGCACCGACACGAGACCTATGTTGAACGTCCCATCATTCCATTTCATCTTATTAAGATTTTATATTTCAATTAGCGACTACATTTCAATTAGCGACTATATTTCAATTAGCGACTATATTTCAATTAGCGACTGCTTTTCAGCTTTATCTCACACATGTAGTTTTCACATGTATATACTATAGTAGTGCAATATGTTACAGATGAATGATGTATATACACTTAGTCTCTTGTAACTCTAAATTGAGAGGCAGTTTAATGTTTAATATGTAAACTCAATTGTGTATTTGTTATATGTTGATGAGACTGAAATAAAGAATAAAATTGAATCTCCATTCAAGTGTAGATCGTACACTTTATTGAGTTTCAAGTTTTTATTTAGCAACTCGGCAAACAGTTTGCCTTTGGCCAATGACATATGTACAAATACAGTTCAATACAAATAATCATAATATTGTACAAATTAAGTATATGATATAAGCCTCAAACGGATCCAATATGTAAAATAGTGGACTGTGTGAGGCGCGTTGTGTCGAACACAGGACCAATATTATACATATTGGATCCATTTGAGGCTTATATCTTACTTAAAACATCCACTTATATAACAAGATCATACTAATTAAAAGTGATAATTTCATACATTTACGTGTAGTGTTTAATATAATACGCTGGCCTTTTGACAGCAGTCCAATGTTAATAATAATGGACTGTAAGTACAAAGGTATAACACCACGAAAGTGTTATAAGCATATATATATATTAAAAAACTTTCGTCCGTATATATATATAAATTTATATATACATCTTTTACAGTACAATCAAATAACAGTCATAATTTCAAGGGTATTAGAATGT
>CM026392.1:47049871-47178727 GCA_014843695.1 Archivesica marissinica | reverse complement strand
GGCTATGCGGGCTGCTGTTATCGCATATCTCTACGTTATTGTAGCAGGCTATGTGGGCTGCTGTTATCGCATTTCTCTACGCTATTGTAGCAAGCAGGCTATGTGGGCAGCTGTTATCGCATTTCTCTACGCTATTGTAGCAGGCTATGTGGGCAGCTGTGATCACATATCTCTACACTACTTTAGCAGGCTATGTGGGCAGCTGTGATCGCATTTCTCTACGCTATTGTAGCAGGCTATGCGGGCTGCTGTTATCGCATTTCTCTACGCTATTGTAGCAGGCTATGTGGGCAGCTGTGATCACATATCTCTACAATACTTTAGCAGGCTATGTGGGCAGCTGTGTTCACATATATGCAATTGCAGGTCTAATCACATCATATATTGGTTGTAAGAGTACCCTTCTTTATGTAGTCCAATACATATGAGCATAAGTGCAAGGTTCTAGAACATATAGTTTCCTCCTCGATAGTAAAACACTTCACTAACCACAGTGTTCTGTACCATTTGCAGCATGTCTTTAAAGAAAAACGGTCATGCATGACCCAATTAGTAATGCTAGTCAATGACTTGGTTACCTCTGTCTACAATAAGCATCTAGTAGATCTCATCCTATTTGACTCCAGTAAGGCTTTCGATAAGGTCAACCATGTGAATGTACTACTAAAAATGCATGATTATGGAGTCAGAGGTCAAACATTAAGGTGGATTAAGAGTTTTCTAGATAATAGGCTCCAGTCAGTTGTCCTTAATGGTATTAGTTCAGAGGCCATTCCGGTGTCCTCCGGAGTCCCACATGGATCCGTACTTGGACCCCTGCTTTTCCTAGCCCACATAAATGACCTCCCACAAAACATCAGTTCCAAAGTCCGTATCTTTGCAGATGATACTGCAGTCTATCTATCACTGACATCTGCAAATGAATCGGTCACACTCCAAAACGACCGTACGAGATTAGAAGAGTGGGAGTTGGAGTGGGACATGGAAGTTAACCCCTCCAAATGTCAAGTTATCCACGTCACCAGAAGGAAGCATCCTATTCCGAGTCAATATAAACGCCACGGAGTCCTACTTGAGCCGGTGACCTCAGCCAAATAACGTGGCATGAGTATCTCAAATAACCTGTCGTGGGACACTCACATAAAAAGGTCAATTAAGAAAGCAAACCAAACATTAGGATTTCTACGTAGAAAACTCCAGGTCAAATCCGAACCGATTAAGTCCATGGCTTACCAGACACTAGTGAGACCCCAGCTTGAATATGGCTCGGAGATCTGGTCGCCCCATACCCAAACATTGATAGACCAAATTGTGTCCAGCGAAGAGCAGCCCGTTGGATAAAGGCTGACTTCTATCGTACCTCTAGTGTTACAAACATGCTACATTCCCCAAATCTACGCAGACTAGATGAACGGCGTATTGACAATAGGTTATCCCTTATGTATAAAATTCATAATGATCTTGTTGCTATTCCCATTGAAAATTACCTAGTTCCTCTCTCCAGTCCTGCTCGCCATTGCCATTCTTTAAGCTATATGTTAATTACAGCAACTACAGACTACTACAAGTTTTCCTTTTTTCCAAGAACAATCTACCATTGGAACCATCTCCATCCTGATAATGTCCATCTCCCTACCACAGAACAATTCAATACGGCAGTTTGCCATATTTATCATGCCAGTCCCTAGTTGTTCTGCGCAGCTGCTTTTAAACTGTTACCAAAACTTATTTTCATTACTTTCTTAAATTATGCTACTACTCATACTTGTAACTTCTTTGCGGTTTTTGACGCACAACATGTCTAGGTCCCCGCGAGGGTTCGACATCAAAGGAAGATAGAATGATAGATATATAAGATAGATAGATGGAAGTGAATATGGACTTATGGGGTAGTATGTACGTCTCTTTGGCATCAACGACTGCGCATGCGCGGTCTTAAAATGGCAATAAAAAGGTAATTAAATAGCAAACCACAGGAGTGTCCGCCCCTGTGGTCGAGTGGTTAAGATCTCTGATGGTCACGGGTTCGAGCCCCGCTCGCAGTTGGCAGTTTTGTTACGGAGATTGGTGCACCAAGTACTGGTTAACCGCTGAAACATGCCCAGGAACGGTGTTGTTAGGTAAAGTGCCCGTCGCTCAAATGGGAAACCGGTAGCGACGTTAAATAAACTTAAATAAAAAATAAATTAAAAAAAACCCACAGGAGCATAATAAGTGTATGGACATATATATGGGAGTCTACGCAGAGTTCTGTCTAGCACATTTGTGTGTTGTGACAATATGTGTACGTTGTTGGATGGGCGTTCTTTACATATCTCATTTGCATGCAGCAGCAGAAGGATATATGCCTTCTCTTGTGAACTTACACCAGCTCTCAGAACTGGCTGTGTGACTCAGTACCGTAGCCAGAATCTGAAAATTACCGAGGCGACCCACCCGAATCATTTGTGTGTATGCTCGTCTGTAAATTCTGAAGGCAGTTTTATCACATTGTTCCAATATCTGTCGTTGCGTGCCAAATTAAAACCGAGGCTACGGGCCAGTGTGTTACTCTGAACACTCAAACGAGTGGCTGACACAATCAATTATGCATAGCATGATGCTACTGGTTTTAGAAGTGTTGCTTTCTCCTCAATCCTACATGTGTGTACATATTATTTATACTTGACTATGTTTATTCAAAGAGATAAAATTAATATTGTTTAAACTAACCCAATGGATAATTAAATATCACATATAGGCCATCTTAGTTTGAAAAAATAAATATACAAGAATGTTGTGCCACTTGGCGCATGTATCATTTACACATTTATTACCACTCTCTTTCGGTAAATTTAATAATATTCAACAATAACATTATGCTAAAACATGTTAAACAGTAAATATCACTTTAACACACTCGTTTTTCCGACTTCTGCAATACTTTATATTATATACAAAATATTACTGTACATGTTTGAAGTTACCTCTGTTATATACGTCAAGTATACAATGCACACAGTTGCAGCTGGGTCATCTACTCGCGTTAGTTACAGGTTGGATATACGTAAATATGTCGAATGTAGTACCACTAACTAATATAGTTCTATTTTCTTCTTTTAGGTAAAAATGCATTTTCATGACTGGCAGTGTTTGTGATTTTTGAGAAATTATGTGACTTGAGAAGACTTCAGACTAGTTGATGTGTAGAAAAGATGTGGTATAAGAATTCAGACCATTGCAATCTGAAGGTTGGTATACTGTATTATTTGGCGGAGGAATACAGTGTGTAAACACAGTGACGTTATTCATAGGTGAGCACTGGCTATGTGAAACGTTATATTTTGAATATTCTTGCTGTGTTTCAGGTTGATTTGAGTACCTCTTCACAATGGATGTGGTATCAGAAGAAATGAAAGAGTGGAAATATAAATGAACAGACCGTATGTTTTTACCTGTGTACCGTTGTATGCCAGAATCCTAAGGTGAGTGTCGATTTATTTATATGCTAAAGCTATCCAGTGGAAGTCGTGCTAGGTCGGAGTTCGAGCCAAGCTGTAGCCGTTACGATTGTGTCCTTGGACAAGGCACTTAAATTCAACATTGCCTATTCTCTTGCCCTCATGGCGATGGGTTCCATCAGGAATGAGGTAACTGTTGTAAGAACTTGTTTCGCTATCGAGCTAAAATACATTTACATAAACTATCCAGCTATCTTGCGGAATATCGATGGTTCTCCCTGGGTGGCATCTCGTACCTGAAGTACTACTTGGAAGGAACCTGGGTTCATCCTCCACCAACAACAGCTGGCGAGTCGCCAGTGCTGCCATTCTAAACCTAAGCATACAGCAACTACTGGAAGGAACCTGGGTTCATCCTCCACCAACAACAGCTGGCGAGTCGCCATTGCTGCCATTCTAAACCTAAGCATACAGCAACTACTGGAAGGAACCTGGGTTCATCCTCCACCAACAACAGCTGGCGAGTCGCCAGTGCTGCCATTCTAAACCTAAGCATACAGCAACTACTGGAAGGAACCTGGGTTCATCCTCCATCAACAACAGCTGGCGAGTCGCCATTGGTGCCATTCTAAGCCTAAGCATACAGCAACTACTGGAAGGAACCTGGGTTCATCCTCCACCAACAACAGCTGGCGAGTCGCCAGTGCTGCCATTCTAAACCTAAGCATACAGCAACTACATGTGTACCAACATTGAATCGAACTGACAAAGGTCCTGCATTTTGCTATCAAGTGAAACTACTTTCTAGAGATATGTTATTTGTGAACTGATAAATGCCATTGGTTACCATCAAAGAAACCTGTTTGGAATACAATTATTCATCGTTATCCTCTGGTTCATCGGTGCGACTCCAGTATATTAGTAATTTATGTTTATGGAGGATAGGGCAGAAAACGTTCCAATCTCTGAAGCATCGCTGGTTCCTTTACATGCTCTGTGTATAGCCCTAATACTAGCTTGGGTTCCATTCTGTCGATTTTTCACTTTTTTAACTTCTGGCAAATTGACATCAGAAATTCAACACGGCTCAATTAACATTTGTGTTAAATGAATATATTTATATAACTGACCAGGCAGAATATATCAACGCCTGTTCCCATGTTACCCCAATACATGACACATCGGTTTATGTTAGTATATAGTCCCAGCTTAAAGATTGTTAATAGTAGTAGGGTCATACGGGGTATCGAACCTGCTATCACTGGATTCGCAGCCAAACGTGTCAACCACTGGACCACTAACCGCATATTGAAAGCATCTCTCTAACATGAGTCCTTCATTCAGACCACACTCTTTATGCCAATTAAACGCAGAAATCGTTCGGACGATTTACAGGTCGACAAAGTATGCACCATATCTGGATTGTCATCCGGGGATTTACCACAATAACTTAGCACGTCGCCAATGAACCTACTATAAGACTCGATATTGTTAATATGAAAGCTGTCGCCATGGTGATTTCTTTGCACACTGTCCGGACTATCTGTTAGATGGATCAAAAGAACCTTGCACATTCGGTGTGATTTACCGCTTGTTATTAGTAGTCTGTCTAATACGTCAGTCACCATGGAGTCGTGTTTTGATTCCAGACAAAGCGACGTAAAGCAAAGGAATATCAAAATTTTGTTATGGTCGCATAAAAGTGTTTCTATCCATTTCCTACGATCTCCAGTCATATACTCCTGATATATTTTTCGCTCGAAACAACACTCGCTGACAATACCCGCTTCGCAGCTAAACACATTCTTAAGTAACTCAGCTACGTCTCGACTATAGTGGTCGAAAGGTGTTGGTAGGAATAATATTTTCCTCTTGTAAAATGGGTCTGTGTCTTCAAGCAGCGCCATTGTTGCGCATTTTCTTAGCTTACCGACATTAGACCGTTGCGTTATATTTACATCTTTCGGTAAACCGTTCGACGATGATGAGCCAAATCGTTTTCTAGACGGTTTCCGTAGGATATTCGATGATGTTGAATCAATTCGTTTTCTAGGCAGATTCCATAAATGTGTTGAATCAAATTGTCTCCGCTGCGGGTTCGGTGAAGTGACGTATATCCGTTTCTCAGACGTGTTTCCGGCAACACTTGAAGTAGGTGTATATACCGCGGATTCTTCTGGTATACCGGTATCACCTGAATTGGAGCAAATAGAATGTAAAATATAAATATCAGGGGCGGGTCAACGATTGCAACTTCAAGTTGACGTTTGAATTACATTTTCAGGTCCATGGTCCCGGCTAGTAAATCGCTTATGTGAATGAAAAAATATATCACATTTTCATCAATTTTGCAAAAAATTACCCACATTACGCAGCTGATTTGGTGGATTAATATTGGATATTCCAGTAATACGTCAAGATCGGCCATATTGGATTGGGGATGCGGATTGCCGTTTCAGGTTCAGACCCATTCCAGAGGTTCTTCTGGTTCTATTGCATGCATTGCGTAAGACAGCAACACGATACCACGGTATATAGTATCACTCGAAGGACTATGTTATATGTCAGTTTACTATGGTTTAGTGAGGTTCGAACATACGACCGCTAGATGTACAGTCCATAGCGTTACACACTGGAGTAACGATATGTTTGGTTATGTGAACATATTGCCCAAATGCATCTTAAAACTGCACCAGCAGTTGTGGAACCACGAAGGAATACTAAACACAGGACTTGGAACAGAACATACAACCTTCCACCGCTCCATGACAGTGAAATATAGCATTCTCTTTCACAGAGAAAACTCAATCACTTATTTGAAAGAATAAAAGTAAAATATGCTTGTATTATTGTCTTAGCTACCAAATTAAATAAATATTTAAAAAAATGAAGCCTCGACATTCACGCTGGAAGCGAGGCACGAATAAACTGATTGCATCCGCAAGTGGAATAATAAGCGGAACTATAATTTGAGATATATGTATATGAATTGGAATTATGAACTATGAAGTAAATAATCATGTTTTCACCTATAGACTGGGAACTGTTGAGCTTAAGTGCGTACCCATCTTCTTCATCTGTAATTAAATAGTATAATACCATTATAAATGTATTGTACGCTTAAAATTAAATAGCATAATACCATTATAAATGTATTGTACACTTAAAATTAAATAGTATAATACCATTATAAATGTATTGTACGCTTAAAATTAAATAGTATAATACCATTATAAATGTATTGTACGCTTAAAATTAAATAGTATAATACCATTATAAATGCATTGTACACTTAAAATTAAATAGTATAATACCATTATAAATGCATTGTACACTTAAAATTAAATAGCATAATACCATTATAAATGTATTGTACACTTAAACTTAATCAGTTCTTTATTGACACCATTAGAACAAAGGAAAACTTTCATAGGAAATAAGATATAAATTGCAAGAATTATACTTATATTCATGTATAATTGTATATTATCAGTTTATTAGGTTATTTGTTTGTTCTTTGCACCACCTGATATATAAAGCTTTGATGTGTGGAACAGAATGTGCTGTTTTGATGTGATAAGGGGAGGGGATTGCACAAGTGTGAGCCTGATATGCATATCCATTAAGGCTGCATACACCTTATTAGGCGAATGTGCATCCGGCTCGGATGGAGACATAAAAACTATTATGCTGTGAAACATCGTCAAATCTTGGGCCACTCTAGACTGGAATTCCCTCAACACCGAACATATTTCTTGGTCCCGAATGTGTTCCTTCTTTGTTCATTGTAAAATAACCATATGTAATTCGGTGCCCCCTTTGCTGAATACTCGGCGAACAGATTAACAAAATAATATATGTGAATATATGCATTCAATTGTTATAAGGCGGATGTGCATCCGAGATCGGATGTAGCCTTCTTTGTTCACTGTAAAACACATTTGTAATTCGGAGCCCCCCTTTGCCGAATACTTGGCGAACAGATTAACACAATAATATATGTGAATAATATTTTTTTTATATGCATTCAATTGTTATAAGGATGATGTGCATCCGAGATCGGATGTAGCCTTCTTTGTTCACTGTAAAACACATTTGTATTTCGGAGTCCCCCTTTGCCGAAACTTGGCGAACAGATTAACACAATAATATATATAGAATATTAGGTTACTGTCTTATAAATTTTAATTTATTAGGCGTGTCGGAGAAAAAATACAAGGCAAGGCTCTACTGAGCCTTGTATTTTTTCGGAGACGAGCCTAATAAATTAAAATTTATAAGACAGTAACCTAATATTCTATTTATCCTACATTCTGAGTGTGCACCCGACACAAAAACAAACAAACTAGCCATGACAGCCTACAAACTCGCTACGCTCTTGGTAATATGTTGCGCATTTATATTTATATTCATATCCACGGTTAGCCCTATGACGTCACGAAAGCTTTATTAGGCACTGATTAATAAAGCAAAATTTATTGGGCAGGCCGTTTTTGTACGTTATTTCGCATGAAGGTAGGATAAATGTGAATATAATTATTCATTCAATTGTTATAAGGCGGATGTGCATCCGAGCTCGGATGTAGCCTTCTTTGTTCACTGTAAAGAAAAACCATCTGTAAACTGAAACCCCTGTTTGCAGAATACCGAACATGTTTTAACAAGTGTGCATAGGTTCATTCAATTGTAACTTATCCATGTAAACCGAACACCAACTGTTCTTTTAAATAAACAATTTTCAGCTATTTTGTTTCAGAATATTGCATTGTACACTTAAAAATTAACCAGTTCTTTACTTAACTGCCAAACTATATACACCAGAATAAATTTCACGTATTTTCATTGTTATATATATTATTTTCCTGCCTATTGTATATCATGATAGGGAGAAGAACTATATAATTGTTGTTTCGTTCTAATCCCTTTCAGTCTACTGCTGTTAAATTATATGTAAAATGTTCATTTCTTGATTACATGTACGCATACTGAAATAAATAATGTTTAAACTAAGCTATATACATGTCTCAGCCTCCTTCTGCGCATTGTCGGAGTTGAAGAACAGAACAGAACCCATCTAAAGTGAGAACCCATCTAAGCTGAACATTACATGTCTCTGGCTCGGTGGCCGTTGGGCTTAGAGTGGGTTTCTGCACTGTTCTCTTTCAATTGGTAAAAACTAAAAAAGCATTTTCATTATTTTTATTTAATCATATTTTATTGGAAATCAATAGTACATATGTCATACAGATACAGATACAATACATAGCATGGAAATACAAATGGTTTTGGCCACATGTGTTAGCAGCATTAGACAACGGCCCGCACCAGGGACAACGACCGGCACCTTGCATTTTCATGACAGGCAGTAGGTAGTTTTTGTATGTTTTCGAGATGTTATGTGACTTGAGAAGAGTTCAGACTAGTTGATGTGTAGACAATATGTCATATAAAAATACAGCAACCACCACCTACCTTTGCCACGGTCTTGATGGGACTTTTTATACGATGTCCTGACACGCATCAGCCACTGTACAACTTCGAAAAAGAAACAATACATGTCATTACTTGAGGTAAACGTAGATTATACAAATTTATTTTAGCTCGATTACGAAACAAGTTCGTATATATTATACTATTCCCTCTCGAGACCCCATTCCTGATGGAATCCATCGCCACGAGGGAGAGAGAAGCAATGTGGAATTTAAATGCCTTGCCTAATGGCACTATCGTAACGGCTCCAACGGGGCTAGAACTCTTGGACGTTTGCATCTGAAGGTATTACGCAGTGCATTTTGAATTCCACATGCCACTTCTCTCTCCCTCGTGGTGGTGGATTCCATAAGGAATGAGGTATCGAGAGTGAATAATATACGACGTGAGGATAGCTGGAGATGCTATATATTTTTAAAAAGATCTACACATTGCAATTGAAAGATATATTGGGTATATGTTATGTTATATTTCGGGTTTTACACCTGCATCAGCACCATTCTGGGCTATATCGTCGGCGGGCAGTTTACCTAACAACACCTTTTCTGGGCAGGCTCCAGCGGTTAACCAGTACTTGGGTGCACCAACCTCCATAAGAAACTGCCAACCTTTCCATATAAATGAGACACGGCCTGAGCGGTGCTATTGGGTATAAATACATACTATATTATGTTTATATGTACTGTCCAATACAGTTGTATTCTTACCGAATACAGTGATGAATACCATGGCGGTGATAACAACAATGCAAACAGCACCAAATAACAGAAACGTTGCAAACGAGTGAGCTTCCTTTAGCTTGATGGCCACCGCTTGTTCAATCGTGTTACCTGAATTCCAATAATATATTTACATGTATTGGCTTCCTATTTCCACGCATATTGGCATGTATGGAAGTGTACAGGTGCCACAATCTGTACTATGTTTGAAAATATATATAATGTGCAGTGACATAATTAACTGAGACAGGCAATTTAATAATAATGCGAAAATACTCAATTTAATCAAAAGTATGAGATACGCATATGAATTAAAATTAGGAGATACTCAATTGAATTAAAATTAGGAGATACTTAATTGAACTAAAATTAGGATATACTCAATTGAATTAACATTAGGATATACTCAATTGAATTAAAATTAGGAGATACGCAATTGAATTAAGATTAGGATATACTCAATCTAATCAAAATTAGGAGATACGCAATTTAGATACGCAATTTAATCAAAATTAGGAGATACGCAATTTAACAAAAAATTAGGAGATGCACACTTAGCTCATAATTAAGGAGATATAATGTCATAATTATGACTTAGTTGTAAGTCATGCAAATGTAAGTATGGATATGTTGTACGGACATTAACGGAGGTTACATGCACATGTAAGTATGGTTATGCTGTACGGACATTAACGAAGGTTACATGCACATGTAAGTATGGCTATGTTGTACGGACATTAACGGAGGTTACATGCAAATGTAAGTATGGTTATGTTGTACGGACATTAACGAAGGTTACATGCACATGTAAGTATGGCTATGTTGTACGGACATTAACGGAGGTTACATGCACATGTAAGTATGGTTATGTTGTACGGACATTAACGGAGGTTACATGAAAATGTAAGTATGGTTATGTTGTACGGACATTAACGGAGGTTACATGCAAATGTAAGTATGGTTATGTTGTACGGACATTAACGGAGGTTACATGCAAATGTAAGTATGGTTATGTTGTACGGGCATTAACGAAGGTTACATGCACATGTAAGTATGGTTATGTTGAACGGACATTAACGGCAGTTACATGTAAGTATGGTTATGTTGTATGGACATTAACGGAGGTTACATGTAAGTATGGTTATGTTGTACGGACATTAACGGAGGTTACATGCAAATGTAAGTATGGTTATGTTGTACGGACATTAACGGAGGTTACATGCAAATGTAAGTATGATTATGTTGTACGGACATTAACGGAGGTTACATGCAACTGTAAGTATGGTTGTGTTGTACGGATGTTACATGTACATGTAAGTATGGTTATGTTGTACGGACATTAACGGAGGTTACATGCAAATGTAAGTATGATTATGTTGTACGGACATTAACGGAGGTTACATGCAAATGTAAGTATGGTTATGTTGTACGGACATTAACGGAGGTTACATGTAAGTATGATTATGTTGTACGGACATTAACGGAGGTTACATGCAAATGTAAGTATGGTTATGTTGTACGGACATTAACGGAGGTTACATGCAAATGTAAGTATGATTATGTTGTACGGACATTAACGGGGGTTACATGCACATGTAAGTATGGTTATGTTGTACGGACATTAACGGAGGTTACATGCAAATGTAAGTATGGTTATGTTGTACGGACATTAACGGAGGTTACATGCAACTGTAAGTATGATTATGTTGTACGGACATTAACGGAGGTTACATGCAAATGTAAGTATGATTATGTTGTACGGACATTAACGGAGGTTACATGCAAATGTAAGTATGGCTATGTTGTATGGACATTAACGAAGGTTACATGCACATGTAAGTATGGTTATGTTGTACGGACATTAACGGAGGTTACATGTAAATGTAAGTATGATTATGTTGTACGGACATTAACGGAGGTTACATGCACATGTAAGTATGATTATGTTGTACGGACATTAACGGAGGTTACATGCAAATGTAAGTATGATTATGTTGTACGGACATTAACGGAGGTTACATACAAATGTAAGTATGATTATGTTGTACGGACATTAACGGAGGTTACATGCACATGTAAGTATGGTTATGTTGTACGGACATTAACGGAGGTTACATGCACATGTAAGTATGATTATGTTGTACGGACATTAACGGAGGTTACATGCAAATGTAAGTATGGTTATGTTGTATGGACATTAACGGAGGTTACATGCACATGTAAGTATGATTATGTTGTACGGACATTAACGGAGGTTACATGCACATGTAAGTATGGTTATGTTGTACGGACATTAACGGAGGTTACATGTACATGTAAGCATGATTATGTTGTACGGACATTAACGGAGGTTACATGTACATGTAAGTATGGTTATGTTGTATGGACATTAACGGAGGTTACATGCAAATGTAAGTATGATTATGTTGTACGGACATTAACGGAGGTTACATGCAAATGTAAGTATGGTTATGTTGTACGGACATTAACGGGGGTTACATACAAATGTAAGTATGATTATGTTGTACGGACATTAACGGGGGTTACATACAAATGTAAGTATGGTTATGTTGTACGGACATTAACGGAGGTTACATGCACATGTAAGTATGATTATGTTGTACGGACATTAACGGAGGTTACATGCAAATGTAAGTATGGTTATGTTGTACGGACATTAACGGAGGTTACATGCAAATGTAAGTATGGTTATGTTGTACGGACATTAACGGAGGTTACATGCACATGTAAGTATGGTTATGTTGTACGGACATTAACGGGGGTTACATACAAATGTAAGTATGATTATGTTGTACGGACATTAACGGGGGTTACATACAAATGCAACGGGTCTTCATATGTCATAATTATGATTTAGTTGTATGTTGTATAGATGTATGCCAGTTAATTTAGTACGGACAATAAAGGGACAGTTATCCGAAATGGGTCTCAAAATCGTAAAACCTACATAGTGTGGATAAAGCATATAGGTACTTGCCATCAAAACACACCACATTAACCATCTGGTACTTGAGGCAGTACTGACCCCCGATACTATATAAAACCTGTAAAAAAGTATAAATAAACAAATAGCGACCAATTTTACTTTTAGTTATCGTCGTTACCGGTTGCCCATATGAGCGGCGGGCTGTGTGCCTAACAACACAGTTGCTGGACAGGCTTCAGTGGTTAACCCGTGCTTGGTGCACCAACCTCAGTAATAAGCTGTTTCATATAATGAGAGACACGGTCTGAACGGGGCTCGAACCCTTGACCATCAATGATGACATGTTACAGTGTTATACAGTCAGCGACCTTAACCCTTTCCTTCATAGAGATTTAGGTTAATATACTATTATGTATCTCCATACAAACGACAGCCATTTAGCTATCATGCAGTGGATAAGTAGTCGCCATATTTATCCCACCTCCATAGATATTACTGGGACTACATAGAGATTTAGGTTAATAAACTATTATATCTTCATACAAACGACAACCATTTAGCTATCATGCAGTGGATAAGTAGTCGCCATATATATCCCACCTCCATAGATATTACTGGGACTACATGAGATTTAGGTTAATATACTATTATATCGCCATACAAACGACAGCCATTTAGCTATCATGCAGTGGATAAGTAGTTGCCATATCTATCCCATCTCCACATATATTACTGCAACTACATGAGATTCTGGCCTTTATTATGAACCATGGTTTGGCTACTACATTGTCAATGTATGTGGTATTGGTAATGGTATCAAGAGGTGCTTCTATGAGGGAAATGGTTTATGAACAATGATATGGCTACTACATTGTCAATGTATGTGGTATTGGTAATGGTGTCAAGAGGTACTTCTATGAGGGAAAGGGTTTATGAACAATGGTTTGGCTACTACATTGTCAATGTATGTGGTATTGGTAATGGTGTCAAGAGGTGCTTCTATGAGGGAAAGGGTTTATGAACATTGGTTTGGCTACTACATTGTCAATGTATGTGGTATTGGTAATGGTGTCAAGAGGTGCTTCTATGAGGGAAAGGGTTTATGAACATTGGTTTGGCTACTACATTGTCAATGTATGTCGTATTGGTAATGGTGTCAAGAGGTGCTTCTATGAGGGAAAGGGTTTATGAACATTGGTTTGGCTACTACATTGTCATATATGTCGTATTGGTAATGGCGTCAAATGGTGTTTCTATGAGGGAAAGGGTTAAACAAAAACAGTGTCCACGAAGGTGGACAGTGGCGAATAAGCCTCTAGTACTATTATTAATACCTTGACTAGGCAATTACTGCAGTGGCAAGCACCTTACTCACCGATGCAACCCGGGTGCGATCCTCGGACAGGGACGTATGTGAGATGGTAAGGTGGTCGCCAAATCGGACATGTGAGTTTTCTCCAGCTACACTGGGTACTTCGGTTTCCTCCCACACGGAGAACCACATGCGCTGTTATCCGCATCAATGATAATGATTAATATACGCTGTTGACGTTTCTTTCGCAAACGTTGTTATGTTATATTTATATTTCGGGTTTTACGCCTGCATAAGCACCTTTTGTGGGCTATATCACCGGCGGGCAGTTTACCTAACAACACCTTTCCTGGGCAGGCTCCAGCGGGTAACCAGTAATTGGGTGCACCAACCTCCGTAAGAAACTGCCAACTTTTTCATATAAATGAAACACGGTATAAGCGGGGCTCGAACTCGTGACCATCAGTGATGATTATAGTGGTATACAAGTCAGCGACCTTAACCACTCGACCACGGAGGCGGACTTCGCAATCGTTGTAAAATAAACAAGCACATTCGACGAATTGATATCATATATCGAACTCGAGCTACAGTAAAACCTGTGTTAGTGGTCACCTCCATTAAGCAGCCACCTGTGCTAAGCAGCCACCTTCTGTGATTCCCTTGGCTGGCTGCTTAACACAGGTTTGACTGTATACGGAGAGAAAGTGTTGATTTTTAGTCAATAACTCTGGTGTCACTGATCAATCCCGACAGATTGTGCACGTGCACCACCACACTATCGTGTTTACATGATGATTGAGCTGATTTACCCTCGCCACCGGCGAACCATGTGGGCGAGCGGTCGTGATTACATATTCATTTTAAGCTTCATAAGCATTCCATCCGTTGGTTACGAAGACATTACTGCACGGACAATGTTGTGCGTAGTAAGTGAAGAAAAGGGCAATGTATAATGTGCTACCCTATGTTACTGGGTTACAGTTTAATAATTGATTTGCCCTATTATAAATTAGTCCATATAATTTGAGAATTATATGTGCATATATAGATATGTGCTGTAAATAAAAGTGTGTATAAGCATAATACAAAGGGAACATAATGATACATTTATAATAGAACTGGGTGAACAATGTACAACATTGTGTGTATACTGACAGGTCTACAAGCCACTTGCCCCTCATCGCTATATGTTCGGACCTCACTGTTTAACACTCAACAATAAACACACCAATATTAGTCATTACCGGGGTCTCCGTCCGTGTGTGTAGGGGGTGGGGGTGGATGGATAGGTTAACGTCATTGACTTTAAGCCACTTGCCCCTTACCGTTATAAGTTCGGATCCCACTATTAAACACTCAACAATAAACACACCAATATTAAGTCATTACGGGGGTCTCGGTCCGTGTGTGTAGGGGGTGGATGGATAGGCTAACGTTATTGACTTTAAGCCACTTGCTCCTTACCGCTATATGTTCGGATCACACTGTTAAACACTCAACAATAAACACACCAATATTAGTCATTACCGGGGTCACCGTCCGTGTGTGTAGGGGGTGGGGGTGGATGGATAGGTTAACATCATTGACTTTAAGCCACTTGCCCCTCACCGCTATAGGTTCGGATCCAACTGGTGGTGTCTAATTCTTCCTGCGAGGAAGCTATCCAGCTGGCTTGTGGAAGGACGGCGGTTCTATCCGGGTGTACATATGACCTAAGCTGTTGGTGTGACCTTAAACCTCATCTATTAATATTGATCAAATAAAAAATATAGATAGACAACTTTTATAGTGATTTACAATGAAAACTGTGGGGTGTCGAATTCCTTAAAAAAAGTTTAAACTTTATTTATTTTACAACGATGGGAATAATGCGAGATGGTACGGTGGTCGCCAGATCGGACATGTGGTTTTTCTCCGGGTACTCCGGTTTCCTCCCACAGGAATGACCACATGATGATGCGCTTTCATCCGCGCCAACGAGAGTGATTAATATAAGTTGTTAAAACTTGCTTTGCAATCATTGTAAAACAAATAAAGTTTAAACTAAACAAAAACAAACAAACACAAATGTCGAACAATATATACTCGTATAATGTAGAATTTTAAATTGTGTTAAATTTAAATAGTCTTGTATAATTACCTTAATATATCCTAGACCATCAAATGCGCAGTTCAGTCGATATTCTAGGCGTGTTTCTGTCTTAAATGGAATAAGAAACACAGACTAGTTGATACAAGAGTGTGATTATTTATCGTCGAATCCGGCTGTCCACATATCCGACAACCCATGGAGAGATTAGTCGTTTTAGATCTTTAGATTTAGATCTGGTTCGCTTACGTGCACGATGTAAAACCCTGATACGAGACCTCAGTCCAAATACTGTGGTAGTGGTCATTGTAATATGTAATAGCGAGGGATCGAACATGCGACCCCAAGATTACTAGTCCTGTTAACATCCAAATCACTGATCCGCTTTTATACAAGAGAAGTCCGCCTCAGTGGTCGATTGGTTAAGGTCGCTGACTTGTATACCACTGTAACCTATCATCACTGATGTTCACGGGTTCGAGCCCCGCTCAGGCCGTGTCTCATTTATATGAAAAAGTTGGCAGTCTCTTACGGAGGTTGGTGCACCCAAGTACTGGTTAACCACTGGAGCCTGCCCAGGAAAGGTGTTGTTAAGCAAACTGCCCACCGGCGATATAGCCCGAAATGGTGCTGATGTAGGCATAAAACCCGAAATATAACATAA
Organism: Archivesica marissinica; assembly: GCA_014843695.1. Taxonomy (NCBI): domain Eukaryota; kingdom Metazoa; phylum Mollusca; class Bivalvia; order Venerida; family Vesicomyidae; genus Archivesica; species Archivesica marissinica. The sequence continues at coordinate 47,162,063 of CM026392.1, read as the reverse complement.
CATATAATATACGAGAGCAAAAATGAGATGAAATTATAATGAATGTACGTTGCAGAGTTATTTTGAACTGGCGATGTCTGCTAATTTAAGCACCCATGTGCGTTTACATGGTATGTGCTGCACACCGAGATATTCTAAGAAAACTTTGATTAGAAATTCATATTATTGTCTTGTAGTAGTATTACCACTTCTAAGTAATATATTTCAGAGATATCGATTCTAATATGAACAAATAACTACCATTGTTAACCCTACAACAAACACATCACGGTAACGGACTAACGGTTGTTGAATGTTGCTTCCCCACCTGTAAAATAACTTATTTATGGACGTAAATATGCACATATTTTAACAATTTTACATTGAACTGCATAACGTGATGTGTTTTATAATAACTCATTAATGAGTGGCAATGTACTATACCATGTATTATTTTAATGTTGTTCTGTTATTGCTGTACATTGATGAGACATAAATAAATATATTGGACTTGATAGTTGGACAGTGAGTTGGCATGAATGGATGCGTTAATAACCCGCCATTAAAGTCGATAGCCGGAGGATGATTTTCGATGACACTGGAATACAGAAGGTATTTTAGAAAGCCATCAGCCAAATAACAGACATGGAGACAAAATAACAAACATGTATTCGATTATAGCATTATATTTGGCCCTGTTAGAATGGAAATACTATTTGTCTTGCCTTTGTTTATCGGATAATAAACAACTGTGTGGAATTCTGATGTGCAGGGATTAAGCACAGGACGTATTTTTATTACCTGTAATTCCTAATTATATAAACGCTGGACTGATAGACTCGGGTGAAAGAAATGGTGAAAAACATACCCCTAACTTAGACTGAAATGGTAAAATACATACCCCTAGTTTAGACTGAAATGGTGAAAAAAATACCCCTAAATTAGACAGAAATGACAACACCATCAACCGTTTCTTAAGAAGGCCACAATCGGTGGAATGCTTTGCGATGAATTCACTCGTTATTGGCTCGACAACTGAGTGTGTTTTACGTTTATTTATCGTCGCTACCGGTTGCCCATATGAGCAACTCCTCATAAAGAGTTTAGTCATTTTAGATTTTTGGAGGATAGTACTATGATACAGACAGACACTCATTCTAGATGTTCCTATTGTTTTTTCACGTGCACGGTGTACAGCACTGACACGAGACCTCGGTTTAATGTCCCATCTGAACGACTGTTAATTGTATTAGGGTCTGACGGGAGATCGAACCTACGATCCCTGGATTACCAGTATAGCGTATTACCACTGATGTCTATAACTATATACATACACACACCTGTTTGGAGATGGTGATACCTTCGCATGTCGTATCATTATTGATTATCTCAAAGGATAAATGTCTCACTACAGCGCCGCTATCATAACGGAGTGAAGCCACATCACGACAACCAATCCTGTCTCCAATTAGCAGCATTGTTATTTCACAAATATCCTCGCAGCTCCTGGCAACATCTGCATATAAAGACGAAAAAACATGAAACTACATTTCCTCGCACTCATTCCTTAGAAAGAGAGTTAATTACAATATGACTGATTGGCTTGTTATTATGACGATGCTGTGTATTTATTCCGAGTAATTTAGCATCGCTGATTCACATGTATCCGTACAGTTCTAGGAAGGATCTGTAATGCAACGGTTGAATGTTATCATTATGCGTTGGAGTTGTAATCCAACACGTGAACGTTATTTGATGTCAATAACGTTCCGTAAACATTATGTGAACGGAACGTCAGGGGAGGTAACTAGAGCCACACTAGGGCTAGAGTAGTAGATGTCACCGCCTCTCTAGGCATTATCATATACTTATAGTTATGTTATATGTTATGTTATATTTCGGGTTTTACGCCTGCATCAGCACCATTTTGGGCTATATCGCCGGCGGGCAGTTTACTTAACAACACCTTTCCTGGGCAGGCTCCAGCGGTTAACCAGTACTTGGGTGCACCAACTTCCGTAAGAAACTGCCAATTTTTTCATATAAATGATACACGGCCTAAGCGGGGCTCGAACCCGTGACCATCAGTGATGATAGGTTACAGTGGTATACACCATGTACATATAGACACTTTGTGCAAGATGGGTTAGTAGTCCAGTGGTTAACACGTTGGACTGCGAATCCAAGGATCGCCAGTTCCAAACCTCGTCTGACTCTTTTAATAATACATGTATTAACAGTCTTTCAGATGGTACTTTAATCCGAGGTCTCGTGTCGGTGCTTTACACCGCGAACGTAATAGAACCAGAGGGGACTCTGGAATGGGTATCTGTCTGTATCATTGCACTATCATCCAACAATCTAAAATGACTAATCTCTTCAGGAGGTGTCGCTCATATGGGCAACCGGTAGCGACGATAAATAAACGTAAGCGTAAACACAAACGCACGCGCACGCACACACACATTCTTGGTAAATGAAAAAAATGATCAATTAACATCTTTGCTATTTAGCATTTTGGAATGTTTAAGCTTTGTAAAATGTAAGACGGACAACACAATTCAAGTTGTACACCCAGCACAGCCCTTTATATGCAAACTTTAAATATAGCATACAAACCAGGTCATACGACGTCGTTTTGGTCGGAAAGTTTATTTTATGATATGCTGAAGATATAGCGAATATTTGTATTAATTAGTGCATGATTGGATTGTGTTTCATCTCGTGATCAACGAAATATGTAATTCCACTCGTGGCTGACGTTACTATTGGATATACAAATTTCTGTGATCACTCTATGAAATAAAAGTCCATCTTACACTAATAAGTACAACTCCTCTTTCTCTTTTATGATTTCCAATGATTTTGACTTATATAATATTTGTTTTCAAATTTATTCATTTTAACTGCCCTGTCTTGAGCCTCATTGCACTACGTGACACAACGGCACAACCACTTCTCATAGTGTGAACATCCGTAATAAGAAATAGTTCCTGTATTTCTGTTTGCTGTCAAATTAAAAACTACAGGCACAACAAATTCATTAGAAAATATTACTTAATAATTAACTGTTCATGATAGTCAGAAAATAGCTAAAATACAAAAGTACATCTAACCGCGCAGGAATACGAAACACAACCAGTGGCAGAGAAAATGTCATATTTCACTGTTTCAAAGCGGTGTAAGATGGAGGCTATCATTCATTGGAAAGCATAACAGATAATTACCTATATATTTTCGAACTCTTGCTCTGCTTTATCGTGAAAAATTGCCACGTGAATAAAACGTGATTTACAGTAACAAATGCTCATACCTAAGGCATTTGTATCCAGAGTCCCATACGACCAAGTTCCAAAGTCTCGATCAGTTGCTCCCACACACGATATAACAGTGGGTTTCTTGTCAATAAATTCCATTCGAAACCAACAGTCCTGTACAATGAATGCATGGATTTAGGCATATACGAATCTTAAGACAAGAATAGCAATACCAGCAGATCCAGATCTGTATATTCCGTTTGTTTGAATTATCTGAAACATCATTCTACGAAATACCGGTGGTACGAAACGCTGGTGGTACGAAATCCCGATTGGACCTTCATTGTGTCACATTTCAAAACTAAATACAGCACTTGCAACCCGCTAGTATTTGACACTGTCTGTGTACAGGATAACTCAACCAGTTGTTGCTGCAGCTTGATGAGCTTGACCTTTGATGAAACATGTATATACATGTAGACGGTTGACCACGGAGAAAGTGTTTCGATTGTGGGTGAAATCGGTCAAGGTATGTGGTCAGGGCGGTCAGAGAAGTGTTCTCTCCCCGTTGATTGGACATAGTTTCATAAAATGTCATAGACAACATTTGAATGATCCTGTCCACAGACAGACAGACAGACAGACAGACAGACAGACAGACAGACAGACAGACAGACAGACAGACAGACAGACAGACAGACAGACAGACAGACAGACAGACAGACAGACAGACAGACAGACAGACAGGACAGACAGACAGACAGACAGACAGACAGACAGACAGACAGACAGACAGACAGACAGACAGACAGACAGACAGACAGACAGACAGACAGACAGACAGACAGACAGACAGACAGACAGACAGACAGACAGACAGACAGACAGACAGACAGACAGACAGACAGACAGACAGACAGACAGACAGACAGACAGACAGACAGACAGACAGACACAACCAAAAAGGCTGTCCGATTAGCGCAGTGGTTAGCACGCTCGCTTCTCACCAATGAGACCCAGATTCGATCCTCGAACCGGGAAGTATGTGAGATGGTACGGTGGTCGCGAGATCGGACAGGTGGGTTTTCCCCGGGTACTCCGGTTTCCTCCCACACAAATGACCACATTTACGCTTTCATCCGCACCAACGAGAGTGATTAATATATAGTAATAAAGCTTGTTTCGCAATCGTGGTAAAATAAATAAAGATTAAACCCAAAAACAATAACTCCGGTGGGGGTTATATAAAATCGAGGAATCACCAACACGGTACTTACTTCGCAGAATACGATTTCACGATTTTCAATTACAAGCAAGAAATTGTGTGAAATGGTGAAATGTCGTACTTCACACTTCACGATTTCCCAATTGTGTTTACGAAAATGTGAAGCGATAAAGAGACCACCGGGCATTCGTACCATACCAATAAGTCCTTATGCGGCCGCCATATTTGCTACTCAAATGTGGATATGAGAACTGGAGAAGCAATATGCGTTCCTCTTGGCTGTCCGATTACAGTAGTTGTTAGCACACTCGCTTCTCACAAATTCAACCCGGGTTCAATCCTCGGACCGGGAAGTATGTGAGATGGTACGGTGGTCGCCAGATCGGACAGGTGGGGTTTCTCCGGGTACTCTAGTTGCCTCTGACACAAATGGCCGCATTTACGCTTTCATCCGCGCCAACGAGAGTGATTAATATAAGTTGTGAAAAACTTGCTTCGCAATCATTGTAAAATAAATATAGTCTAGATATAGTTCCTCTTATATTTACACTATTTTTTAATCCCCCGCCTGACCCTAATAAAATTAACAGTCTTTCAGATGGAACTTTAAACCGAGGTCTCGTGTCTGTGCTTTACACCGTGCACGTAAAAGAACGAGAGGGGACTCTGGAATGGGTATTGTCTGTATCATTGCACTATTCTCCAAACATCTAAAATGACAAATCTCTTCATGAGGCGTCGCTCACACGAGCAACCGGTAGCGACGATAAATAAACGTAAAACACAAATAGGCTGGTAAAACTATTTCGTTTATGCTTTCCAATGCACGATGGAGTATCAGTGTTATTTACACAACCATTTCAGGGTGGTTACAGTGGCGTTTGCCGGGCAGAATAAGCAAATGGCGACTAGATACGCCGTAGCGCTGAGCGGACAGATGTAGCCCATATCTGTTTTATAGCAACATTGACACATACACATACGAGGTCCTCCTCCGTGGTCGAGTGGTTACGGTTGCTGACTTGTATACCACTGTAGCCTATCATCACTGATGGTCATGGGCTCTTTATTTACCAGTTTGCACTTTCTTACAGAGGTTGGTGCATCAACTACCGGTTAACCGCTGGAGCCTGCCCAGGAAAAGTGTTGTTAGGTAAACTGCCCGTCGTTAAATAAACTTAAATAATAATAATAATAAAGTCACACATACGAGAAACTGCTACGTATTGTTCAGAATTGCATATACCTGAACAACATTGTATTATATACAGTCCACATCCATTATGTCGAATTCCGTCAGACCGAACAAAATACTTCGACATAACCGAAGTTTGACTTTACGAAATTTGATATAAACAGATCCAGTTATATGTAAAATGATAAGTGTCTGAAACGCGACTTTGATCCGAATTCGAGATAACAGGACATTTCGACATAACCGACTTGACTGTATTACTATTCGCATAGCAAGAGAGAAGTTATATTAGAACAAGCAATAAACGAAGAAGGAAAAATTCCGATCAAAGTATATTAACATCATTTCAACTCATCTCAACTTCAAATAAATATGTTCCACGTGTGTTTGATACTTTCCCATCAATCAAATACCAATTGATTCCACTTCTTGTTATGAGTTTTCAGTTTATCCTTCATAATGGCTATGTGTTCGTAGATATTGTTTCGTTCTTTCAAATAATTGATCAAGTTGGTGCAGGATCTAACAGGATCATATAAATCCAAAATATACTGTGAGTGAAATTTATTTACACAGCTGTAGGCACGTTAATATTCCCAGAGAAGATGGAACATGTTTGCAATGTACTATGAATGTAATTGAAAATGAATTACACTTCCTACGGGTCTTTCCAAAATACTATAATTTACGTAGAACTTTTTAAAGCCATATTATTTTCATTTGGCCGACACTACAAATAACAACTCGATAATGTAATGAGTTCCAGAAAGCCAAAATTAATTCATAATCTATTAAAATATTTGTATTTCGCTTTTAAATAACGAGAACAATTATTTAATTTATATGACATATTAATAGTTTTTGCTATAAAGATCATCATATACTATTAATTCATAATATATCAACATATTTGTATTATAAAGAAAGAGAAGGATCAATTATTTAATTTATATGAAATATTAATAGTTTTTGCCATAAAGATCTCCATGTATTTTTATTTAGCAATAAATATATATTAATTTGTTTGGCTATAAATGTGCTTTGTACCATTTAATGCCTACTAAAATATATGTTTTGTTATGTTACGTTGCGGTTGTGCCCTTAGGCAAGCCACTTAAATTCCACATGCCTCATCTCTCTCACTCTTAGCAATGGATTTCGCAAGGAATGAGGTCTCGAGAGCGATTGAACTAATGTTGCAAGAACTTGTTTCTCAATCGAGCTAACATAAACGTGTCCCTATAAACTAGTTGCACAATCTGAAATAACCTTGTAATGAATTTTAAAATTCTAACCAGATACGTCCTTTATAATATGACGATCATTTATAATTAATTCACCAGCTTGACTAAACAGGCTACAATTCCCATCTTCAGTTAGAAAAGGCATCAGAAATCGATAGACCGTTGCAGACGATGCTTCTCGAAATAATTACAATGTCCTATGTGTACATGCATGTGGCATTTATAGTAAGGAAAGACATCTTTGATTGATTAAAACATCAACACATCAAGGTGCATGCACATTTTAAGCATATACGTAAACGCAAAAAAACATTTTGGGAATTTCATTTTCAATACATATTGCAAACATTTCCCCCAGCGATACACTTTAACTGCGGATTATTGCATGAAACTGTAGGAAATCATTTTTGGGTGATTGTCATTTTTAGATTCTGCCGGTCAAAAGCTATACATAGCTTATGTTAATTGTGTGTACAATGCAGATATTAATATAATTTGATTTGATTTGTGAATAGACTTGTTTGATGAAATTAATTAGTAAATTAGTAACGTTGATTATTAAAAGTTCGCAAATACAGTATACATCCGTTATGTCAAAGTCGATTATGTCGAATTATCCTGTTAACTCGAAGTCGGATCAAAGTCCCGTTTCAGACACTATCATTTTACATATAACTGTTTATATCGAATTTCGTTAAGTCAAACTTCGGTTATGTCGAAGTATTTTATTCGGTCCGACGGAATTCGACATAACGGATGCAGACTGTATATAGAGTTACGTTTCTTTTGCATCTAACTTTGTATTGTATTATATTAAGCGCCATGCATGTATAGTTTCTTATGGCGTATGTACATGTAACAAGTGTTCTGTTGTACCTACCATTGCAGAAGGGTAGTCAGACGTGTGGACATACAAACTGTAGCAGACTATATCCATAATAGTCTCATTCTGTCGTGATCTCATCTGGTAGCAGAGCTTCACCTCTGTTTCTATAAAATATATTCTGCAGCACTATATTAACTCTTTCAACAAAAAAGTGTAGATCTAGATGAGCCGGCTCCTTCGAGTCATTTACATTCTTTTTTGCGTACTATTTTCAGGCGTTTAGTTTAATCGAACGTTAGCTTGACTTTCTGGTGCGGACCGTTGTAATGTTGTTAAAACTTGTGGCCCAAACAATTTGTATTTTCACACTATGTATCTGCTTGTTGTGCAATAAAATATGATTAAACTAAAACCAGCCGCCTCAGCAGGATATGCACCTTTAACTTTTAGCCAGTAGTTTTAATATTTTTTAGTATAAATGACATATTTTGATATAAATGAACTAGTCCAAATGTAATTTTCTGATCAATTTATTAGTCTAATAATATCATGGACCAGTCTATGTCAGTTACTTAGTGTTGGATGAATAACACTCTCGATGCAACACTCACCCTGACATTTGACACAAGAGCAAATACTTGATTTTATACGACCTCGATTTGACCTTGAACGATCTAACTCAAGGTCACGGGTAAGGCTTATTTGAAAGATGATATAAAGTTTCCGATACGAGTTAATTCGTGTTCGAGAAACAACATGCATATATTATATTTAATTTGTAGTGCTTTCCCAAAAAAATGACATCATCCAATTGTGTTTTTGAAAACATTATGTTAACATAAAGTTGTACGTAACTCTATACAACTATATCGCGGTTGAAACCTCAAATCTGTTGGAATCCACCGCCACTAGGGACAGACGCACCAATGTGGATTTAAGTGTGTTTTACATAGAGATACTAGCAGTATGGTTCCTGAAGTGCTCGACCTCGCAACACATCGGTTAAGAGGATCTGTATCAATTACTCCTTGGATGCCAATAAGACACACAATATACGCCAAAACGAAGTAACAAAATGGTATGGTCATTTATAATTTAATAATATTTTATTGCAACTGTTTTCACAATGAGGATAACACAATTTACAGTTACATATCTCAATATAATTACTGTCAACTTTCTAACATACATACATTGTATACCATTGCAATTCTTGTTGTGCCCCAATGTGAGGGACTCACATCTGCTCTTGTGCGTGCATGCGTTCGACTGAGTTGTTTGTACTACCGCACTTTTAGGTCACGGTATTGGACCTTGTCATTGTAGACAAAAGAAGAAGCTGGGACAAATGTGTCTTATGGACATGTTCTTAATTACTTTGTACATTGATAACCCATATGATTTGTGAATAGCGCCATATTTTTCAATTTTCAATTTATTAATCTAATGATCAGATCACTTCTGTTCACACTATATAATTATTATTGAATGCATATTATTAGGTGACTTATAGGCCCACGGGGTCGGGTGCGTCTTCTTGTTGTTTAATATTTGCTATATATATTTGTTGAAATGTGCACATGTCACTTTAATAAAAACTTACTTATTTACTTACTTACATAACCATTTCGATACTCTTTATATATACATGACATGTTCAAAGTGCAAAACGATTGGGCTACACGGTATGGCAACATTAGCAACAGCCCCGGCCTTTCCAATAGCTTCATTTCGCTATCAATTATTTTCGATGTATGTAGTAACAATAAAAGTAAGTTTTCTAATATAATTATTGTGCAGATTGAATAAGAAAATAACGCGATACGTTTAATAGAATATTAACAATGAACACAAATAATTAAAACCAGGAGTTTTAATAGAAGGCCTAATAAGCTATACTAGAGTGTATCTCTCCGAAACCCCACACCTCAGAACAATATCGGCCAGGGTTTAAAGGCATGACATGGTTATTGAACACAATTATGATTCAAGAGATTTATAGTGCTTTTTGAAAATATGTAGGCTGGGTTCCAGTCTGTCGATTTGTTTACCAATTTACTTCTGGCAAAATGACGTTGATATTATCAGAAACTCAATACGGCCCAAATGATGATCTCGGTATTAAAATATATGTATACGACTGACCAGGATAACTATAGCAACGCCTGTTCCCAGGCTCACTGAGGTTGTACATGTTTTACAAAATCAACAGAACAAACCATTCAGACACACCCACTAAACGACCCATAAGCGAAATTAAGAATGAATTATAATTTATAATGTACTGATATTTGACCATTTAATACCATTTACAGTACTAAGAACAATGGTCAAATATTAGCTAATTCCAGGAGGCGTAGCACCTATAGCTCCTATAATATACTGAAGGCCCGGGGGCCTGCATATTGTCACAGAAAATAAATATTCAAATAGGCTAAACATACAATAACAAGTGGAGTAGGTATTGACATGTCTGTTTTGTCTAGAATCTCGACCAGCGGTCACATATCTCACGGCACGGTCATATATTTGTGTTGTCAATGTGGCATTTCATTACTGCTTATAGCAATTGTAGACTCAATTTGGTGGGCATTTTTAAAAATACATGGACATTTGAACGTCTAAAACGTACATTAAAATGCGTCATTTGAACGTCTAAAACGTACATTAAAATGCGCCAGAGTCATTCTAGCATCCAAATGTTTCCTCGGGGAGCATGCCTCCAGATGCACCCATCACTCTAGCACCACCCTACGATCGGTGCTCAATTTATTAATCGGGCCTGTAAATTCAAACATGCTATCTACGCTCCTGAATTCATACAATATTGTGTTGCCTGAAAAGACACTAAGAATATAAGAGAATCACGAATGGCCACAGAAATGACTTAATCAAATCACCGGTCACGTGATATTGCAATAGCTTGGTACAATGGATACACTATGCCAGTAATGTCTTTGCGCACGACACACCAGTGTATGTTGCCTATATAAGGAATACATTAAATTTACGAGAATAAGTGACAAATAGGAATGTAAAGTTATATTTATACGATCGATTGATCAAATGGAAAAGGTCATGCATGTGATATCAAAAGAAACCAGACAACAGATGATATGTGCCCATGTGTAGGAGCAGTGTTCTTTGTAATCGATAGGCTACAACCGTATTATCGTGACATGCATCCAGATATAATACAAACCTAAAGACAAAACACGAATCACACGCGTAGCTAGGCCCAACGTATATTAGACTTAATTAGTGGAAGTCGCGATAGCGCAGTGGTAGCACGATCGTTTCAGGTGCGAACGACCCGGAGTTCGAACACCGCTGGAGCCGTTACGAGTGTGTCCTTAGGCAAGGCATTTAAATACAATGTTGCCTCTTCTCTCTCTCTCGTGGCGATGTATTCCATCAGGAATGAGGTATCGAGAGTAATTAATATAAGTCGTACGAACTTGTTTCGCAATCGAGTTAAAATAAATTTGCATAAGCTATAAGCTCAAATTATCATGCAAACCCATCTAAGAGGTCCGGAATTATTAGTCAAGGAAGAACGCAGAGGAGCATTTCCCGGCGTATCTGGGACAAAAACACAACAATGTAAGTTTTGGACATAGTGAAAATGTCATATTTGACAATTATGTGAAGACCCGGGTCTACATACAGACGGATCTGTAGTCCAGTGGTATCACCTGGACTGGTAATCCAGGGATCGCAGGTTCGATCCCCCGTCTGACCCTAATAAGATTAACAGTCTTTCAGATGGGACGTTATCCGAGGTCTCGTGTCGGTGCTGTACACCGTGCACGTAAAAGAACCAGAGGAGACTCTGGAATGGGTCTCTGTCTGTATCATTGCACTATCCTCCACAAATCTAAAATTACTAATCTCTTCAGGAGGCGTCGCTCATATGGGCAACCGGCAGCGACGAAAAATAAACGTAAAACACACAAAGCACCGGGTCTACATCGTCTACATGGAACTAGGCCAAATACCAGCACCAGCATGTGAAGTATATTAGATATATAAGAGAATTAAACCAGTGTTGCATCGGCAAGAGGCAATCGTACTAAGAAATGCGTTAATCGAACAGCCAATGTTTAGATGTAGGGCTGATGACATTGCAATTTACTTGACATACCTCCAGTTTGATTCATGATCCAGCTGATTTTGAGGAACCTACTGTCAGGACACATGCTCAACTTCATGTTGGCGGCACCATACGATGGTATAGTACCATTTATACCAGCAACTGAAAACATACACATATATACAGTAGCAGCACCATACGATGGTATAGTACCATTTATACCAGCAACTGAAAACATACACATATATACAGTAGCGGCACAATACGATGGTGTAGTACCATTAATACCATGAAAACATACACATATATACAGTAGCGGTACCATACGATGGTGTAGTACCATTAATACCAGCTACTGAAAACATACACATATATACAGTAGCGACACCATACGATGGTGTAGTACCATTAATACCATGAAAACATACACATATATACAGTAGCGACACCATACAATGGTGTAGTACCATTAATACCAGCTACTGAAAACATACACATATATACAGTAGCGATACCATACGATGGTATAGTACCATTAATACCATGAAAATATACACATATATACAGTAGCGGCACAATACGATGGTGTAGTACCATTAATACCATGAAAACATACACATATATACAGTAGCGGCACCTTACGATGGTGTAGTACCATTAATACCATGAAAACATACACATAATTATATACAGTAGCGGTACCATACACTGGTGTAGTACCATTAATACCATGTACTGAAAACATACACATATATATTGTAGCGGCACCATGCGATGGCTAGCCCGGGATGGCTAATAAGGGATTTTTCACTTTTTTACTTCTGGAAAAATAACATATCAGAAAATCAATATGGCTCAATTAATGGTCTCGGTGTTAAAATATATATTTATTTGACTGATATGACCAGGTAAACTATTTCAACGCATGTTCCCATGCTATACGATGGCGTACAATTTTGACTATATATTGAAATCATACATATATTACACAATCCGAAGGCATATTACTCAATCCTAAGGCATATTACACAATCCGAAGGCATATTACACAATCCTAAGGCATATTACAAAATCCTAAGGCATATTACATTTTAACCATTTTAACACCTTTTTTTATATAAAAAAATCCTTAAGCCAAAACATTGTTTGTTGTTGTGGTCATATATCACTACCTACATACCAGCTCCGTTATTGCAATTTTCATATTATTTTATTCTTTATTTCAGTCTCATCAATGTACAGCATATAATAAACATAGAATATAGTTTACATATTAAAAAGTACATTGCCACTCAATTCAGAGTTACAAGAGACTATGCATATACATCATTCATCTATAACATATTGCACTACTATAGTATATACATGTACATGTGCTAACTACATGTGTGAGATAAAGCTGAAAAGCAGTCGCTAATTGAAATTTAAAATCTTATTAAGATGTAATGGAATGAAAAATACTGAACGCAAAATAAGCACTACTGCGCAAACTAAAAAATGTTTTAAAAGATCAAATACCAATTCCAATTAGATTGGGATTAACCTAATTAGCATATGCTTTTCAGTTGTAATAAAATGTGAAGACGACATATAAAACACTCAATAGACATTATTTACATAGATAAGAGGTACATCGTTGTAAAATACTAAAACAGGTTTTGGCAGCTAATCTAATAATGGGTGCATTTGTGAATATGACATATTATATTAACAAAACCAGGTTGTATAAGTTGAGCTTTATCAAATAATATGTTTCTTAAATCATCATAAAGGTTACATTCAAGGATAACATGTGACTCATCTTCAATTGTGTTACAGAATGTACATGTTCTGTCTTCTACTGGTAAGTTTTCGTATCTGCCAGTTTCAAGCCTTATAGGTGCTACGCCACATCTAAATTTACTAAATGCAGCCCGATGCGATCTAGACATAATAATTTTACAATAGTTTTCAGTTAAATAGTGTTGTTTAAATGTACAGTAAGTCCTTAGCTTATTCCTACCTCTCCCTGAAGTACTAGCTGGTCTACTGATCGACTGAAGCCATTCCAGTTTATATTTAGACATAAATACATTTTCAACCTTCGAAACAATAGTATGTTTAGGTATGACATTATCCAGACTACAATATTGATATAATTCAACTTCGGTAAGTGTTTTTCGAACATTATAAAACCAATTGCGACATTTCATGTTTGCTAAGGAGTTTGCCCAGACTGCCGTTCCTCGATTGATTCTGTTCGAATTCATATGAGATATACGAGACCAAAGACGGGCAATAGATTTTAACTGACGAACATATGGCGGTAACCAAGCCATTTCACCGGCAACGGCTGCGTTTGGAGTGTATTTGCCAACTCCTAGAAAGAACCGCATGGCACGATTTTGAACAGCATTGATGCAAGAGTAGTGCTTGTATCCCCAAATTGCTGCACCGTAATCAATAACGGGCCAAACAATGGAGTCGTATAGTTTGGTAAATACATTATATGGAATGCCACCAGCGGATTTACATTTAGCTATAAGAAGACCGAGCGCGCGACTAGCACTCTGAGCAACCATTTTAGCAGTTATATTATAATCTAGATGTTCATGCAACACAATACCAAGATATAAATATCTATCAACTATTTGTAGCTCGACAGCTCCACATGTAAACGAAATATTTGTTACCGGAGTAGATTCCTGGCGAAAATGAACTATTTTACTTTTGTCACTATTAATACACATGTCATTTAAATTGCATCAGTCTTTCAAAGCACTTAATAATACCTGCAGGTCATTTGGGTTTTCAGCTAAAAGTACAATGTCATCTGCATATAATAATAAACAAATGGTATCATCACCGTAGGCGACACCTACTCCAAGAGATTTCAGATACAAAGCTAAGTCATTTATATACAGATTAAATAGCAATGGAGAAAGAATACATCCCTGGCGTAAACCGCAATTAACATCAAACCAATCTGTGTTAAATTGATTTACCCTTACACAAGATGACACGGATGAGTAAAGTGATTTAATTGCCACGAACATTTTACCAGTAATGCCATTATCAACAAGTCTTTTCCATAATTTATCCCGGTTAATGTAATCGTACGCTTTACGAATATCAATAATAGCGGAAAATGTGGCAAGTTTACGTTTTTTCCTAGTTTCAATGATACTAGTCAATGAAGAAACATGGTCTAATATGTTTTTGTATTTCCATAGCGATCAGTTAATTTAACATAAATTATAATCTTTAGTATTCTACTTCTTGCTATCAACAGTAAAATACCCCACACCTCAACCCCAACCCCAACCCCACATTCATAAACATAAGCTTCTTTGAAAATGCTCCATGTAATTATAATATTGTAAAGTACCCACATTCTAAAACATTGTTACTGTAATATGTGACCGGACTTAAATAACAATTGTGGTTGTTGCTGCTGCTGTTGAACAATATGTGAAAGTAAGTGTGTGTCCGGATATGTGCATCTATAGTATAATGTATACAGTGGCCAAGATGGTGTGAGTTCGAACCCGCCGTGACCATAACGGTGGTATCCGAAGGCATGCCACTTAAATACACATTGCCTCGTTTCACTCCATCATGGCGATGGATTCCACCAGGAATGAGGTCTCGAGCTGGAGAGATTTCTCTAATGTTGTAAACAACTGTTTCGCAATGGAGCTAAAATAAATTTGTATGCTAGTAAAGCCATGACATAGTGACATTATTTATCTTACCTGTTGCACGTTTAGGAATTATCGTTATGGGTGACGAATCGATTCTATGTCTGGCCTGAAAAATAACAATTCCATATCAATTTGGAATTATATGATCCGTACTTGAACTACATTATGGCGTCACGACGTTGTTATCCGGGCTTCAATTGTGCTGCGGACAGGTAACATGCTTTCTTAAGGGCTATTCGTTTAGGTTGTTGTTTGGTTTGGGGGGGTGTTAGTGACTCCTCTCCATCTAGTATTGGTGGATGAAGAAGCCGGATGTCCATCCGGGCAGTACTTCCGGCATTGACGGGCACCCAGGTAGAACAGCCGACCGTCCACAAGCCAACTGTGTAGCTTCCTCATGCGAATGAATTCGACACGCCCAGTGGGAATTGACCCTCCAGCTGTGTAGGGCAAGTGGTATAGGGGCCAATGAGGCCCCTATATACCCTTAGTGGAGGTCTACAATGTTAGTGCAACCGTGTCACAGTATTGTATTATAATTTTCTTTTCTGGACGAATGGGAATTTATGTGATAGGAAATACTGCTATATATTCGTATTACAGGTATTCAAATTGTCAATTTGCATAGAAATACAGTATTGAGCTGGAATCCAGAAATGACCAGGTCAATCTATTTACGTAGATGCATTTCGGCAACACTATTTGATACCCATATCATTCCAGGATGATCCAGCAGAGATGAGGTATATACTATTTTGTTGGATAGGGTTTCATGTTATTCTCAACATGTTTGCATTTAATTACTAAATTATGCACTTTATAATTTACATACATTCACTCAATACACTATACGAGTGTGTATTATAGAAAGTGAGTTTTCAATCGTCCTTCTATTACATATTTATATGTAATAGTTTATAAATATGTAATAGTTTTTCTTGTGAAGTGTGTGTTTGCCATTAAAGCTAGTTATTTGTTAGATACACGCCACAAACCACGATAGGACAGTCGGGCTGTGAAGATGCTTTCAGTGATTTTGAAGTCGTTGAAACGCGGCTAATATGAATGTATTTCATGGGTTTATGTCCCACTCGCAAACAAACACAAAATTCTGGTATAATATCGTGTCTCGAGAGCTCGCGACACGCACGAAATACAACATATTGATATGCTGTATAATAGATGCTTGTAGTTTTTATTTGTATGGTTGTAAATAAGTATCGTCACAGTATTTACACAACAGTCAATGATTGGTCAATAACATTTACGAACTCTTGAAGTCGTGTGACGAATCGAGAGCGGAATACGACCATATCGCTTTTGAAATAATAGTGTAAGGGAGACATCACATAACAAAAACAGTTATACGTTGATGATCTTGACGGATTCCGTACTGAAATAATTGTGTAAGGGAGACAACCAAATAACAGATTCTGCATTGAAATAATTGTGTAAGGGAGACAACCAAATAACAGATTCTGCAATGAAACAATAGATAAGGGAGACAATGAAATAACAGAGTCTGCATTGAAACACTTGTGTAAGGGAGACAACCAAATAACAGATTCTGCACTGAAACATTGGTTAAGGGAGACAACCAAATAACAGATTCTGCACTGAAACAATGGTCAAGGGAGACAACCAAATAACAGATTCTGCACTGAAACAATGGTCAAGGGAGACAACAAAATAACAGATTCTGCACTGAAACAATGGTTAAGGGAGACAACAAAATAGCAAATTCTGCACTGAAACAATGATGTATGGACGACAACCAAATAACAGATTCTGCATTGAAATCCAATTTTCCGTATGAAAAAAGCAACCAAATTGTCACAAATGGAACCAATAATGAAATTACAACACCAATCGATCCACATAATGTCGCAATTACTTGCCATTATGGGCCAAGAAACAATGCCTGCCGTTTGCTTAACGCCATTTCCCGACTAGCCAACTTTTTGTCACGGAATAGATTATGGAATGGCGTAACTCAATATAATGCACCACTATTGTTAAGATATGTCGGTGTTACAGAGGTTTCAGACAGACGGATATGTAGTCCAGTGGTAACACGCTGGACTGGTAATCCAGGGATCGCAGGTTCGATCCCCTGCCTGAACTTAATAAAAATAACAGTCTTTCAGATGGGACTTTAAACCGGGTCTCGTGTCGGTGCTTTACACCGTGCACGTGAAAGAACAAGAGGAAACTCTGGAATTGGTCTCTGTCTGTATCAATGCGCTATCCTCTAAAACAAAAACAAAATCTAAAATGACTAATCTCTTCAGGAGGCGTCGCTCATATGGGCAACCGGTAGCGATGATAAATAAACGTAAAACACACACACAGATGTTTCAGTCCCTATTTATTTTGTGTAAATCGGTGGGTAGGTCAGACAGTTTACAGAATAAACTGAATGGACTTCTTTTCCCTTGTGATGGAGATTACATGTAAACTGATAATAGCTAAGTGGTCTCAATACATTATCTCATGCATCAATATTATATCTGGACATTTAATACAGTAAGCTTCCTAGCCGCATATCACATTCCTTTCCCATTGATTTCCAGCAAAATGAGCCAAAAAGAGGCGTTTTTATTAGCAGCATAACATATTTTCGTATGTTATGTTAAGCACAATAGGCTCGATTTTGTAACTGCCTTTGTATGTTTCAACTATATCTAGTCATTTCCGCTTCTGAAAGACCGTAGATTGCGCAGTATTTGATGCGAATGTCCCATTTTTTATGTCAGGAATTTTAATAAAGCATATTGAAAGTGATTTACGAACATTAATATTTTGTTTGGCTATTATGATTTGCTACGGTGGAACGGAGAAACAGACAGCGCCGGACGGAAATAGAATGATCTTAGACAATGCATATAAATCTGTTTGAAAGCATAAAAGTAAAGTAAAGTCACTGTGTTTGTTTATTATAGTGTTACCCCTATTTAAAGGATCAGCCATTTCTGACTTATGATACACATCTTTTTATGAACATTAGTACTTCCCGAATCCCATGCCTGCATGCCAGGCGTCAGGCTGGTAGGAAATCGGTAACCTTTATTTAACTAGCTGAAATCTCACATACCGGCCATATCAGAACGAACCCCTGACGAGGTTCGAACTTGCGAAATCCCGGGTACATGTATATAATTAGGGTTGTGGATAAGGGATCGCCATCCGGCTTACCTTCATTTGTAGTAGAAACATGTTTTCTATCACACAAACAGTGGGGCTTACCTTCATCAGCACCATTTTGGGCTATATCGCCGGCGGGCAATTTACCTAACAACACCTTTCTTGGGCAGGCTCCAGCGGTTAACCAGTACTTGGGTGCACTAACCTCCGTAAGAAACTGCTAACTATTTCATATAAATGAGACGCGGTCTGAGCGGGGCTCGAACCCGTGACCATCAGTGATGATAGATTACAGTGGTATACAGGTCGGCTACCTTAACTACTCGACCACGGACGCGGTCCTACCAGATATGCGTCCAATGATATTGCTAGATTTAGTCGCAAATGTATTTATTTGACCATATTTTATTGCCAATCAATAGTACATATGTTATACACATAAAGATACAATACATAGCATGAAACTACATATGGCTTGGCCCACAAGTTTTAACAACATTAGAAAACGACCCTCACCAGCAAATGTGTGTCTATGCACGGGTTAAGGTATGGCCATGCACGGGTTAATGTATGGCCATTTACGGGTTAATGTATGGCCATGCAAGGGTTAATGTATGACCATGTACGGGTTAATGTATGGCCATGCACGGGTTAATGTATGGTCATGCACGGGTTAATGTATGGCCATGAACGGGTTAATGTATGGCCATGGGGTTAATGTATGTCACGGGTTAATGTATGGACCTGAACGGGTTAATGTATGGCCATGCACGGGTTAATGTATGGCCATGCACGGGTTAATGTATGACCATGTACAGGTTAATGTATGGCCATGCACGGGTTAATGTATGGCCATGCACGGGTTAATGTATGGCCATGCACGGGTTAATGTATGGCCATGCACGGGTTAATGTACAACAATCATTTCGAGAACGCGCATTTGTAATTAAAATGTAGAGGTTTCAATTAAATATGAGCTTGAATTATTAACCATAACCACCCCACCACCCTCATGGCTATCCATGTTCTATGTGTGATTGTGTATGTTGTTTCTTAAGAATGGTGGTTCTGTTGTCCAACGTTGTGTCATGTATATTGTGTCTGATATAACTATGTTTGATATTTCACTAATTAGCATATTGATATATATTATATCTTTATTTCTGTCTCATCTATGTACAATACATACATTTCAATTTATATTATAACACATACATTGCACATAGCCATTCTACAAATGAGAATTATAAGCGACAATAGCATATCACAATAACGTTAAACATGTTTTACTTTCTAAAAGCTATGTAAAAGTCGCTAATCATGACACTAAAACTATTTAAAATACTGTTTTTTAAGAATCTGACAGGGGAAAAGAGCACTATCGCGCAAATTAGAATATGCTTTAAGAGATCAGAACCACCTCTGATCAGATCAGGGATGGATGGATTAGCAGCTTTTACAAAGTTCACATAAAAATGTGTTCACAAATAAAATAATGTACACAGTATTTATATAGATATGAACTACGACGCTGTAAACTATTAAAAACGAACGAACGAACGAACATATTGTATTCACATAAACCATACAGTTTTTAGTGACATAGCAATATTACATTCTACAACATAAGTATAAAATTATGGCAACAAATGTAGGTGATAATTATTGGCATACCATATTACTATAGGGATGAACTATAGTATATAATTTTACTTACTCGAAATCTTAAAACATTACTAAATGCAATCCTAATTACAGTGACATCTATATATGCGATATACTGTATTTCAGTACAACATATCAATAAGTACTATTTACAACACAAACTGAAAATAAATAAACCTGATACTAGTGTATTTTAAAATGGACAACATATTGAATAAAATGTATCTGTATCTTTTAGTCGATTGTTCAGATCAATCAAGTCATATATACAGAACAGTATGCAATGCATATTCCATACAAGCAGGGTTAGGCATGAGTGAGATTTAACAGTAATGTGGACACGTGATTAAACTATAAATAGATTTTATATAAACAAGTCTGTTATTGCCAGACATTGTCAATTTACGTGGTGTTTTAGTGGTCGATTTCATACACTAGATGACATAGAAAACTCACACTTCCGATAAGTGTGTTTTTTTACATGAAAAACAACTATATAAATACATAGTTTTAAACATTTTGGAATAGATTTAGTTGTTCAGTTTGTTATTTTGCAATAAAGATGTGATATATCTTTGATGGAATCGTTCGTATTTCGTTTTCATGTAATAATAATCATATAATGTAGGTGTGCGTTTTCTATGTCCTCTAGTATATAATGTAGGTGTGCGTTTTCTATGTCCTCTAGTATATAATGTAGGTGTGCGTTTTCTATGTCCTCTAGTATATAATGTAGGTGTGCGTTTTCTATGTCCTCTAGTATATAATGTAGGTGTGCGTTTTCTATGTCCTCTAGTATATAATGTAGGTGTGCGTTTTCTATGTCCTCTAGTATATAATGTAGGTGTGCGTTTTCTATGTCCTCTAGTATATAATGTAGGTGTGCGTTTTCTATGTCCTCTAGTATATAATGTAGGTGTGCGTTTTCTATGTCCTCTAGTATATAATGTAGGTGTGCGTTTTCTATGTCCTCTAGTATATAATGTAGGTGTGCGTTTTCTATGTCCTCTAGTATATAATGTAGGTGTGCGTTTTCTATGTCCTCTAGTATATAATGTAGGTGTGCGTTTTCTATGTCCTCTAGTAGTGCGTTTTCTATGTCCTCTAGTATATAATGTAGGTGTGCGTTTTCTATGTCCTCTAGTATATAATGTAGGTGTGCGTTTTCTATGTCCTCTAGTATATAATGTAGGTGTGCGTTTTCTATGTCCTCTAGTATATAATGTAGGTGTGCGTTTTCTATGTCCTCTAGTATATAATGTAGGTGTGCGTTTTCTATGTCCTCTAGTATATAATGTAGGTGTGCGTTTTCTATGTCCTCTAGTAGTGCGTTTTCTATGTCCTCTAGTATATAATGTAGGTGTGCGTTTTCTATGTCCTCTAGTATATAATGTAGGTGTGCGTTTTCTATGTCCTCTAGTATATAATGTAGGTGTGCGTTTTCTATGTCCTCTAGTATATAATGTAGGTGTGCGTTTTCTATGTCTTCTAGTATATAATGTAGGTGTGTGTTTTCTATGTCCTCTAGTATATAATGTAGGTGTGCGTTTTCTATGTCCTCTAGTATAGATATATTTGAGTTTCCCGTTATCCATGAAATAAATCAACTCAGAGGAGAGTTATGAAACAAGGCGACAGGAAATTATAAAGATTACGTAGTATTCAAGTAGGTTAAGAATGTCTATGTACGTGTAGCTTTCCGTTGGAATATGTCATTAGGGTTGTCTTGCTTTCCGTAGGTTTATGACTTTGTGCAATATATGTTCTGATTTGCAATGAAGCATCATTGCTGCATGCAATGTGAATTCCAATTATACATCATCAGAATATTGTAGTATTGCATACAAATGATAATATTATAAAAGCTACTTTTAGCTTCCTACTTGATCCTTTGCATTATGTATTATGTATGTCGTTGTATGTTATATGTGAGTTGTGTTTTGCAATAAATACTGTTTAAACCAAATAACTCTCCAATATGTTCTCGTTTTCAGTCCGGTTTGGGCTTGGTCCTTGCGTGCAATTCTGGGGAAACTGGACCGTGGATTGAGCAAACTAGCACATTTCTTTGAAAAGTCACAGACTAACTATACTAAATCTTGAAAAATGCATTATGTACATGTTTTCAGGATATAACTACGCCACTTACATTCTGTTGTTCTTAAGTTATTTTATGGGGAGGGAGGGCCAATCATTAATGTTGTTAGAACTTGTGGCTCGACCCATTTGCTAAATTTCTATTTGTACAATGATTGTAATTGTTATATACATGTATATAGAGCAAAACTATTATCAAATAAAAATACGCTCAATATATTGCAACTCATATATGAAATATTTATATCTTATATTGTCTTATCTGCGTAGGTATCATGCCATTTAACTGGACTTTAAACCAAAATATAGCGTGTCTCTATGCATCGAAGCCCCAGTACTGAATGCCTAAAATTGACATTCAGTGCGTGTGTTTTACGTTTATTTATCGTCGCTACCGGTTGCCCATATGAACAACGCCTCCTTAAGAGATAAGTTATTTTAGATGTTTGGAGGATAGTGCAATGATACAGACAGAGACCCATTCCAGAGTATCCTCTTGTTCTTTTAGGTGCACGGCGTAAAGCACCGACACGAGACTTCGGTCTAAAGTCCCATCTGAAATACTGTTAAGTTTATTAGGGTCAGACGGGGGATCGAATCTGCGATTCCTGGATTACCAGTCCAACGTGTTAACCACTGGACTACAGATACGTCTGTACTGACCATCAGTCCGCTGACTAACATAATAATTTGACTTTAGCCAGCTGACCCCATAACAAGCCTGATTTACCCAATCCGACGAGGAAATTATTTCCCCGCCCATATCGTTTTACTCAAACGTTAAGAAATATATATAATAAAACAAACCATACACTCATATTGATAACCCATCCATCGTGGTACCACTCCCGTACACTCAGAGATAACCCGTCCCTTGTGGTACCACTCCCGTACACTCATAGTGATAACCCACCCATCGTGGTACCACTCCCGTACACTCATAGTGATAACCCGTCCATCGTGGAACCACTCCCGTACACTCATAGTGATAACCCGTCCATCGTGGAACCACTCCCGTACACTCATAGTGATAACCCGTCCATCGTGGAACCACTCCCGTACACTCATAGTGATAACCCGTCCATCGTGGAACCACTCCCGTACACTCATAGTGATAACCCATCCATCGTGGAACCACTCCCGTACACTCATAGTGATAACCCGTCCATCGTGGAACCACTCCCGTACACTCATATTGATAACCCATCCATCGTGGAACCACTCCCGTACACTCATAGTGATAACCCGTCCTTCGTGGTACCCGACTCCCGTACACTCATATTGATAACCCGTCCATCGTGGAACCACTCCCGTACACTCATATTGATAACCCGTCCATCGTGGTACCACTCCCGTACACTCATAGTGATAACCCGTCCTTCGTGGTACCACTCCCTTACACCCATATTCATAACCCGTCCCTCGTGGTACCACTCCCGTATAGTCATATTGATAACCCGCCCTTCGTGGAACCACTCCCGTACATTGATCACTTGAAGCCTGTTATATGCAATAGCAATCTAACTCGAGCAAACGGGGAAGCCACTTATATTTTAAGTACATGAATACATTCTCAGACGTCTCGAATTGTTGTATACGATGTGTACAATGTGTACGAGTTGCGGAATAATCCACGACTGATGATGTTATTGTTATTATTAATATGTAGGTTCTATTTTAATCTATGGTACACAACTCTGAGCAAACACATATTGATAAGATACTATAAATGTTATTTTGAGTCGACAAGATAGCAACAGTACAACACTTTGTGTGTGTCTGTTTTTACGTTTATTTATCGTCGCTACCGGTTGCCCATATGAGCCACGCCTCATGATGAGATTAGTTATTTTAGATGTTGGAGGATAGTGCATGATACAGACAGAGACCCATTCCAGAATATCCTCTGGTTCTTTTACGTGCATGGTGTAAAGCACCGACACTAGACCTCGGTTTAACGTCCCATCTGAAAGACTGTTAATTTTATTATGGTCAGACGGGGGATCGAACCTGCGATCCCAGTACAACACAAGCTCTGAGTGAGCTTTTGAACGGACTATATAACATAAAATAATGGTAACAGCTATAACATTAGAATCCCTTATAATAGTATGCATATTTATTATTCATTTGCTTCTAAGATAAATGCTGAAAAATGTTAAAACATAACTAAGTTATGTGGGTAAGACAAATGTGCTTGTTAGCTATAAAGAATATTAAACTAGTAAATCAATGACTGCATTGGTAAAAGAAATATATATGGATTAAGCAAACATCTTTTACAGGAACATCAATGTTTTAAAAAATATATAATATTTATCATTATAAAAGATATTTGCAGTTTCATTGGAACATGAACATAATTTACGTCATTGGTTCCTTAAGCATACACATGTATAGTTTGTTATCATTCATATAACATACATACATATATAACGAGATTATTCAACATACTATCGAAAAGGACTAATTCCGGTCAACGTAACAGTAAATACGTAATAGAACAGAATATACATGTATTAACGTTTATCACTTCCCACACACAGCCGCAGTTCCACGCATGTTGGCCGCATGTTGGCTGTTCCCGTAGATGTCGATTATTGAGTATGTATGTAGTGCACTGCGCATATTGTCGGTCAGCAGTATGGGGATGTAGTGAGTAAGTGATCTCTTTGTTGTGGGGGGAAAGTGGTATGTAATAATTATCTTACCATTAAAGTCATATTCCGTTTCAGAACGATGAAACTACAGGAGTATTAAGTGTCCCTTTGCAACTTCTTGTTACGACAACGACGGAAACATAAATCACTTCTTATATTATGAGATTTATGGCAACTGGTTCTTCCGAAAACAAGAATCCAAACGGAATAAAACAGAGCAGTATTGCTAAATCCTGCTTAGCATAAAAATATATAACATGAGTAAAATTTGGTTTGGAACAACAGTACGTTTTAACAGAACGCTTTTTGGGGAGGGCAGTTTACTAATGTTGCTAGACCTTGTTGC
Source organism: Archivesica marissinica (assembly GCA_014843695.1). Classification (NCBI taxonomy): domain Eukaryota; kingdom Metazoa; phylum Mollusca; class Bivalvia; order Venerida; family Vesicomyidae; genus Archivesica; species Archivesica marissinica. The sequence continues at coordinate 47,136,649 of CM026392.1, read as the reverse complement.
CCAACCCATTGTGCATTTTATCACATATAATGAATGTTAAGTTATATGTACTATATATGTAAAATAGCAAATAAAATATGATTAAACGAACAACAGTAAAAACAAAGGATTCCAACCAAAGGATGGATGCACATTTCGGGATATATTGGACTTTATATGTCAAGGGAGGTAATAGAAAAGCCAGCATTGTCGCTCATTGTATACTATCCTGGTACCCACAGAAGATGAGAGCTTGGTAAGTAAAAAGGAAATATACGTTTTTGTAGATTTGGAAAAATCCTTACTGATGAATAACGACAGTGAATCTCGTTTGATTCGAGATGACGTAGATATACTTAATCTCGCCCACAGAACGCTTATCCGGTATCATCATGTAATTGGTAGTAAATCAAACTTCCGGGAAACGAAAATTATTTTGATCAATATCGACACTCTATTTTAAAGTCGCGTTACCGTCAAGAGCTCACTATTATCTAAGCTTCTTTTACTGAAATGGCAAATGTTTGATTAATTGGTACAATAATACATGTTCGTTATTTGGCAAATGTTTCATTAATTGGTACAATAATACATGTTCGTTATTTGGCAAATGTTTCATTAATTGGTACAATAATACATGTTCGTTATTTGGCAAATGTTTGATTAATTGGTACAATAATACATGTTCGTTATTTGGCAAATGTTTGATTAATTGGTACAATAATACATGTTCGTTATTTGGCAAATGTTTCATTAATTGGTACAATAATACATGTTCGTTATTTGGCAAATGTTTGATTAATTGGTACAATACTACATGTTCGTTATTTGGCAAATGTTTCATTAATTGGTACACTACTACATGTTCGTTATTTGGCAAATGTTTGATTAATTGGTACAATAATACATGTTCGTTATTTGGCAAATGTTTGATTAATTGGTACAATAATACATGTTCTTTATTTGGCAAATGTTTTGATTAATTGGTACAATAATACATGTTCGTTATTTGCGATTCCCGAAAAATCGCCAGTAACAACACATACAGATTGTGCACGTTAATGCAATTTCTGTCAAAATCAAATCAAATTACCAACCAACTTTTGCTTAGTTCCCATATATACTCACACGAAAAAAGAAAGTGTGCACTTAGTTAGAGTGCACTTGGTTAGAGTGCACTTGGTTAGAGTGCACTTGGTTAGAGTGCACTTGGTTAGAGTGCACTTGGTTAGAGTGCACTTGGTTAGAGTGCACTTGGTTAGAGTGCACTTAGTTAGAGTGTACTTGGTTAGAGTGCACTTGGTTAGAGTGTACTTGGTTAGAGTGCACTTGGTTAGAGTGTACTTGGTTAGAGTGCACTTGGTTAGAGTACACTTGGTTAGAGTGCACTTGGTTAGAGTGCACTTGGTTAGAGGGAACATTTTATACTTATATTCACACGTAAAACAATGTTCTGATAATTATCAAAGTTCAATTGAAAGTAATACATCGTGTAACCAATACATGTTTGCATATCCATATTTATCTATAGATCTATATATTAAAGTATAAAATTCTCCCTCTAACAAAGCCCTATATATTAAAGTATAACATTCTCCCTCTACCAAAGCCCTATATATTAAAGTATAACATTCTCCCTCTAACAAAGCCCTATATATTAAAGTATAACATTCTCCCTCTAACAAAGCCAAGTGCACACTTTCTTTTTCATGTGAGTATATAACTGATCGGCTTAATATATTCAAAATCGTTACTAAAGAATCATGGATTGTACTACTTTCGTGCGGAAGGATATCCCTTTGTTACTTCGACCGTGTTTTAAGCGCTTGTTTCTCGTAGGCCCCGCAAGACTGATTGACGTCTCCAGAAATGTGTTAGTATTTTTATCGGTTGGGTGATAATGCAAGGCACAGAAAACGACCGTAATGCAGGAACTCCACCTTGGTTCATCTAAATGGTCGATGTATACACTGGTTGTTTCTCTCACGCGAGCTACTGTTAATAGTATTATGATGGGACGGAATATCGAACCCACGACCCCAAGGACCGGAGGTTATAAACCTCAGTACAACGTTTCTGATTAGTTCTACAGAGTGTGAAACTCATACTCAAGCAATGAAATTCGATCTATATTCGGACCGGAGATCTCCGAAGGAACTGCATGATCTATATTCGTACCGAAAATCTCCGAGAGGACTGCACGATATAGTTTCGTCCTGAAGATCTCCGAGAGGACTGCACCATATATTTTCGACCTGAAGATCTCCGAGAAGACTGCACATATAACATATGAAACTAAATTGCACACTAATCAATAACCGGTGCCATGTTTTACGAGTCTGCACTATGTTCCTTTATTGTCTCTGACTATTGGACAGCAACAATTAACGCCAAGAAACCATTTGTAGAGACAATTGTTGAGATTGATTTAGATACTGCGGTAGAAACAGTTACTGTGGGTAACATGAGTATCGATATAATGTGTGGGCGAATTGAGTAATAGAAGTAACTGAACAACATATTTTATTTTTCACTCAATCATGTTAACCCATCTATGTCATTGTAAACATCTTACATGTGATATATACATGCTATATTTACATCGATATTGAATTTCCTTCAATGCACATATATGCCATGTTTGTATTAATTTTTGTATGAATGATATGCAGCTGACATGCGCACTCACTGTTACGGGCATGCATGCCAATTCGCAGTGTTGGGCAGCTGTTCTCGCAAGAAAAGGCGTGTCTTAGAGTTTACGCTGTTCCAGGGAAGGTCTAATTACTAGCCCCAGCATGTACGTCGCAAATCTATAGTAAACACACTTTAAATGCAAAGTGTGATATTTCTTCTTTGTGTATTTGAAAATAATACATAATATGAATATAAATAATGAATTGCAGGTTAATAGTTTTCATCGGGGTATGAACTACATTGGCCGTGTATAATGTTAGCCTAGAGGCATTTGGCCTCAACACACGTTAAGCACGCCAAATGTAATTCATATTAACCAGCGATTCATTCCTTAATTAAAGTGTGTGAATGGCTTTCTGCCCCTCACAGTACCTTCGGATGGGCAAACATATACACACATGGAGCATACACGCACGTACAGGTACATCTACTTCGTGGTGCATCCTTTGTACTCTCATTTACAGGGCCTTCGGACAGGGATGCCTAAGGCCATGATTAAGACGTCCAGATCTTTAAATATGTTCAAGACAAAATGTAAATTATGGATACAACAACTTTTTAATCGGTATACACTAGAAAGTTATATATATAATGATTGCCATTCAATATGCTTATGTCGTTTTGTATACCGATAACATTATCTGAAGTTACATTGTACGACATTATACTGTGCACTTTGGTTATAATTAGTGTACATACATGAGCATCAATGCTATAGTGATAAGAAATTTAAAGTGGGCCCTATATGGAAGATTAGTTCAGTGGAAGTCGTGATAGCGCAGTGGATGCGCGTTCGCTTCAGGTGCGAAAGGTCCGGAGGTCGAGCCCCGCTGGAGCCGTTACGATTGTGTCCTTAGGCAAGGCATTTAAATTCCACATTGGCTCTTCTCTCTCCTTCATGGCGATGGATTCCATCAGGAATGAGGTCTCGAGAGTGATTAATATAAGTTGAAAGAACTTGTTTTGCAATCGAGCTAAAATAAATTTGTACACAAAAATTAGTTCAGAGCTAATTAGGTCACCCTCATATAAAATATCATATAAATAAAGAAATATATCTATCTGTGATAGTGACGGTTATTATTTTAAAACTTGCTTGGATATGGCCTAATAAAGTGTATGTATAGCATCAAGCCGATAGTGTATCATAGTGTTCTAAACACGAAACCATTTGTCCATAACCTAAGCGTCTGCGGATAAAGCAAACACAGAAGAGTGCTTTGTCGGTAATCTCGATCTCGCGAACAACATTTGAAAGAAATAAATCATGGAGAAGAAGACATTCGTTTAATATTTAATTAGCTAATTGAGGAGTAAGAGGGTTTCAATAGTTCCGGCTCACGAATAGGACAATCTAGTTGATGTCTGATATAGATTTTCTTGTAAGCGGATAGCGAACATGACTGCCATCTTAAACACATAGTCCTGATCAAACAGATTGCCACACTTTCTGTTATTATATTTCGGGTTTTACGCCTGCATCAGCACCATTTGGGGCTATGTCGCCGGTGGGCAGTTTACCTAACAACACCTTTCCTGGGCAGGCTCCAGCGGTTAACCAGTACTTGGGTGCACCAACCTCCGTAAGAAACTGCCAACCTTTTCATATAAATGAGACACGACCTGAGCGGGGCTCGAACCCGTGACCATCAGTGATCATAGGTTACAGTGGTATACAAGTCAGCGACCTTAACCACTCGACCACGGAGGCGGGCTGTCACACTTTCTAAAAAACAGTTGCTATCACACACTTCTATTTGTTACAAAATCAGTATTACACACACGTTTTCCAGTAATAAAATCCATGCTTTGTAACATTGTTTAATGTACTGGAACATTATTGAAACATATATAAATCTTAGTTTGACTTGGTTAGTCCTTTTACATTCGGCTCTCTTCGTAACTCATCATAACAATGAACTTAATGTGCGTACATTACTTTTATCATGTTTTATAAATATCGCTGGCATAAAAAATGGGACACTCCACAGATCATATGGCCACTAGCCAGCTATTATAGTTCTAACAACCGGAAGTAACCACTTAGGCATACGAGCATGCGCACATGTGTTCCTACGCATCAGAACTCCAAACATGTGTTGTATTCCACAAGAAACAACGGAATTATTTCTTAATTAAATTAGAAGTATGTAGTATGCAAGTAGTGTGATGGAGTTTAATAATAAAATAAGAAATATACAAGCAATTTACATGCACATACACGTGCCATGTCATATATATTGCATTGCAATTTAATGAATGCATAGCTTATAATTATATGCGAATACATACATGAATGATCCGTGTACCTTACACAATACGTATACTTTCAAGAAGCGTAAAATCATGTAAAACTGGTAATGTCGTTTCCTGGAAATGATGTGATTTTATAGCCATAATTATTCTGAGTCGCAATTGATATTATGCTGATATTATGTAATATGTGCTATAGTATATGATGTTTTTGCAGTTCATTATATATATGAACCTAAGTTGTTGAATAAAGTTGAAGCTTGTAGCATAGATCACAACATTGACATTGGTATGTTAACCTCATTTTATTTACATGCAGTCTATACATGGTTCTTAGTTATTTTACGCAATGGTATTAACAAGTGAGTCATAACTTATCTTTCCGGTTGATATGAAAAAACGCGCTATACAATGGGGAAACATCAGTAATATGTTTCCTTTGTTTTTATCGTTTTTTCCTTTACAACACATGCTATCCATTTCCATCCGTTTTCTCATCTTATAATTATTAAATCTCGACATATATTCTACATGCTACATTACTGTGAAAATTGATACCAATTATTTAACATAATTTTGATACAATTCTATTTATCTTAACGCAACTTCTGGTTAGAAAACAACATTACAAATAAAGGATCCGAATACATTTTAGGATATCTGTCAAGGGAGGTAATAGATGAAACCAGTAATGCCTCTCATTAACCACATTTGTAAATCAATCGAAGAGAGATATGCATGCAATTTACATACACATAGTGTCATAATCTGAATTTCTTTAAGTGTTTCAATGTGACCGCATTGTATGTGAATCAATGGCATCATTGACATATTTAGAGACCTTCGTGTTCACGTGACTCTTCGAAATATGCACATTCTGTACTGCAGGAATTGACGAGAAACCATTTCAAACCGTTTAGAAAATGTATTTCATGTTGTTTTTCAGGTTGCTACCATGGCAACTGTGCGTGCTATTTTAGTATGAAGTGAACATGTGTATCTTATCTGTTGCATAATTCAAAGGGTCATTAATGTTACAGACGAATCTGTAGTCCAGTGGTTAACATGCTGGACTGGTAATCCAGGGATCGCAGGTTCGATCCACCGTATGACCCTAATAAATTTAACAGTCTTTCAGATGGGACTTTAAACCGAGGTCTCGTGTCGGTGCTGTACACCGTGCACGTAAAATAACCAGAATAGATTCTGGAATGGGTCTCTGTCTGTATCATTGCACTATCCTCCAAAAATTCTAAAATGACTAATCTCTTCAGGCGGCGTCGCTCATATGGGCAACAGGTAGCGACGATAAATAAACGTAAAACACTCATTAAGGTGAACGTCCTTCTAGCGTGACTAGATGGACTTAATGTCGTACTTGTCTGGAGTTGTAACAGCCTCAAAATAACCCGAATTTATTCCTTGTGTTTACATAACGTTCTACTCGTATAATTCATGGTTACAACGATTTTTACGTCATATCAACATCATGTATGCTTTTTGACCATTAACAAATATTAGTTTGAACATGGAAAAGAAATAAGTAGTAAGTTAACTTACAATTAATACAGAATGGCTGTCCGATTAGCGCAGTGGTTAGCGCGCTCGTTTCTCACCAATCCAACCCGGGATGGATTCTCGGACCGGGAGTATGTGAGATGGTACGGTGGTCGCCAGATCGGACAGGTAGGTTTTCTCCGGGTACTCCGGATTCCCCCCACACGAATGACCACATATACGCTTTCATCTGCGCCAACGAAAGTGATTAATATAAGTTGTTAGAACTTGCTTTGCAATCATTGTAAAATTAATAAGGTTTAAACTTACAATTAATACAGACAAAATAACAAACTATGTTGCAATTTGACTATGGAACAGTGAGGGTATGTTCACGCATTGCATGACTAGATATCGTGTATCTGCTCATTATTTATTTATAGAATCGGATCGATATAGCAATGTACCCCGGTAACAACGACTCTGTAGATGATGTAATATGAAAACAATTGAATCGGAATTCCATTTTTTACTGGTCTGCCCCAACTACAGGGATTTAAGAATAAGGTACTTTAAACCATATTTCTGTCATTGGCCAAACCTAAATAAGTTACTGCGTCACTGTTAAATTCTATCTCTAAAATTGTAATAAATAAGTTGTCAAAATATCTCTACTTTGCAAATAAGATCAGGGTTTCTGTCTGAATAGAGTTTGGTCAAAGAACATGATGGTCTAATATGTATTATCTATATTTGTTAAAATCTATTTGTACATGCAACCGTTTATAATCTGGATTTGTATATGACCTTGAGAAAATGGTATCTATATATTTCCATGTCTTCTCTTATAATTTGTATAATACTATAAACATTGTAATACTGTTTTATGTGGAATAAAATGTTTGGTATTGGCATTAGGTAATCTTAATCATTCCGTTTACAAACCACATAGACAATCTTTGAAATATGCACACACCACAAATAGGGCGATTAAATACAAATGCCTAATATTCAAAACTGGATTAACTCGGGTAATTTAGTCGTTAATGACATCATTAACAGAAATGGCGTTATAGATGAAATATTGATTTTAAATAAGCTAGTCATTAAAACCAACTGGATATCGGAATTAAACATAATTGGAAAATCAATTTCACAAACATGGACAACTGCTATGAAAGCTTATGTATCTTTGAAAACACATCTTATGACGATGACCAAACCGTTACAAGAACAGAACAGAATTTTATTTGTGAAAAAACACAGGTTACATATAATAACAATTATAGTAACAACATGTGAGCGAATAATTCACAGCGGAAAAAGGGCACATTCACAGAAGCACACACGAACAACACACGGAGAACAAGGCAGTGCCCGGCCAGTATCTTGACCCAATATACTTGTCCGTGCACCCACTCAAGCAGTCATATGTGAACCGTGCACCCCGCAAATGGACACAATTTCAGTTGAGAACACATAAACAAATAACAGTCTGGGCTTTGAATCTAAAACCGGACGGTGTTTAGTTACTTGTGAATGTAGTAGTACCTAATAGTAGACATGCCTTCAATAATATGACAAACATAGATGTTCAGTGCCGTAGCAAGAGGCAAATTTCAACCGAGGCAATCTATGGGGTCTGGGGGCATGTTCCTCCTTAAAAGTGTTGGGGTATAGAAGCAATTTCCTGCGTTTTCTGATTTAATGAGTTTAGACGTATAATTATGTACTGACCTTTCAGCTCTCTAGCAGTCAACATTTTATACAGCAGATGGATATTTTTTTCATTTTATTTATTTCATTTTTCATTTTGTTTGGCTTTTGATATTATAACCGTGGCAGCAACCTCGGTGTGCCTCAGTGTGGCTACGGGCCTGCTATTTATAATTCTTTTCTCAACATTAAAACATCCAAACCGTATATATACACGTTTACTTGGAACATACATGTTCAGTGGAAACATTTTTACACAATGCTTCAACGTTGCCTAGACAATATAGATACAGGCAATATAAATACAAACGTATTAACACTATTTTAACAACAATGGAACATGTATTCAAATGGAAATGAACAAATTCTCCAAACACTTTGCTATGTAACTGTGTTGATACATACGAATGTTTTTTTCATATCATGCAACAGCTTGGTTCCTTTTTTGCAAACCATTATTATGTTTTACGTTTATTTATCGTCGCTACCGGTTGCCCATATGAGCGACACCTCCTGAAAATATTAGTCATTTTAGATGTTGGAGGATAGTGCAATGATACACAGAGAGAGAGACCCATTCCAGAGTCTCCATTATGCTCAGACACTGTGCAATAAATACTAATATTAATAGCCTATCTGCAATTCTATTAGGTTACAAGAAATATCATTTTGAATATCTGGATAGCAACCTGTTGTTTACCATAATTTGGTTTACTATATGCAAATCTGTCTTATATTATTAGTGAAAATAGACAGAAATAGTATACGTATATATGAAAATAATGAAACGTGAATTATACATGACTATTTTAAACGTAAAAAAAACACTTGGTTCTTTCGGAAAATTGAACATATTTTGTAATCTTAGCTCAGCGAATATATATATATATACATGCCTATGGTATTATACTTGTGAATTTTAATGTATATTTGTTGTTTGTATCAATAAATGTGTGTATTGTTCTTGTACATATTTGTAAATAATGAATTGAATAAATTAAAAAAAAAAAATCTCTTTGTAATCTTTTAAAATTACCAAATGTTGGCCATGCGGAATTTGATGCACATATTCTTATCAATTGAATAAGAATTGGTACTCATTCTCAACTGAGTTCATATTACAAAGCTTACACAGGCGTAGATTTATCTCGATACTGCGTATCGACAAGTTTCAATTCCCAGCTGATGACAATAAAGTGTAAATCGTGTTTGTTCCCTCCTTAATTGTGTTTCACATTTTAAATGTCAATTTATGTTCTATGGCGATGAACATGTTATATCTGTATGCCAAATAAAAAATATATTGATTGATTTAAATTATGCTTATGCCAAATAAAAAATATATTAATTGATTTAAATTTGCTAAAGCAAGATAGTTTAGACATTGAATTCTCAAGTCATGAACTAGTACGTTTACATTGAGACTACTTTAATCAGAACGCTCAAAACCTTGTAAAAACACCACAATCGTGAGCTATATTCGAACAGATTTTTAAAAACATATACGTATAGAGGATAGTTGTGTAATGTCACTAGTGTAAATACAAATTTCCGTGAGTACTCGATCAAATGAAATGCTATCTTGCTCTACCGGTAATTAACACAACTCTTATTTTTCTTTTATGAATTACAATGAATTTGGCTTAAATAATATTTGGTCTGTTAATCTCATCATTCTAACTGCCACTGTCGGCAGCCTCATATCACTACAATACACGACCACACAATCACTTATGTTAGTGTGAACATCCGTAATAAGAAATAGTACCGGTATACTTTTCCAGTTACTTTCTGCTTGCTGTCAAAATTGAAAACTACAGCCAAAACATATTCATTACCAACATATTACTTTATAACTGTACATGATTGGTAGAAAATAGCAACAGTATGTGTAACCGCGTAGAAAAACTAAACTCAAGCAATGGCAGAGAATATGCCATATTCCACCGTTTGAAAACAGTGAAAGATAGCATTTGTTTTCTTTCACAGAGAAAACTCAATAATTCTTTGGAAACATAAAAGAAATTCACACATTTGCACGTTACTAATAGAGATCTACTACTGGTTACTGGATAACGTTGTACATAACAACATGCAACATAAATCAATAACTGTGGAGGACAACAATAAGCTGCATAGCTTTCTGTCCAATTCCTTATATCAATTGTTGTAAATAACCATGTAAATGATAGAAAATAAATATGTTTAAACCAATAAGTGTAGACACGACGTCAGTTACCAATAAGTCTCTATGAGTTAGAATGATTTATAAAATGTCTACTCTTAAGACTGAACTGATGCAAAACAGGCCCCGTGGCACATCCACATGATCCACTTCTTAAGAAGAGCCCCTCAGGGGGTACGTGCGTTATCTGTAGTTGGTGTATATTGATTTATCTTCATACTCATAATTCGAAGCTTTTTCTTTTTGAGTATAATATGTTACGCACAATAAATCCGTCAAATCGTGTCAATGTCATACTTAATATTTATATCATAAATCAGAGAAGTTTGAACTATCACATTGGTTAAAAACGTGTTAGGAACTACGTGATGTGTGAAATATGTATATAAACAGAACACCAATAAAAAACACGATATAGGTGATCCAGGTAGTTGGTATCGACCAGGTATAATGAGATACAATCACTTAGTCAAAATAAAAAATGTGTGTTTCACTATATCTTAGTATAATGGTATCGTCCTCAATATCACGTTGCATTTATAGATCTTTACAAAACGATACAAATAAATTAAAAACGCATTTGTCTTTTGATCTTGGTAAGTGGGTGGGGTATGGTAAAGCGTTTTAATTTTAAAAGTTGGTGTAAGTCATTCACATTGGCATATTGCCAACAGGTACACTTTGCTATATCTAATTAACACGGCCTACTTTCAAATCTCACAACAATCATGCAAGGTCACATTTTATATACCGTTATGATTAACTGTAATGTTTATGGACAATGCAATGCTTTGATTTTCTGACTTTTCATGTGATAAATATTGCATAATATCGCCTCCATCTCGACATTACATTGCAAAAGGCAAATAAAATGCATTTGTTTACGTATAAATGCATTGCTACAGCAAATTGATCAGAATATATATATATATTCGAGCACTAACATTGAATCAATAAACAGTGTTTTTGTGGTCTACACACTTTAAACATTAAAGTAGGATTTCATATAACGGTCATCCATGCTCCTAAATTGACGTGTGTTTGTCATCGGAGTCAATACTAAACGCGAGATAATGTCGTTTAGTATGGATAATTTAACTAAGATTAGTCTACACATCAATATGCATAGGCACATATGTGAGATATAACAGTAAATCTGTACCATAAATCGTGTTATTCAGGATACACGAGTTGTATTACGCATTGATGTCGACCCAATTTACATTATTTTGTTTTGTCAACAAACCGCGTTTGTTTATTAGTTGAAATACTCAGTTTTTGAGGCAAATATCTTGGGGGAAAATATAACATTTAATAGGAAAATACATTCTGTAGAAATTTGCGTTTTCACCGATGTAGTGTCGCTTTAAGATGTGCCAGAAATGACGCAACGTAACTGTTGTATTTGCTATAAACATTCCATGTGCATCGTGACAATAGTTCTAACATGCATATACTTACAAAACGGTGCATGCAATATGCACGGAATTACGTTCCTAGGCCATAAACCTCGTACAATGATCGACCATGCTGGTTTTTATATTACCTCCCTTGGCAGATAATGTCCGATTTATCCCGAAATTTATATTGATCCTTTTAGTTGGAATCCTTTGTTTCACTGTTTTTCCGTTACCAGATGTTGCGGTATGACAAATGTGTTTTTATTAGATAACACATGTGTATATTAAAATACACATTGTATATACTGTAGGATATATGTCGAGAGTTAATAATTGAATAATTCTAAGATAAGAAAACGGATGAAAATTGATAGCATTTGGTGCAAAGGAAAACACGATGAAAACAGAGGAACACCAATTAAAAAGACATATCCTCCTTAAAGAGTAACCGATCATGAGCGAATACAAGGTATGTTTACTTTACTTGACTTTTGTTAATATATATAATTATATAATTTGTATTATTTGGCATCATTAAGCTGAGACTAATTAATCGCCGCCAAAGACTTCGTAAGTTTTCGTGAACTACGACAAGGACATACGTTATGGTTTTACCGTTAATATATTAATCAAGTACGTAAGTGCACCATAATCTACAGCTCATCTTTTACTTCGCAAATCGATTATTAACGAAGTAAGTTCACGGAATATGCAAATGTCTCAGTTTAATGTTGCCAAACAATATGTGTTATTTTTTGCAAAGTAGATACACACTCTCTACGCTGTTATGCTAAGTTAGTTATGAGATCCATTTAATAACAGAAACAGAAACGTATTGTGCTAAAGTTTACACATACCGTCTGCGTACAATACGTCGACACGTCACCGTCCGTGTGTCTGCAATCAATTACTTCTCCAAACAAAATCATAATTAACACAACAACCGTTTCAATACACTGCTCCATTCCGGCTAACAAGTTATTGCGCAATATGTCAGGTGGCGGAGATTTCTCAGAACTAACCGATATCTACAATAGCATTTATCTGATCACTGATTCATTGAAGCATGTTGTTCACTACATCGATGCTCGCGGTATTAGCTGTCGTACAGCAGTACATCAGGAGACATGCGTGACATCTATCTATATAGTAAGTGCACACTGACCTGTCTGACATCTTAGTGGGGGTCATACGAATATATATATATGTTTATAAGACGACTCAGGCGGTCGTCATCGGTTGATAATATACAGTAATTGAGCATGGACAATGGAAACAAAATAATTATTTACGATATGAAATTAATATAAATAATATTGATATTGATTTTTTAAACCTTTATCAGGTTCAATTATAGTAGATAGATATATCGTTTATTTCAGTCTCATCAGCATATATACAATACAAACATGTACATATAATTTGTATAAAACATAAATCAATGTTTGAGTGGCAACATACTGTATGCTGCCACTCAAACAGTGAGTTACAGGAGACTAGATATTACAATCAGATATAAATCATCTAAATTCTTATATTCTATACAGCTTAAAATAGATTCAAAGTACTACAAATCATAAAAGCCCTTAATATTAGTAAGTATCACTAAAATGACTAAATTGTTTAATTTATTATATATTTAAGACCAAATTATAGTATCAAAGTACTGTGTTACATCCGTCTGTGTAACATTTAGTATCTTTTTGAAAACAAGTATCTGTTAGTAATGGTAAATTTCGTCCAATCAGTTTAGAGCATATTTAGCAAGTGTTCATTATCTTATAATATCTGTATAATTACCAATATGACGAACGTGGTAGATTTCCTCTTTCGGTTATCTGTAAAGAAAGGGCTTTATAATTCTGATTCAAAATATATAAAAATGTTGATTCGCCAATTCACAATGTAATGTATCTAACCGAAGCGTTTGGGCGCAGTGCACTAAATCAGTTATTGACATATTAGGGCTTCCACATACATGTCCACTAAATGATCAATACATGTAATATTGGTCTGCTTCAACTAGCAATATGCTAAAACCTGAGTATTATAGAAGGTGTAAAACTATGTTTTATCATGGAAATTATCTTGATATTGTAACAAGTGCTTAAGGTTCGTAAACAGTTATCATGTTTTAGATCGTTTTCTCATTTTAATCGAATTTGGAAAACATACTGTTATAATTACAGAATATCGTTTGTGTAAATTATGTACACAAATACTGTTGAATCCGAGTACCATTTTATGTTATGTTGAAGTGACCCTCGAACTAAATACTTAGGGTCAAAGTCTTGTCCTACCGTTGCACAATTTGAATTATTGATGTGTACAAAAAATAAACGCTTATTGTTATATTTAATATGTATAGTAAAACAATTATTTAAAATAGGTTTTTGTGAAACGTTCTAATACCTATGGAAGCCCTGGATGGACATTTAAAATTAAAACTTAATAATTCTATCTTAATATTTAAAATTTATATTTTCAAATTTAATGCTTAATATTTAAAAATTAAAACTTAACATTCAAAAGCATTGAAGAGACTCGTTGACATTGAAGCCACGAGGTAGTGGCAGTTCAAGGCGGCAAAGTAAGTAACATTAATATATTGTGTGTGTCTCTTTTTTAATCCTTAAGACGGTAACTTGGATGAAAACTAATAAGTATTGCCTCATTAATCAGTTGATATTGATAATAGATCTTCAAACGACATTTTCCCGAATGTGAAGTTGGTAGTGGTTGATGTAACAGCCATAGCATGTGTTTTATAACGCTGTATTTTATTTCATTTTATTTCTTTTTCATTAAAGGACGTGAACATGGAAAGCACGATGTTATTTGCCTTCCTGGTTTTATTGAACATTGCTCCCGTGTCAACAGTTGTGCCATCACCATTGCCATCAGAAAACGGAAGCACCAGATTAGAACTGATTGCCCAGTACTTTTATGCTGGTTTTAAGTACGCAGAGATTGTTTTACTCCTCCTATGTCGACATAATATATGCCTTGGCCTTCATCAGTTAAAGTGGATACTTCGTTCTAACAATTTACGACGTCGTTTTGTATTCTGGGGCCAGAACAGTTGTTAGCCAACTGGGGCAACAACAGTCGTCAGCAAACGTCTACTGGACCATAACCGTCGTCAGCCAACGTCTATTGGGGCCAGAACAGTCGTCAGCGAACGTCTACTGGGGCCATAACAGTCGTCAGACAACATATACTGGAACCATAGCAGTCGTCAGACAACATCTACTGGGGCCATAACAGTCGTCAGCCAACATCTACTGGGACCATAACAGTCGTCAGACAACATCTACTGGGGCAATAACAGTCGTCAGACAACATCTACTGGGGCCATAACAGTCGTCAGACAACATCTACTAGGGCCATAACAGTCGTCAGACAACATCTACTGGGGCCACAACAGTCGTCAGACAACATCTACTGGGGCCACAACAGTCGTCATACAACACTAACTGGGACCATAACAGTCGTCAGACAACATCTACTGGGGCCATAACAGTCGTCAGACAACATCTACTGGGGCCACAACAGTCGTCAGACAACATCTACTGGGGCCACAACAGTCGTCCGACAAACATAGTCGTCATACAACATCTCTCGGGGCTACAACAGTCGTCAGACAACATCTACTGGGGCCACAACAACGTCTACTGGACCATAACAGTCGTCAGCCAACATCTACTGGGACCATAACAGTCGTCAGACAACATCTACTGGGCTTCAACAGTCGCCAGTCAACATATACTGGGTCTAAACAGTCGCCAGTCAACATATACTGGGATTAAACAGTCGCCAGCCAACATTTACTTGGTCTAATCAGTCGCCAGTCAACATATACTGGGTTTCAACACTCGCCATCCAACATCTACTGGGTTTCAACAGTCGCCAGCCAACATATACTGGGTCTAAACAGTCGCCAGTCAACATATACTGGGTCTAAACAGTCGCCAGTCAACATCTACTAGGCCATAAAAGTCGACTGCCAACATAATATATTGGGCCAAAATATGCGGCTGCTTGTCGAATCTCTGCAAGTGTAAAATATGTTAAGCTAAATGTAATTAAATTACAACAAATGTAGGACTATGTTATATTTACTATCATAGAATAAATATGTTACATTAATGTAATGTAGATAACTACAATTGTAGGAATATGTTACGCTTAATGTAACGTAGATAACTACAAGTGCAGGAATATGTTACGCTTAATGTAATGTAGATAACTACAATTGTAGGAATATGTTACGCTTAATGTAACGTAGATAACTACAATTGTAGGAATATGTTAAGCTTAATGTAACGTAGATAACTACAAGTGTAGGAATATGTTACGCTTAATGTAATGTAGATAACTACAATTGTAGGAATATGTTACTCTTAATGTAATGTAGATAACTACAATTGTAGGAATATGTTACGCTTAATGTAATGTAGATAACTACACGTGTATGAATATGTTACGCTTAATGTAACGTAGATAACTACACTTGTAGGAATATGTTACGCTTAATGTAACGTAGATAACTACAATTGTAGGAATATGTTACGCTTAATGTAATGTAGATAACTACAAGTGTAGGAATATGTTACGCTTAATGTAATGTAGATAACTACAATTGTAGGAATATGTTACGCTTAATGTAACGTAGATAACTACACGTGTAGGAATATGTTACGCTTAATGTAATGTAGATAACTACAATTGTAGGAATATGTTACGCTTAATGTAATGTAGATAACTACACGTATAGGAATATGTTACGCTTAATGTAATGTAGCTAACTACAATTGTAGGAATATGTTACGCTTAATGTAATGTAGATAACTACACGTGTAGGAATATGTTACGCTTAATGTAATGTAGATAACTACAATTGTAGGAATATGTTACGCTTAATGTAATGTAGATAACTACAAGTGTAGGAATATGTTACGCTTAATGTAATGTAGAGAACTAAATGTGTAGGATTATGTTAAGCTTAATGTAATGTAGATAACTACAAGAGTACGAATATGTTACGCTTAATGTAATGTAGATAACTACAATTGTAGGAATATGTTACGCTTAATGTAATGTAGATAACTACAATTGTAGGAATATGTTACGCTTAATGTAATGTAGATAACTACACGTGTAGGAATATGTTACGCTTAATGTAACGTAGATAACTACACGTGTAGGAATATGTTACGCTTAATGTAATGTAGATAACTACACTTGTAGGAATATGTTACGCTTAATGTAATGTAGATAACTACAATTGTAGGAATATGTTACGCTTAATGTAATGTAGATAACTACACGTGTAGGAATATGTTACGCTTAATGTAACGTAGATAACTACACGTGTAGGAATATGTTACGCTTAATGTAATGTAGATAACTACAATTGTAGGAATATGTTACGCTTAATGTAATGTAGATAACTACAAGTGTAGGAATATGTTACGCTTAATGTAATGTAGATAATTACAATTGTAGGAATATGTTACGCTTAATGTAATGTAGATAACTACAAGTGTAGGAATATGTTACGCTAAATGTAATGTAGAGAACTACATGTGTAGGAATATGTTAAGCTTAATGTAATGTAGATAACTACAATTGTAGGAATATGTTACGCTTAATGTAATGTAGATAACTACACGTATAGGAATATGTTACGCTTAATGTAACGTAGATAACTACACGTGTAGGAATATGTTACGCTTAATGTAATGTAGATAACTACACGTATAGGAATATGTTACGCTTAATGTAATGTAGATAACTACAATTGTAGGAATATGTTACGCTTAATGTAATGTAGATAACTACAAGTGTAGGAATATGTTACGCTAAATGTAATGTAGAGAACTACATGTGTAGGAATATGTTAAGCTTAATGTAATGTAGATAACTACAAGAGTAGGAATATGTTACGCTTAATGTAATGTAGATAACTACAATTGTAGGAATATGTTACGCTTAATGTAATGTAGATAACTACACGTATAGGAATATGTTACGCTTAATGTAATGTAGATAACTACACGTGTAGGAATATGTTACGCTTAATGTAATGTAGATAACTACAGTTGTAGGAATATGTTACGCTTAATGTAACGTAGATAACTACACGTGTAGGAATATGTTACGCTTAATGTAATGTAGATAACTACAGTTGTAGGAATATGTTACGCTTAATGTAATGTAGATAACTACAATTGTAGGAATATGTTACGCTTAATGTAATGTAGATAACTACAATTGTAGGAATATGTTACGCTTAATGTAACATAGATAACTACTCGTGTAGGAATATGTTACGCTTAATGTAATGTAGATAACTACAAGTGTAGGAATATGTTAGGCTTAATGTAATGTAGATAACTACAATTGTAGGAATATGTTACGCTTAATGTAATGTAGATAACTACAATTGCAGGAATATGTTACGCTTACTGTAACGTAGATAACTACACGTGTAGGAATATGTTACGCTTAATGTAATGTAGATAACTACAATTGTAGGAATATGTTACACTTAATGTAATGTAGATAACTACACGTGTAAGAATATGTTACGCTTAATGTAATGTAGATAACTACACTTGTAGGAATATGTTACACTTAATGTAATGTAGATAACTACAATTGTAGGAATATGTTACGCTTAATGTAATGTAGAGAACTACATGTGTAGGAATATGTTACGCTTAATGTAAGGTAGATAACTACAAGTGTAGGAATATGGTACGCTTAATGTAATGTAGATAACTACAAGTGTAGGAATATGTTACGCTTAATGTAACGTAGATAACTACACTTGTAGGAATATGTTACGCTTAATGTAATGTAGATAACTACATGTGTAGGAATATGGTACGCTTAATGTAATGTAGATAACTACAAGTGTAGGAATATGTTACGCTTAATGTAACGTAGATAACTACACTTGTAGGAATATGTTACGCTTAATGTAATGTAGAGAACTACACGTGTAGGAATATGTTACGCTTAATGTAATGTAGAGAACTACACGTGTAGGAATATGTTACGCTTAATGTAATGTAGATATGCTTTTAGATCAATGCTTTTGAATGTCAAGTTTTAATTTTTAAATATTAAGCATTAAGTTTGAAAATATAAATTTTAAATATTAAGATAGAATTATTAAGTTTTAATTTTAAATGTCCCTCCAGGGCTTCCATAAATACCCTTGAAATTATGACTGTTTTTTGATTGTACTGTAAAAGATGTATATACACTCAGTACATTTAAAAACGCACCATTTGTGTCATCAATTTTATTTGGACTAGGGTCGGTTTATGTTTTATGATATGACATAGTTGATGTATATCTTATTTCCCTTTAGACATGAAGCTAAATCAGGACGCTAACTATAGCATATAACCTGTCACACCTTTATCCATGAAAAACACAGTTTGCACTTGCACCATTTAATGCACGATTATTTCAGGTTTGTATGCATGTTTATTCAAGGCCTGTTCATTGCTACACTATAAAAATACAAAACTAAGATAGTCCATTATACAGTAAGTATGCCGCATCTCAGTCAAGATGTTAGAAATCAAGCGATTGGAATGTTTATGTCGGGTCTTGCAAAACGGCACATAGCACGGCAATTTGGGTGTCATCATTCGACAATTTCTCGACTAGTAAGACCTCACACGCAGACTGGCGATGTCCGTGATCGTCCAAGACCTGGCAGACCACGGGTTACCACCCGGAGACAGGATGCGCATTTGAGGGTTTCGCACCTCCGCGACAGGTTTCTCCCAGCCGCAGACAGTGCCAGAACAACAATAGGCATCCATGGGTAAGTGTTGCAACTAAATTAATTTAAATAACTAAGACTTTAGCAGAAAGTAAAAATCCACAATTGTAATGATTTTCACCACAATTTCATGCGACGCATTTCTTTTTAGGCAAAGAATACATCCCAATACGGTGAGGAACCGCTTAAGGACAGCTCAGCTGAAAGCCAGGCGACCCGTCAGGGCATCTCAGCTCAAAGCCCGACACAGAAGAGAAAGGTTACGATGGGCAAGGGCGCATTTGCGGTTTACGAGACGACAGTGGGGTAGCATCATGTTCTCCGACGAATCCAGAATACAGTTGAGTCGCGCAGATGGCCGAAAGAGAGTTTGGCGTCGTCGTAATGAGCGTTACACCGACGCATGTACGTTAGAATATGACCGATGGGGCGGTGGGTCCATTCACTTCTGGGCTGGTATCACACAATTCAATAAAACTGAACTTGTGATATTCAATAGGCATATAAATGCCCATACTTACATTAACACTGTTTTGCACCCTGTTGTAGTGCCATTTTTTCGTCAGCATTTTCCAAGACAACAAGGTACACTGCAACAGGATGGAGCCAGACCACACACTGCTGCGATGACACGGAATTTTCTTGCCAATAACCACATTCAAGTGCTTGACTGGCCAGCATATTCTCCCGATATGTCTCCAATTGAGCATGTATGGGATGTAATGAAGAGAAATGTGCTCGTATACACCCACCCAGTACAGTTGCAGAACGTCACAATGCCTTGCTAGAGGAATGGCACAATCTACCACAGCACGTCATAACGTCAACAATCCTATCCATGCGTCGCAGATGTCAGGCTCTCGTGAACGCTCGCGGTGGGCACACACGTTATTAATTGTTATTTACATTTTACAGACGGGTACCTTTGAAGTTTAATTGCTACTCACATGATCATTCAAATGGCATCATTTACGAATTTACGAATTGGGAAAAGATTATTGATGACATGTACCAAAGTTTGTTGTTGTGCCTGTACCAGATACGGAGATATTCGGAATCAATTAAGTGGTGCGTTTTTAAATGTACTCAGTGTATATATACGGACGAAAGTTTTTTAAGCATATATATATGCTTAAAATACTTTCGTGGTGTTATACCTTTGTACTTACAGTCCATTATTATTAACATTGGACTGCTGTCAAAAGACCAGAGTATTATATTAAACACTACATATATGTAAATGTATGAAATTATCACATTTAATTAGTATGATCTTGTTATATAAGTGGATGTTTTAAGTAAGATATAAGCCTCAAATGGATCCAATATGTATAATATTGGTACTGTGTTCGACGCACGCGCCTCACACAGTCCAATAATTTACATATTGGATCCGTTTGAGGCTTATATCATATACTTAATTTGTACAATCTTATGATTATTTGTATTGAACTGTATTTGTACATATTATGCCATTGGCCAAAGGCAAACTGTTTGCCGATTTGCTAAATAAAAACTTGCTAAATAGAAACTCAATAAAGTGTATGATCTACAATTGTATGGAGATTCAATTTTATTCTTTATTTCAGTCTCATCAACATATAACAAATACACAATTGAGTTTACATATTAAACATTAAACTGCCTCTCAATTTAGAGTTACAAGAGACTAAATGTCTATACATCATTCATCTGTAACATATTGCACTACTATAGTATATACATGTGAAAACTACATGTGTGAGATAAAGCTGAAAAGCAGTCGCTAATTGAAATATAGTCGCTAATTGAAATATATCGCTAATTGAAATATAGTCGCTAATTGAAATATAATCGCTAATTGAAATGTAGTCGCTAATTGATATATAAAATCTTAATAAGATGAAATGGAATGATGGGACGTTCAACAGAGGTCTCGTGTCGGTGCTTTACATCGTGCACGTAAAGGAATCAGATGAGACTCTGTAATGGGTCTCTGTCTGTATCATTGCACTATCCTCCAAAATCTAAAATTATTAATCTCTTCAGGAGGCGTCGCTCATATGGGCAACCGGTAGCGACGATACATACACGTGAAGCACACACAATGGAATGAGAAATACTGAAAGCAAAATAAGCAAGTGTGTATGTAATATGTAGCAAAGACGTGTGAACCCGCAGCATGAGTAATACTGAAAGCAAAATAAGCACGTGTGTATGTAATATGTAGCAAAGACTTGTGAACCCGCAGCATGAGTAATACGGAAAGCAAAATAAGCACGTGTGTATGTAATATGTAGCAAAGACTTGTGAACCCGCCGCATGAGTAATACGGAAAGCAAAATAAGCACGTGTGTATGTATTATGTAGCAAAGACTTGTGAACCCGCCGCATGAGTAATACGGAAAGCAAAATAAGCACGTGTGTATGTATTGTGTAGCAAAGACTTGTGAACCCGCAGCATGAGTAATACGGAAAGCAAAATAAGCACGTGTGTATGTAATATGTAGCAAAGACTTGTGAACCCGCCGCATGAGTAATACGGAAAGCAAAATAAGCACGTGCCTATGTATTATGTAGCAAAGACTTGTGAACCCGCCGCATGAGTAATACGGAAAGCAAAATAAGCACGTGTGTATGTATTGTGTAGCAAAGACTTGTGAACCCGCAGCATGAGTAATACGGAAAGCAAAATAAGCACGTGTGTATGTAATATGTAGCAAAGACTTGTGAACCCGCCGCATGAGTAATACGGAAAGCAAAATAAGCACGTGCCTATGTATTATGTAGCAAAGACATGTGAACCCGCCGCAGCTATGCACACCATTTACATGCACATACTTTTACATTTACATCAATATATGCATGCATTTACACGATCTCATGTTTACATGTCCGGCAATCGTACCATTCAGCAGAAAAACACATTCGTATAATGGTTATTCTCTAGATTAATCCCTCTTCCACTAATCTCTCTCTCTCCAGATATATATACTGATGGAAACCATCACAACGAGGGAGAGAGAAGATGCAATGTGGATTGGAGTGTCTTGCGTGTGGGTTTGGCTGTGCAGAAACTGACGAGCTATCTGTTACGAGGCGCGCATCATATCCACTCCACCATGAGGGCTTACCTACCCACAGTAGACATATTATAGAAGATGGTGGATGGTGTAGGATGGATCGATGTCAATTAAATATTAACGACGTATGGGAATGGGACGCAGTAGATGGTATTATCTATACTGATCATATTCCATTGGGCATCTAGAACACATGTTTTAGTAGAGGATTTATTAATAGGCTTGATACATTGTTCAATACGCCGAATTTATTTTCAGAACATTGTTCCATACGCCGTATTTATTTTCAGAACATTGTTCGTACGCCGTATTTATTTGCAGAACATTGTTCCGTACGCCGTATTTATTTTCAGAACATTGTTCCATACGCCGTATTTATTTTCAGAACATTGTTCCGTACGCCGTATTTATTTTCAGAACATTGTTCCGTACGCCGTATTTATTTTCAGAACATTGTTCGTACGCCGTATTTATTTGCAGAACATTGTTCCATACGCCGTATTTATTTTCAGAACATTGTTCCGTACGCCGTATTTATTTTCAGAACATTGTTCCGTACGCCGTATTTATTTTCAGAACATTGTTCCGTACGCCGTATTTATTTTCAGAAAATTGTTCCGTACGCCGTATTTATTTTCAGAACATTGTTCATACGCCGTATTTATTTTCAGATTTTTAGAACATTGTTCCATACGCCATATTTATTTTCCATACGCCATATTAATTTTCAGAACATTGTTACATACGACGTATTTATTTTCAGAACATTGTTCCATATGCCGTATTTATTTTCAGAACATTGTTCCATATGCCATATTTATTTTCAGAACATTGTTCCATATGCCGTATTTATTTTCAGAACATTGTTCCATATGCCGTATTTATTTTCAGAACATTGTTCCATATGCCGTATTTATTTTCAGAACATGGTTCCATATGCCGTATTTATTTTCAGAACATTGTTCCATATGCAGTATTTATTTTCAGAACATTGTTCCATATGCCGTATTTAATTTCAGAACATTGTTCTTACGCTGTATTTATTTTCAGAACATTGTTCCATATGCCGTATTTATTTTCAGAACATTGTTCCATATGCCGTATTTATTTTCAGAACATTGTTCCATATGCCGTATTTATTTTCCGAACATTGTTCCGCACGCCGTATTTATTTTCAGAACATTGTTCCATACGCCGTATTTACTTTCAGAAACATTATTCCGAAGAGGAGATGACAATGCCACGTACTAATGACATAAAATAAGTAAAATACAGATAATAAATATTGATAACTGTCAGTTTATTTCCGTGTATGTTGGTTTCTGATATTTTAATTATTATTTATATATGAAACTACTTTTTGTTGGTTTTTATATATATACAGCCGGATCTGTATCCCAGTGGTGAAACGCTGGACTGGTAATCCAGGGATCGCAGGTTCGATCCCCCGTCTGACCCTAATAAAATTAACAGTCTTTCAGATGGGACGTAAAACCGAGGTCTCGTGTCGGTGCTTTACACCGTGCACGTAAAAGAACCAGAGGAGATTCTGGAATGGGTCTCTGTCTGTATCATTGCACTATCCTCCAAAAATCTAAAATGAATAATCTCTTCAGGAGGCGTCGCTCATATGGGCAACCGGTAGTGACGATAAATAAACGTAAAACACACAGTTGGTTTATATACTCACACGAAAAAGAAACTTTGCACTTGACTTTGTTAGAGGGAGAATTTTATATTTATATAGATCTATAGAAGCAAATTATACGCAAAGTTGGTATCAAATTGTGCAAACATGTATTGGCTATACACGCTGATTTACTTTTAATTGAAATTTGATAATTATCAGAACATTGTTTTACGTGTGAATATAATTATACAATGTTCCCTCTACCCAAGTGCACACTTTCTTTTTCGTGTGAGTATATAAATATACACTAAGCGGCGTGCGTGTCACTACAGATATGTGCACCACTTCTAAGATGGCTGATAATGGAATGTCGCGCCAAGAACCAGACGGACGGACGGTCTGGCGGACGGACGGTCGGATGGACGAGCAGCTCGATGGGGTGTAAAACGATGTCCCCTACCCGAAACACGAAATTGATCTGTTCGAATGTTTTATCTTGGTTTATCCATTATTTTTATATCCACGCATTTATATCTCTAATATGTACAATATATAATGGACATACTTTTCTAACATGTACTGCATATACGGTATACCTATCTAAATGTATAATAATATATAATAAATATGTACATTACATTACATATAATTATATAAGGGGTATATCTTTCTAACATGAACATGATATAAGGGGCATACCTCTCTAAAATGTAATATATAAGGCGTGTTACAGATAATGTGTGTATCTCTCTAGTATGTACTAGATATAAGGGGTATATCTCTAGCATGTGTTACAGATAATGTGTATCTCTCTAGGATGTACTAGATATAAGGGGTATATCTCTAACATGTGTTACAGATAATGCGTATATCTCTCTAGCATGTACTAGATATAAGGGGTATATCTCTAACATGTGTTACAGATAATGTGTATATCTCTCTAGCATGCACTAGATATAAGGGGTATATCTCTAACATGTGTTACAGATAATGTGTATATCTCTCTAGCATGCACTAGATATAAGGGGTATATCTCTAACATGTGTTACAGATAATGTGTATCTCTCTAGGATGTACTAGATATAAGGGGTATATCTCTAACATGTGTTACAGATAATGTGTATCTCTCTAGGATGTACTAGATATAAGGGGTATATCTCTAACATGTGTTACAGATAATGTGTATCTCTCTAGCATGTACTAGATATAAGGTTATATCTCTAACATTTGTTACAGATAATGCGTATATCTCTCTAGCATGTACTAGATATAAGGGGTATATCAATAACATGTGTTAACTATAATGTGTATATCTCTCTAGCATGCACTAGATATAAGGGATATATCTCTAACATGTGTTACAGATAATGTGTATATCTCTCTAGAATGTACTAGATATAAGGGGTATATCTCTAACATGTGTTAACGATAATGTGTATATCTCTCTAGCATGCACTAGATATAAGGGATATATCTCTAACATGTGTTACAGATAATGTGTATATCTCTCTAGCATGTACTAGATATAAGGGGTATATCCCTAACATGTGTTACAGATACTGCGTATATCTCTCTAGCATGTACTAGACATAAGGGGTATATCTCTAACATGTGTTAACGATAATGCGTATATCTCTCTAGCATGTACTATACATAAGGGGTATATCTCTAACATGTGTTACAGATAATGTGTATATCTCTCTAGCATGTACTAGACATAAGGGGTATATCTCTAACATGTGCTACAGATAATGCGTATATCTCTCTAGCATGTACTAGACATAAGGGGTATATCTCTAACATTTGTTAGCGATAATGCGTATATCTCTCTAGCATGTACTTGATATAAGGGGTATATCTCTAACATGTGCTACAAATAATGCGTATATCTCTCTAGCATGTACTAGATATCTCATTGGAGGCCTTACACCGACTCACGACTTTTCTAATTTTAAATGTGTCTCTCTCTCTTTAAATGTAAATATTACATTGTGTATGTATTGCTTTGCATGTAAACAATATGTGTAGATTATTTGTTCTGCTCTCCAGTATTGGAGGTAATAAAGGTATATATGCTGCTGTTATTGATAGAGGCAGAACACTGGACTGGTAATCCAGGGATCGCAGGTTCGATCCCCCGTCTGACCCTAATACAATTAACAGTCTTTCAGATGGGACGTAAAACCGAGGTCTCGTGTCAGTGCTTTACACCGTGCACGTAAAAGAACCAGAGGAGATTCTGGAATGGGTCTCTGTCTGTATCATGCACTATCCTCCAACATCTAAAATAACTAATCTCTTCAGGAGGCGTCGCTCATATGGGCAACCGGTAGCGACGATACATAAACGTAAAACACACACACAGAGGCAGAACACACGTGTTCCTCAGAGTCTCAGAGCAGTATTACAGGTACGTGTGAATACCCGGTTATAACCATTAGATATCTTCCTCGCATGTGAACTTTACATTTTTGAAGGTGAATTTTCTTTGAGTGAACGACCGTAACAACCCGGCCACGGAAGTACGTTTTCTTGGAAATAAACACCTACGGCTATCACAATTCATCAAGTTTTATTGAAATAACTATTTACCCTAATACGATGCTTAGAAACAGAAACTTGAGGATGACAATGCACGCTTAATTAAAGATCCTCTAGAATAATACGTTTTTATATAACCCATATCGATCATAATTAACGAAGTGTCTCTAAAGTATGTGTTATACGATATCATTAATGGACACGAACAGAATAGTTAACGAACCGAAGGCTAATGTTAGCAGAGGTAATTCAACTTTTCTCAGATCTCGAGCTCAAGTGATGTGATTGCTGATATTGTGTCAATCTGGCTGCGTAGGGTACTGATATTGTGTCAATCTGGCTGCGTAGGGTACTAATATCGTGTCAATCTGGCTGGGCAGTGTACTGATATCGTGTCAGTCTGGCTGTGTATGGTACTGAGATCGTGTCAATCTGGCTGCGTAGGGTACTGATATCGTGTCAATCTGGCTGGGTAGGGTACTGATATCGTGTCAATCTGGCTGGGTAGGGTACTGAGGTCGTGTAAATCGTGATGGGTAATGTACTGATATCGTGTCAATCTTGATGGGTAATGTACTGATATCGTGTCAATCTGGCTGCCTATGGTACTGAAATCGTGTTAATCTGGCCTGGGTAGGGTACTGAGATCGTTTCAATCTGGCTGCCTATGGTACTGATATCGTGTCAGTCTGGCTGCGTAGGGTACTGATATCGTGTCAGTCTGGCTGCATATGGTACTGCTATCGTGTCAATCTGGCTGCGTAGGGTACTGATATCGTGTCAGTCTGGCTGCGTAGGGTACTGATATCGTGTCAATCTGGCTGCGTAGGGTACTGATATCGTGTCAATCTGGCTGCGTGGAGTACTGATATCGTGTCAATCTGGCTACGTATGGTACTGATATCGTGTCAATCTGGCTGCGTAGGGTACTGATATCGTGTCAATCTGGCTGCGTAGGGTACTGATGTCGTGTCAATCTGGCTGGGTATGGTAATGATATCGTGTCAATCTTGCTGCGTAGAGTACTGATAACGTGTCAATCTGGCTGCGTATGGTACTGATATCGGGTCAATCTGGCTGCGTATAGTACTGATATCGGGTCAATCTGGCTGCGTAGGGTACTGATATCGTGTCAACCTGGCTGCCTATGGTACTGATATCGTGTCAATCTGGCTGCGTATGGTACTGAAATCGTGGTGGTTGGTTGTGTGTCAATCTGTCTGCCTAGAGTACTGATATCGTGTCAATCTGGCTGGGTAGGGTACTGATATCGTGTCAATATGGCTGCGTAGGGTACTGATATCATGTCAATCTGGCTTGGTAGGGTACTGATATCATGTCAATCTGGCTGCGTAGGGTACTGATAGCATGTCAATCTGGCTGCGTAGGGTACTGATATCGTGTCAATCTGGCTGGGTAGGGTAATGATAACGTGTCAATCTGGCTGCGTAGGGTACTGATATCGTTTCAATCTGGCTGGGTAGGGTACTGATATCGTGTCAATCTGGCTGGGTAGGGTACTGATATCGTGTCAATCTTGCTGGGTAGGGTACTGATATCGTGTCAATCTGGCTGGGTATGGTACTGATATCGTGTCAATCTGGCTGTGTAGGGACTGATATCATGTCAATCTGGCTGCGTAGGGTACTGATATCATGTCAATCTGGCTGCGTAGGGTACTGATATCGTGTCAGTCATGCAGGGTAGGGTACTGATATCGTGCCAGTCTGGCTGCGTAGCGTACTGATATCGTGTCAATCTGGCTGGGTAGGGTACTGATATCGTGTCAATCTGGCTGCGTATGGTACTGAAATCGTGTCAATCTGGCTGCGTATGGTACTGAAATCGTGTCAATCTGTCTGCCTAGAGTACTGATATCGTGTCAATCTGGCTGGGTAGGGTACTGATATCGTGTCAATCTGGCTGCGTAGGGTACTGATAGCATGTCACTCTGGCTTGGTAGAGTACTGTTATCGTGTCAATATGGCTGCGTAGGGACTGATATCATGTCAATCTGGCTGCGTAGGGTACTGATATCATGTCAATCTGGCTGCATAGGGTACTGATAGCATGTCAATCTGGCTGCGTAGGGTACTGATATCGTGTCAATCTGGCTGGGTAGGGTACTGATATCGTGTCATTCTGGCTGTGTAGGGTACTGATATCGTGTCAATCTGGCTGGGTAGGGTACTGATAACGTGTCAGTCTGGCTGCGTAGGGTACTGATGTCGTGTCAATCTGGCTGGGTATGGTAATGATATCGTGTCAATCTTGCTGCGTAGAGTACTGATAACGTGTCAATCTGGCTGCGTATGGTACTGATATCGGGTCAATCTGGCTGCGTATAGTACTGATATCGGGTCAATCTGGCTGCGTAGGGTACTGATATCGTGTCAACCTGGCTGCCTATGGTACTGATATCGTTTTGATGATTGATAAACATTGCCCACCTAGCTTCCCCCCACATATAGATAATTGGATGAGGATAATGCCTGGCGGGGGACAATGCATGGCTGGGGACAAGGCATAGCTTTACACAGGGTATGAATGATGACAAGGTATGGCTTAGGACAAGACATGGCGGAGGATAAGGCTTGGCTGAGCACAAGGCATGGGTGAGGACAAGGTATGACGGCTAACAGGGCATGGCTGAGCACAAGACATTGCTGAGCACAAGGCATGGGTGAGGACAAGGTATTACGGATAACAAGGCATGGCTGATCACAAGGCATGGCTGAGCACAAGGCATGGCTGAGGACAAGGTACATGACGTATAACTATGCATGGCTGAGCATAAGGCATGGCTGAGCACAAGGCATGGCTGAGGACAAGGTATGGCTGCGGACAAATCAGCCGCCATGTTCGTACAATATAGAATATAGAGAGTATGGATACGTGGGTAGCAAACTAATGTATACATGTTGGTATAATGATGCATTCATTTCGCCTGTTACGAGTTGCAATGAGACGGATGCATGAGTTGCATGTTCATTACCTCTATTTCGAGTTGTTATGAGACGACATGTCGATAGCTAAGAATCATATTTTCAGGAATTAACGAAACTTGTCCAGATATTAAGATGAAGCAGATTTGTCTAAGCTGCTAACAGAAAACATTACATATGTGGTTTAACGTTGCACCGACAGCGGATGTCAGTTGGCGACTCTACAGCTATTACTGGAGGAAAGAAGACCCAGGGCGCCACTCTGAGCTGTACTTCCGGTACTGTCGGGTACCATGGTAGAACCACGGACCAGCTGCAGTCTGAATATATAGGCATACATCTATTCAAAATCAGGTAAAAGAGTTACTCTCCGGGGAAAAGAAGATCATTTTAAAGACAATGCCTTCCATGATATGTGTGCACGGAACATCGCAAAATGCCATTTGTTTCCCCGAATAATCTGTTTTCTGGCGTCATGAATGTTATCTGAACATGTGCGTAAGCCAGATGTACCTTTGAATTGTATTGATCAGTTTATCTTGCTATTGCAAGAATTGTTTTCGTGGCGACTCCAATTAGTTATCTGAGCTGATTCGTGTCAGAAAACATAAAGGAATACATCGGTGATTGGTACCTACTAATGTTTCTGCATGGTTGCTATAGTTCGATCAATGGAGACGTTATCTAGCATATGTCAGCTATATCTAGTCAATGCATATACAGTCAATACTGTCTGTAAGCAGCCAGTCAAGGGAATAACAGAAAGTGGCTACTTAACACAGGTGGCTGCTAAATAGAGGGCAGATGTATTTAATAAAGCAACACATTAGGAATCTGGAATATGCTTAATACAGGTTGGCTGCTTAATGGAGATGACCACTAACACAGGTTTGACTGTAATAGTCAATGGCATCCCAGAATGAGTCGGTAAACACCGGGTAATCCGTGCGTTATAGGGTCAACTATATCTTTGTTCACGTCAAAACCAGTCTTGTACTATGCTTTTATATATACAAAATTTATTTTAGCTGATTGCGAAACAAGTACTTATAACCTACATTAATCACTCCCGAGACCTCATTCCTGATGGAATCCATCGCAACGAGTGATAGAGAAGATGCAACGTGTAATCTAAATACCTTGTCTAAGGGCACAATCGTAACAGCTCCAGTGGGGCTCGAACTCCGGACAGTTAGCATCACGACTCCCACATGATTATATCCTTAATGGAAAATATTCAGAAACAAATTATTTTGAGTAAAAATAAAATCGCTACGTTTCTATATTTATATATGCTTGAAATCATTAGTTAGCTATTTCTTTTCATTTACTATCTTGTCAGGAAGGGCCGTAACTAATGTTGCTAGAACTTGTGGCCCGGCCCATTTGCCTTTCTTTAGTGTTTTGTATTCACGTGTGTATGTATAGGATATAAGCCGATAACAATCCAATATGTAAAATATTTGACTATGCGAGGCGCGTATCGCCGAACACAGTGCCAATATTTTACATATTGGATTCGTTTTAGGCTTATATCTTACTTAAAACACACACTTATGTTTTATAACAAGATCATACTAATTTAAATTCTCTATCCCTCGTGTCGATGTATTCCATCAGGAATGAGGTCTCGAGATGTATTAATATATAACTTGTTTCGCCATCGAGCTAAAATAAATGTACTGATTAAAAATTTTAATTTCTTTCATGTACGCATATTATTAATATAATATTCTGGCCTTTTCAAAGCAGTCCAATGTTTTAAAATAAACGAATTAATTGATGGTGTTCTTTATTCATCCCCAGTTCAGCACTAAGGCGTGACTTTAAATGTGTTCATATTGGTAGAATGAATGTATTATACGTATGCTAAAACGTTCATGTATTTTACGTTTATTTATCGTCGCTACCGGTTGCCCATATGAGCGACGCCTCCTGAAGAGATTAGTTATTTTAGATGTTGGAGGATAATGCATGATACAGACAGAGACCCATTCCAGAATCTCCTCTGGTTCTTTCATACTCAATATGATTGTATTTATACATGCTTTTCTCAGGTGTTGAATTGTCATTGTCTATGTACGTGTAATTGTGTACCGCCATACATACTTTTCTCAGGTGTTGAATTGTCATTGTCTATGTACGTGTAATTGTGTACCGCCATACATACTTTTCTCAGGTGTTGAATTGTCATTGTCTATGTACGTGTAATTGTGTACCGCCATACATGTTTTTTCTGGCGTTGATTATCTATGTTTATGCCAAATAAACTTTGAATTGAATTGAAATTGTTAACACATGCAAATTTGTTTTATAAAACCAAATCACTGTCCCCATGTGTATACCGGTGTATAATATGTGTGTATCACGTTTATTTATCGTCGCTACCGGTTGCCCATATGAGCGACGCCTCCTGACGAGATTAGTCACTTTAGATATATGGATGATAGTGCAATGATACAGACAGAGACACATTCCAGAGTCTCCTCTGGTACCTTTTACATGCACGGGGTAAAGCACCGACATGAGACCTCGGTTTAAAATCCCATCTGAAAGACTGTTAATATGATTAGGGTCAGACGGGGGATCGAACCTGCAATCTCTGGATTACCAGTCCAACGTGTTAACCACTGGACAATTTGCTGTATTCATATACAGACGGGTCAGTAGACCAGGGGTTAACACTTTGGACTGCGAATACAGGGATCGCAGGTCGGTGCTTTACACCGTGCACGTAAAATGAACCAGAGGAGACTCTGGAATGGGTGTATCATGCAATATCCTCCAAATTCTAACATGACTAATATCTTCGTGAGGCGCCGCTTAAATGGGAAACCGATAGCAACGATAAATAAACGTAAATCGCACAATAATGATATAACTGTGACTAGTGACAATGATCTTATCCAGAACTTCCGACTTAAATGCATATACTTCTTACATAATCTACTTTATCGTGCGTGCCATTTTTATAGCTAATGGTTAATGCGTGTGTCTGGTAACTAACGAATGTAGTTGGCAAAATAGAAAACACCACAGACAAGGCATTTAAATTCCACATTGCCCCTTCGCTCTCCCTCGTGGCGATGGCTTCCATCAGGAATGAGGTCTCAAGAGTGATTCATATATGTTCTAGGAAATTGTTTCGCAATCGAGCTAACATAAATTGTTTCGCAATCGAGCTAACATAAATTGTTTCGCAATCGAACTAACATAAACTTGTATAAACTAATAGAAACCCGTCTTATGTATAGCACAATTTGATATACATGTATGTATTTATTTAAATTTAATCTGTCCTACATACAATTGTCTTAATACAGATATGCTGAGATAATTCCTATCTAGTATCTATAATGGACTCATTTTGATTTATTCATATACATGTTTATTGACATCCATTCTAACACTCTTACACTTAAAACACTGTCGTGACGTCATACTTTTATAAATGTAGTCCATTATTATTAATATTGGCTTGCTGTCGAAAGGCCAGCACATTATATTAAATCCTACGGGTACGAACTTGACATTTTAATTAGTAGGATCTTATTATATAAGTGTGTGTTTTATGTATGATATAAGCCTCATACAGATCCAATATGTAAATTATTGGTACTGTCTTTGGCGCTATGCGCCTCACACAGTCCAATATTTTACATATTGGATCTGTTTGAGGCTTATATCATACAAAAACGATTTGTTTCATTGGATGCACTTGTAGATGATGAGCTATGTAACGTATACGTCTAATAAATTATATGTTCTATTATAGTTAAAAATCAACAATATACAGGCGCGTAGCTGGGTTATTTAGTAGGTGTAGGCCATGGCACAGCAGGCGCGTAGATGAGGTCGCAGGCCGTGCTCCCTCTGATACACTTGGTGGCACTCTTCGCATTGTGTAATACCGAATAATGTTGTCCTAGCGGACTTAGACGATGTCTCTTAAAAGTATACAATTCTAACTTGTACACTCTTCTATAACACTACCATGCACTAATCACCACTAACCATGGCCATTCTGAACAGTATGTGCACTTCAGAAACATATGCAGCGCCAACAGTTTAGAAGATATAGCTAAGTAGAAAGTAACACTTTCGATGGAAAAAAGGCGTTGTCATTTTAAAAAGTGGTGGTCATTTTCTGGATGTTCGCCCCGGACAGTGAATTTGGCACATATCCCATGTCGTTCCTTTGGGTCATATTAGTCACTAACAGCTGAGTTATCCACCACTCCTAAATTATGTGAATACATGTCTAAGCTTGATCCTAGAATATTAGGGTTAACCAATTTAGGATTCTTTATTTCTCCCTAAAGACCCCCCCCCCTAATCTGAAGGTGATTTGCGGCTTCATATTCCACTTGTATTTATATATAATACAATTACAAATATACACATGATAACTATATGAACAACATGATGCAACTGTAATGCTATGCTTTTTTAATTTTAATAATATTTTATTGAATATTTTTCATACATCACATTACAATGAATGTAATTACATTAAAATGCAATACGTGGAAAACAATTATACTAGAGGACATAGAAAACGCACACCTACATTATATACTAGAGGACATAGAAAACGCACACCTACATTATATACTAGAGGACATAGAAAACGCACACCTACATTATATACTAGACGACATAGAAAACGCACACCTACATTATATACTAGAGGACATAGAAAACCCACACCTACATTATATACTAGAGGACATAGAAAACGCACACCTAGATTATATACTAGAGGACATAGAAAACACACACCTACATTATATACTAGAGGACATAGAAAACGTACACTTACATTATATACTAGAGGACATAGAAAACGCACACCTACATTATATACTAGAGGACATAGAAAACGCACACCTACATTATATAATAGACGACATAGAAAACCCACACCTACATTATATACTAGAGGACATAGAAAACGCACACCTACATTATATAATAGACGACATAGAAAACCCACACCTACATTATATACTAGATGACATAGAAAACGCACACCTAGATTATATACTAGAGGACATAGAAAACGCACACCTACATTATATACTAGACGACATAGATAACGCACACCTAGATTATATACTAGAGGACATAGAAAACGCACACCTAGATTATATACTAGAGGACATAGAAAACGCACACATACATTATATAATAGACGACATAGAAAACGCACACCTAGATTATATACTAGAGGACATAGAAAACGCACACCTAGATTATATACTAGAGGACAAAGAAAACGCACAAATACATTATATAATAGACGACATAGAAAACGCACACCTAGATTATATACTAGAGGACATAGAAAACGCACACATACATTATATACTAGAGGACATAGAAAACGCACACCTACATTATATACTAAACGACATAGAAAACGCACACCTATATTATATACTAGAGGACATAGAAAACGCCCACCTACATTATATACTAGAGGACATAGATAACGCACACCTACATTATATACTAGAGGACATAGAAAACGCACACCTACATTATATACTAGAGGACATAGAAAACGCACACCTACATTATATACTAGAGGACATAGAAAACGCACACCTACATTATATACTAGAGGACATAGAAAACGCACACCTACATTATATACTAGAGGACATAAAAAACGCACACCTACATTATATACTAGAGGACATAGAAAACGCACACCTACATTATATACTACAGGACATAGAAAACGCACACCTACATTATATACTAGAGGACATAGAAAACGCACACCTACATTATATACTAGAGGACATAGAAAACGCACACCTACATTATATACTAGAGGACATAGAAAACGCACACCTACATTATATACTAGAGGACATAGAAAACGCACACCTACATTATATACTAGAGGACATAGATAACGCACACCTAGATTATATACTAGAGGACATAGAAAACGCACAACTACATTATATACTAGAGGACATAGAAAACGCACACCTACATTATATACTAGAGGACATAGAAAACGCACACCTACATTATATACTAGAGAACATAGAAAACGCACACCTACATTATATACTAGAGGACATAGAAAACGCACACCTACATTATATACTAGAGGACATAGAAAACGCACACCTACATTATATACTAGAGGACATAGAAAACGCACACCTACATTATATGATTATTATTACATGAAAACGAAATAGGAAGGATACCATCAAAGATATATCACATCTTTATTGCAAAACACAAACTGAACAACTAAAAAAACTGTTTAAAACTATGTATTTATATAGTTATTGTTTTTTATGTAAACACACACTTATCCGAAGTGTGCGTTTTCTATGTCCTCTAGTATAGAAATTAAATTAGGATTTATTAATATTGCTGTATACGATTTAATCTGGAAAAAAAGCAAATGGGTTGTGCTAAAACTTATGACAACATTATTTACAGCCTTCCCCATGCTTATACTTGCTAAAAGTTATGACAACATTATTTACAGCCTTCCACATGCCTATACTTGCTAAAAGTTATGACAACATTATTTACAGCCTTCCCCATGCCTATACTTGCTAAAAGTTATGACAACATTATTTACAGCCTTCCCCATGCTTATACTAGCTAAAAGTTATGACAACATTAATTACAGCCTTTCACATGCCTATACTTGCTAAAAGTTATGACAACATTATTTACAGCCTTCCACATGCCTATACTTGCTAAAAGTTATGACAACATTATTTACAGCCTTCCCCATGCCTATACTTGCTAAAAGTTATGACAACATTATTTACAGCCTTCCCCATGCTTATACTAGCTAAAAGTTATGACAACATTAATTACAGCCTTTCACATGCCTATACTTGCTAAAAGTTATGACAACATTATTTACAGCCTTCCACATGCTTATACTTGCTAAAAGTTATGACAACATTATTTACAGCCTTCCCCATGCTTATACTTGCTAAAAGTTATGACAACATTATTTACAGCCTTCCCCATGCTTATACTGGAACACCGGGAATAAACATGTAGAAGCAAATGGGTTGCTGGGCAACACGTGTTACTAACATTAGCTAGTTCACTCCCCAATAAACCAGATTGATGTTAACAAAGTGGCCGCAGCAATGTGTACTGTAATAACTATATTATTTTAACGCGAGGAAAATAAATGATCAGGATTAGAAAGGACAAAAAATTCGATAAAAATAAATAAATAGAGAAGCATTCTGTGTAACAGCTCTGTGCTTATGTGCCATATGCACCATACCCCCAGTCAATCAGACCACAGGAACTTGAAATGTTATCCATAAGCCACCAAAGGTCTCGTACCTCTATCCTAGGACACCCGCTCTATTAAAAAAAGATTAATAGAGGGGATGTCCTAGGATAGAGGTACGAGACCTTTGGTGGCTTATGGATGAAATTTCAAGTTCCTGTGATCGCCCCTCCAAAAAAGAAGAAATCGGCTCGGCACTGTCACCTACATTTCTTCTAAATATTCCACTATCACATACATTTATAATATTATATTTATTGTTTAGCAATATTATGCAAAGATTCTTCTAAATAGTCGACTATCAACTACATTTATAATATTATGTTTATATCTTTTTTAGCAATATCATGCAAATATTCTTCTAAATATTCCACTATCACCTACATTTATAATATTATGTTTATCTTTTTAGCAATCTCATGCAAAGAATCCTCTAAATATTCCACTATCCGCTACATTTATAATATTATGTTTATCTTTTTAGCAATATTATGCAAAGATTCCTCTAAATATTCCAAAATGTAGTAGATAAATTATAGTTTATTTTAATGTTTAAGTCTTTCTATATTATGGACATTTCACTACTTTCTTGTATGTCCATTGTTTTCCACAATCAGAAAACGACATATAAACATAGATATATTTGATAATCGACCAAATATATTAAAATTCAAAGAACCTCTTTCGTCGGAATCTCCTAAATGCCCAAATACACTTACTCACCTGGTCCGCCATATAATTTAACCATTTTAGATATATCGTGTAAATTAATTAAAATAGAAACTTACCAGCACAGTCGAACCATCTTCATAAGTAATCCAAACATAAATTATGCACACTAAAACCCGTTTCACTATTGAATTGTAACGTAGCCTAGTTAACCCATTGACGACCCTAACATGAATGCAAATATAGTACACACAAATCGCACGTGATCTTCGTTCTTACGTGTTTATCTCTCAATGGGCATACGTGACCATGCGGGAATCACATGTCACCATAGCAATCAACCGTAGAATACACCGGACGCGATTTTGCACACTTTGTTCGTGCAGTAGTTGTCCAAATGAAATACCGTAAAACACGGCTATTTAACGGTAGTAATGTTTTAATAAATGTTCGGATTCGTAATTATGAAATGTTATTATTATTTTGCACTATTTGAAGTGTTAAGAATGTTTGGAATATCTGATGTGGGTTTAGCACGTGCCTATTTCAGATTCATGCACGTGTGCTTATTTAATAAGTTGAAATGTATTTTCAAATACTACTGTTAATTCCAGTTTATATAATCATGTTTTTGTCCCAATCACTGACTCATCAATCTATGCCAGCTTATATATGTATAGGGTATAAGCCGAAAACGATCCAATATGTAAAATATTGGACTGTGTGAGGCGTGTAGCAGAACACAGTGCCAATGTTTTACATATTGGATCCGTAGGAGGCTTAAATCTTACTTAAAACATACACCTATATAACAAAATCTTACTTACAATTACGCATATAATTTAATATAATACTCCGGCCATTTGAAAGCAGGCCAATATTAATAATAACGGACTGCAAGTACAAAGGTATGACGTCACGACAATGTTTTAATAGACACTATAGTTATATCGAATGTTCGATCCTCGGACCGGGAAGTATGTGAGATGGTACGGTGGTCACCAGATCGGACAGGTGGGTTTTCTCCGGGTACTCCGGTTTCCTCCCACATGAATAACCACATAATTATACGCTTTCATCCGCGCCAAACAAGAGTGATTAATATAAGTTAACACTTGCTTCGAATCGTTGTAAACTAAATAAAGTTTAAACTTATATCGAATGTTTAAAATGTATCTCTGGGCGTATTAACTTGAACATACAGCGGAAATACCCAGCACTATGATGATAGCATAGTGATTATTAATTACCTCTACGCGCTCGCTTCTCACCAATGAAACCCGGGTTAGATCCTCGGACCGGGAAGTATGTGAGATGGTACGGTGGTCGCCAGATCAGACAGGTGGGTTTTCTCCGGGTACTCCGGTCTCATACCACACGAATGACAACATTTACGCTTTCATCCGCACCAACGAGAGTGATTAATATAAGTTGTTAGAACTTGCTTTGCAATCGTTGTAGTAAAATAATTAAACGTTAAACTTTAAATTACCTCTAAGCGAATTTGAACAATCTATATATACATAGCTGCAAATACTCACTCGTATTATTTTGAAAATATTTTCAATATATTCAATCCTATTGTTTCTACTGTTCAAACTGATTCTAAATAAATGTATATGTTGTTTGTTGTTGACAATACCTGCTCCGCCAATCAACGTAAGCCTTCAGACGGATCTGTAGTCCAGTGGTTAACACGCTGGACTGGTAATCCAGGGATCGCAGGTTCTATCCCCCGTCTGAGCATAATACAATTAACAGTGTTTCAGATGGGGCTTTAGACCGAGGTCTCGTGTCGGTGCTTTACACTGCGCACGTAAAATAACAAGAGGAGACTCTGAAATGGGTCTCTGTCTGTAGTGGTGGAAGTCGTGATAGCGCAGTGGATGCACGTTCGCTTCAGGTGCGAAAGGTCCGGAGTTCGAGCCCCACTGGAGCCGTTACGATTGTGCCCTTAGGCAAGGCATTTAAATTCCACGTTGCCTCTTCTCTCTCCCTCGTGGCGATGGATTCCATCAGGAATGAGGTCTCGAGAGTGATTAATATAAGTTGAAATAACTTGTTTCGCAATCGAGCTAAAATAAATTTGTATAAACTATAAACTAACTAATGAGGCAGAGCTATGAACTTCAAAGTGGACACTTGTTTCAAGATCAACTAATGAGGTCAGAGCTATGAACTTCAAAGTGGTCACTTGTTTCAAGATCAACTAGTGAGGTCAGAGCTATGTACTTCAATGTGGACACTTGTTTCAAGATCAACTAATGAGGCAGAGCTATGCACTTCAATGTGGACACTTGTTTCAAGATCAACTAATGAAGTCAGAGCTATGAACTTCAAAGTGGACACTTGTTTCAAGATCAACTAATGAGGTCAGAGCTATGTACTTCAACGTGGACACTAGTTTCAAGATCAACTAATGAGGTCAGTGATATGTACTTCAGCGTGGTCAATTTTTTCAAGACCAACTCGTCAGGTCAGAGCTATGTACTTCAATGTGAACACTTGTGTCAAGATCAACTTGTCAGGTCAGAGCTATGTACTTCAACGCTGACACTAGTTTCAATATCAACTAATGAGGTCAGAGCTATGTACTTCAACGCTGACACTAGTTTCAATATCAACTAATGAGGTCAGAGCTATGTACTTCAACGCTAACATTAGTTTCAGCATCAACTAATGAGGTCAGAGCTATGTACTTCAACGCTGACACTAGTTTCAATATCAACTAATAAGGTCAGAGCTATGTACTTCAACGCTGACACTAGTTTCAATATCAACTTGTCAGGTCAGTGCTATGCACTTCTAAGCTAACAATCGTTTCAAGCATGACTGTTTAATCCAATGAATCTGAGAAAGCGTTTGGAACATTTACAGTTTGACAATCTATGTATTAATTCTGGGTTTCCATCCGGGTTTCGTCCACAATAACTCATCACATTATCCAGAAAACTTACATAATCACCGACATTACTAATATGAAAACTATCCCCGTGATGCCTATTCTGAACATTAGTTGGACTATCTGTCAGATGAACTAACACCACTTTGCAAAGCCGGTGCGATTTAATTCTTGATAGAAGTAAATGATCTAGTATCTCTTCCACCATGGAGTCTCGTTTTGATTCAACAGAGAGTGAAGTAAAGCACAGAAAAATCAAAATTTTATCGTGATCTCCTAATATGTTCTCTATCCATTTAAAGCGATCACCGGTCATATACTCTTGAAAGACTTTACGGTCGAAACAGCACTGGCAGACTATACCAGCTTCATCCATAAACACGTTCTTCAGAAGATGTGTTACATCACGGCTATATGTGTCGAATGGTATCGGACAAAACAGTATCCTTTTTTTGTAGAACTGATCTGTATCTTCAAGTATCGCCATTGTAATACTCCGGCGGAGAGGAATAACTAAGGTCCCTTGCGCTGCACTTTCTTCTAACAGCAGAAGGTTGCTTGAAGATCTTCGTCTAGACTCTGTAACTTTCATTATCGAGGCTGGTGTAAGTGATACGAGCGTGTCCAGTTTGCTCCCTATATCAATGTAAAAAGAAACGTTAAAACGCTCGTCACATAACCCATATCCGTAGGTTCGATCGTTGCTATGACATACCAACATGACTAATGTTATAGTCATTAGGGCGAGACTTTAAGCCATGGTCTTTGGGTTATAAAACTTTTATGAAATCTCAAACTCGAATCTCAAGCTACGCATTGGTTGAGCTGGGTGCAAATCGCGGACTCAACAAATCGTATTGCTTGAGTTCGAGTTTGTGATCACAGTTTTATAACCTCGGGCTAAAGTCTCGTGTCGGTGCATTACATAGTGTAACTAAGCGAAACAGAGAAGTCTGATCATTGGGTTCTGCCTATATATACCATTGTGCGTCTATGTTTTACCGTTATTTATCGTCAGTACCGGTTGCCCATATGAGTGGCGCATCCTGAAGAGATTGGTCAGTTTCGACTTGGAGAATAGTGCAATGATACAGACAGAGACCAATTTCAGAGATTTCTCTGGTTGCTTTTGCGTGTACAGCGACTCGATAGCATAGGTTCAAAGGACTGCAGCATTAGTCATGTTAGTATGATGAAGCGGCTGGTCGAACCGGAGACCCTTGACTTACGAGTCCAACGTGTTAATCGCAGGACAATTCAACACCTAAAATAACTAATCTCTCATGATGTGTTGATCATATGGGCAACCGGAAGCGGCGAAAAGTAAAAGCAAAGACACACACGCTATTGAGCATAAATTATCTCAAACC
Source organism: Archivesica marissinica (assembly GCA_014843695.1). Taxonomy (NCBI): domain Eukaryota; kingdom Metazoa; phylum Mollusca; class Bivalvia; order Venerida; family Vesicomyidae; genus Archivesica; species Archivesica marissinica. The sequence goes on along the minus strand of CM026392.1, from coordinate 47,094,696 downwards.
TTGCGTTTAGTTTCGTTGAATACTATTAAAGTAGTCCGTCGATCGCCGACTATATTGCTACTGTACGGATGCGGGAAGTTTATTTAAAAACAACACACGTCATGAATAGCAACATGAACATAAAGTTGCTCGTTGTGAGAGTTCGTTGTTTGTTTGCCTTTGGTTTAGAGTCGCACCTACAACTTTGAACAGTATGGCGACTCCACATATATTATCGGTGAGGGGAGACTCCGAGTGTCTAGATAGAAGATAGATTTCTTTATTTATAGAGGATGGCCTAATTAGTTCTGAACTAATCTACTTTAGGGCCCTCAAATCTGACATTAAATCGTATACGACCTGACAACGTTTTATTCATTTTTTAAGAATTTCAACCACGTATAGACATGGCTCTATTACAAGACCAATGTATCAAACCTGTTGGTTTCGGAGTGTATAGCTGAAGTGGAATACCTTCCTCAGCGTTGAAACTGACATGCCGGGACCCTGTAATTATAATTAATATACAATCAACGGTTTTCAAATACGCTGGTATCTGTCCTCACAATTAATTTATCTTTTAATTTGAATAGTAAATATTTTGTAGTGGAGGACAAATTTTAATTCTAACTTAATATGTTTTGCTAAATATATATTCCTCGTTCAAACCTGATTGACACAAGTTCTAAAACAAGTTGCCATCATACAATTGTATTCATTACAAAATCAGTATTAAACGTCAAGTTTTGCAGCAAAGAAATCCTGTTTAACTTTTTTTTGTACGTTCTTATTGAAAAACATAATTTATATTATCTTATTTTTACTCGGTTTAACATTTTTCTGTCGGCCATCTTCCAAGCTCCATTTCTCCATAGCAAATCATAAAAGCAATGAAGTTAATCAAATTTTAGCCTGTGTTATTGATATTCCTGGCATTAAAAAAAATCGGAAACTCGCATATAATGCAAAGTCATTTTTTAACACGATTATATCCTTAAGAAAGATCCAAATTACACAATGGATGTAACTGTGCGTTGTGTTGAACAGTCCAATTAGTATGGCATAAAGCAACAGATACTGCTCGTTTAAAATGATAGCTACTGCCATATGAATAAAAACATACATTTTCATATGAGGCTTAAAACATGAACTTACCTCTCTCGTGGTTATGGTGGGCTTTTAAGAAAGACTTCCGTAACCACATAAGCCACTGTACGACTTGAGAATGAAAAGAAAATTAAACATCATATTTACTAGTGTATTGTGCTGGAAGAAAGCACCAACCACACACTGAACATTACATGACATGTATATGTTTTTAATCTTCACATGTCCAATTTACATATTGTCATACAAACACACAAACATGATGAAAACCATAAGGTTAAATAAATTATAATAGCTTTATATTACTGCCAATGACATTGTTGAAATGGATATTGCGACCACTGGTATTGTAGAAAGAAAAGTTAATTACGGCCAATGGTATTGTTGAAAGAGAAGCTAGGGTCAATGACATTGTTGAAACAGATATTACGACTAATAGTAGTGTTGAAAGAGAAGTAAATTACTGTTGCTGCCAATGGTATTGCAAAAGTAGAAGTTACAGCCAATGATATTGTTGAAACAGAAGCTACGGCCAATGGTATGTGGAAACAGAAGCTACGGCCAATGATATTGTTGAAACAGAAGCTACGGCCAATGGTATTATTGAAACACAAGCTACGGTCAATGGTATTGTTGAAACACAAGCTACGGCCAATGGTATTGTTGAAACACAAGCTACGGCCAATGGTATTGTTGAAACACAAGCTACGGCCAATGGTATGTGGAAACAGAAGTTACGGCCAATGGTATTGTTGAAACAGAAGCTACGGCCAATGGTATTGTTGAAACAGAAGTTACGGCCAATGGTATTGTTGAAGCAGAAGCTACGGCCAATGGTATTGTTGAAACACAAGCTATGGCCAATGGTATTGTTGAAACACATGCTACGGCCAATAGTATTGTTGAAACACAAGCTACGGCCAATGGTATTGTTGAAACACAAGCTACGGCCAATGGTATTGTTGAAACACAAGCTACGGCCAATGGTATGTGGAAACAGAAGTTACGGCCAATGGTATTGTTGAAACAGAAGCTACGGCCAATGGTATTGTTGAAACAGAAGTTACGGCCAATGGTATTGTTGAAGCAGAAGCTACGGCCAATGGTATTGTTGAAACACAAGCTATGGCCAATGGTATTGTTGAAACACATGCTACGGCCAATAGTATTGTTGAAACACAAGCTACGGCCAATGGTATTGTTGAAACACAAGCTACGGCCAATGGTATTGTTGAAACACAAGCTACGGCCAATGGTATTGTTGAAACACATGCTACGGCCAATAGTATTGTTGAAACCGAAGCTACTGCCAATGGTATTGTTGATGGAGAAGTCACGGTCAATCGTATTGTTGAAACAGAACCTACGCATGATACTTATTTTGTCGTGTACGTTTTTAAATAGACAAATACATATTAACTTGACAACGAATCTGAGAGCGAAATTCGACGAGGTCAAACTGAAATAATGATCTAAGGGAGACAACTAAATTGATGGAGGTTTATAGTCACACAAACAGATTAGGTCGTTCTCCAGCGATTATTGGTGGAGGTAGACCAGTATTGCAGGCACGGACTGGTACCAGGTAGAACCACCGACCTACATCAAGCCAGCTGGATAGCTTCCTGACATGAAATAATCCCGACTCCTGATTCGGCATAGACTTAGTTTGCCAATATCTCATAACAAACTAGAGAAGTAGCACGAACCCCAATCTACAGACAGACACTGAGGATATGTCGGTTCTTTAATTTATAAAAATCTCGATTGCGAAACAAGTTCTTTCAACTTATATTAATCACTCTCGAGACCTCATTCCTGATTGAATCCATCGCCATGAAGGAGAGAGAAGAGGCAATGTGGAATCTAAATTCCTTGCCTAATGGCACAATCGTTATGGCTCCAGCGGGGCTCGAACTCCGGACCTTACGCACCTGAAGCGAACGCGCATCCACTGCGCTATCACGACTTCCACTGTCGGTTCTTTCATTATGTACGCAGTGGCATTATAAGTGTGTCTGGCTGAAGATATATTTAAAGCACAATTCCAGGACTCCACAGCTGAGTGGTTAAGGTGTTTGACTTCGAATTACTTGCCACTCGCCACTATAGGTTCAAATCCCACTGGGGGTGTCGACATATTTCGTGTGACTTTCGGGCGGTCGTTGATTCTAACCGGTTGCCGAGCCATGCCTGAAATACAGCTGTTATTTATCAACATTTACTCCATTCGAACAATTTCCCAACCTATTAAAAGACGTGAGTTATACACGTCCGGGGTCAAAACACAACGAGTGAGAGACACGTATTCACTCATTTAAAGTTTCTTCTGGCGAGCAGACGTGTATAGGCTAAACCCAAAACACACACATATACAAAGCACACTTCTAAAAATCCCTCTACCTTCGATTTGTGATTTGCACGAAACTGTTCTACACTTAACTACTTTAAAAACGTACCACTTTTGTCGGAGGGTATATGTTTGGTGTAAGACCAGTTTTCCAAAATAACATGTTCATATCATCGTACAGAGAATATTAGCGCGTCAATGCACATAAACAGCAGTAGTCAGTCTTAGTATGTGGCAAATTATTATGAACTCCCGCAATTTAACAAATGTGCAAAAATCACTCCCCAATATAGGTGGTGCGTTTTTAAAGTAGTTCAGTGTATATCTTACCGAAGATGACGGTGAAAAGTATAACTGTTATTACAACGATACAAACAACTCCAAATATCACAAACGTTCCAAAAGAGTGCACGTCGTCTGATGAACTAGCTGAAGCGCTATCAGAGGAATGACCTGAAATGAGGACAACTAAGGTGAGTTGCAATGTTGTTACGAAGTAAGCAGTCATGTGGTATGCCAATTCCAGCTACAACCTAAACAGTACGATGTCATGAAAAGAGGAAAAGGGAGCTGGTGAGTTGCAATGTCATTACGAAGTAAGCAGTCATGCACTATGTCAATACTAACTGCAACCAGATCAGTAGATTGTCATGCAAGGAGGACAACGGATGTGAGTTGCAATGTAGTTACGAAGTAAGCAGTCATGCACTATGTCAATTCTACCTACAACAAGATCAGTCGATTGTCATGCAAAGAGGACAATGGATGTGAGGTACAATGTCGTTACGAAGTAAGCAGTCATGCACTATGTCAATTCTACCTACAACAAGATCAGTCGATTGTCATGCAAAGAGGACAATGGATGTGAGTTACAATGTCGTTACGAAGTAAGCAGTCATGCACTATGTCAATTCTACCTACAACAAGATCAGTCGATTGTCATACAAAGAGGACAATGGATGTGAGTTACAATGTCGTTACGAAGTAAGCAGTCATGCACTATGTCAATACTAGCTGCAACCAGATATGTATATTGTCATGCAAGGAGGACAACGGATGTGAGTTGCAATGTCGTTACGAAGTAAGCAGTTATGCACTATGTCAATACTAGCTGCAACCAAATCTGTAGATTGTCATACAAGGAGGACAACGGGTGTGAGTTGCAATGTCGTTACGAAGTGAGCAGTCATGCACTATGTCAATACTATCTGCAACCAAATATGTAGATTGTCATGCCAGGAGGAAAACGGATGTGAGTTGCAATGTCGTTACGAAGTAAGCAGTCATGCACTATGTCAATTCTACCTACAGCCAAATCTGTAGATTGTCATGCAAGGCGGATAACGGGTGTGAGTTGCAATGTAGTTACGAAGTAAGCAGTCATGCACTATGTCAATATTAGCTGCAACCAAATCTGTAGATTGTCATGCAAGGAGCACAACGGATATGAGTTACAATGTGGTTACGAAGTAAGCAGTCATGCACTATGTCAATACTAGCTGCAACCAAATATGTAGATTGTCATGCAAGTAGGACAACGGAGCTGGTGAGTTGCAATGTCCTTACGGTAGAATGTCATGACAAGAGGACAACGGATGTGAGTTGCAATGTCGTTACGAAGTAAGCAGCCATGCACTATGTCAATACTAGCTGCAACCAAATCAGTATATTGTCATGAAAGGCGGGCACCTAAGGTGAGTTGCAATGTCGTTACGAAGTAAGCAGCCATGCACTATGTCAATACTAGCTGCAACCAAATCAGTATATTGTCATGAAAGGCGGGCACCTAAGGTGAGTTGCAATGTCGTTACGAAGTAAGCAGCCATGCACTATGTCAATACTAGCTGCAACCAAATCAGTATATTGTCATGAAAGGCGGGCACCTAAGGTGAGTTGCAATGTCGTTACGAAGTAAGCAGCCATGCACTATGTCAATACTAGCTGCAACCAAATCAGTATATTGTCATGAAAGGCGGGCACCTAAGGTGAGTTGCAATGTCGTTACGAAGTAAGCAGCCATGCACTATGTCAATACTAGCTGCAACCAAATCAGTTATTGTCATGAAAAGAGGACAAATGGATGTGAGTTACAATGTAGTTACGAAGTAAGCAGACATGCACTATGTCAATACTAGCTGCAACCAAATCTGTAGATTGTCATGCACGGAGGAGTTAAATTGCAATGTAAATACGAAGTAAGCAGTCATGCACTCTGTCAATTATGTCAATTCTAGCTGCAACCAATCAGTAGATTGTCATACAAAGAGGAGTTGCAATGAAAATACGAAGTAAGCAGTCATGCACTCTGCCAATTCTGCTTTGAATTTCATATTGTTCCAAAACAATTCAACTGTCAATTGTTAAACATTACAACACTTTACAGTGATACATCTCTGCCTAAGAACATTAATGGTGAATATCTATTCCTTAGAATTACAATATGGCATTGCGCTTGGCCACGTCGTCAGAGACATACAGCTGGTATTTCCAGCCGGTAACGATTTTATCTGTTGTATGTACAATACAATGTACTGTATGTACAATGAAAACATACTATGCAACAGTGGTGCCATAAGTTAATACGTCACCATTTCAACTACACGAACTCACGATATCAAATTCACGATATAAAATTCACGATATAAAATTCACGATATAAAATTTACAATATCAATTTTACGATATCAAATTCACGATATCAAATTTACGATATCAAATTTACGATATCAAATTCACGATATCAAATTTATGATATCAAATTCTCGATATCAAATTCACGAATGCACGTTTTCAATGAATGATTTCACGATTTCATCTTCACGATGTCACGATTTCAACTCAGGAATTCACGAGTTCAACTACATGAAATAGTGAAATGATGAACAGCGGTCTGTCGTAGAAACGTCATTGTCACGTCACCAGATGCAGCCACTTGCTATAGCCAGTCTAGCCTGGTAACAGGCGTTGATATTATTTGCCTGGTTCAGTCATATGTAATATAATTTAACACCGAGACCATTAATTGAGCCGTATTGAGTTTCTGATAATATGTCATTTTGCAAATTTCCAAACTGGAACCCAAACTATTGCCAGTCAACACTACCCTGTATACAAAATGGAAACGAACAAGCATTGTACTTATTTCTCTTTCAAACCTTCAACAATAGCATTACCTGAATACATCACCAATATTCAAATAGTCACATCATGAAACAGTACTAAGTATATTTATAACATGTATCTGATTCAACGTGTTCGAGTGGTTAAGGTCGCTGACTTGTATACCACTGTAGCCTATTATCTCTGATGGTCACAGGTTCGAGCCCCGCTAAGAACGTGTCTCATTTATATGAAAAAGTTGGCAGTTTCTTACGGAGGTTGGTGCACCAAATACTGGTTAACCACTGGAGCCTGCCCAGGAAATGTGCTGTTAGGTAAACTGCCCGTCGCTCAAATGGGAAACCGGTAGCGACGTTAAATAAACTTAAAATAATTTTAAAAAACGTAGCCATAGCGAATATCGCATTGTTATCCTTGGTTTACAGTAATTCGCGTATTCAAATGTAGTGCTTTAAATGCACGATTATTTCGTGCATATCGGAGAGTATAAATAATGAAGTGTAGGCAATTATCTCAATTCGAGAAGTCGGTTCCATTTTAACTGGACCCTGCATGTGAATATGACAGTCTTGGTTTAAACATAATATACATTCACAAAACAATACATGTACACACAATCAAAGAAGGAAGTATATAAGAAAGGATTAAAACGGAAGCAGAGCTTATATAGTTTCTCTCCTAATTATATATTTCAAGCAAAATATTGCGACATAGATGGAAAATGGTCTCCTCACCAAATTGTTTTATTTGTAATTGTCCGGAAACATATATGAACACGTCTTCAGTACGTGTACTTCAGTTGATGAAATATGGAATCACATTTCAATCATGCTACGTCAAATTGGAATCGGAAACGAAATAAGAGCAATCAAATATACGATTCTTGGATACAAAGTGTTGTACTCCAAGTATTTTTTCATCAACGTAATTCTTCCGGTAATTTGTTTTAGTATTTACAAAGCATATTTCTTAAGTGATAGTAGATCTGTTAATGTCGACATATATTGTATATTTAAACAGGAGTTCTATCTCCTGCATAAATATTGCGAAAACTCGGGTATTAATGGCATACAATTTTTAAATCAATTAAACGACTACCTACATGATAATTAGCAAGATCACATCAGTATTAAAACATATATATGTATATATATATATAACTATTTATAAGTGTATATCATATATGTATGTGTGTAAATGTATATGTATTTTATATGTATGATGGGTGTGTATGTGGTACATATGTTTGTTTTTTTATGAATGCATTTGCATGCATATATGGGCATTTTCTGCAGGCATTGATATACATGTATGTGTGTATATACGCATGTTTGTATATATACTTTAAACTATTATGGCAATAACCTACATCTGCAAATGTCAATTGCAATATGTGAAAGAAACCCAATCGCTAGACGTAGTCTGCCTTATTATGTTTCAATATTATAAAAAAAATGTTTATGAAATAAAACAAAAAGCAATAAAACAAAAATTAGCCTGGGTTCCAGTCTGTCGTTTTTTCACTTTTTAACTTCTGTCAAAATGACATGATCAGAAACTCAATATGGCCCAAATAATAGTCTCGGTGTTAAAATATATTTCTTTGACTGACCAGGCAAAATATAACGACGCCTGTTCCCAGGCTACTAGAATATGACAGTCTTGGTATTGATCGTTGCAGATCTCGATGAACTCTTCTCAATTTGGTAACTAATCGCAATTTAAGTTCGACGACGAGTACCAGGATTATCCAAGCGTTTATAGCCAGTGGTTGATTACAAGGGAGACGACTCGTCAGAGGAATGGCATCTTTATTAATGGCGGCTTACGAAATGAATACCAGACTTTATTTTTATGTTTTTACATGTCTGTCACGCATCTGCTCTTAACCCTTTCAACACCACATACCTCTATATAGGCTTACAAAAAGTGTAGATCCAGATGAGCCGGCTCGTGACGAGCCGTCTCATCAGGATCTGCACATTTTGCAAGTAGTATTACTAATTTTAGACAAAATTACCCATCTTGATAAATGAACTGGTCCGAATGTAATTTTCTTATTCATTTATTGGTCTAAGAATATCATGGACCAGTCCATGTCAGTTACTTGGTGTTGAATGAGTTAATTAGTGGCTGTGATTTTAAGCTATAACACCGCCAGCTCAGACAGGATTTAGTCTGTGTAATCCAAGTTGAGGTATCGATTCCAGTCCAATATTTATATAACAGATGTTCCTGAGTAAGCTTACATACTATGATAACATTTATCCTTATACTAATCCTTTGGAAAGTAAAGTGGCACCAAACAAGGTATTTTTACACTGAATAATGGGCGAGGATGCTTTTTACCCCTCCCCATTCAACAAAAAAAGAAATCTAATAAAAATAGAAGATGCAATTTGTGACGCGATTTACTAAAACTGGATGGATGACGTTTCGTTGAGAAATGACGTCTAAAGTATCGTCACGCACTCGAAAACGGCAACGTTCGCGCTATACATGTAAGTTTAACATTCATGTTTAGAACAAATAATATAAACGCTTATGGAAATGACTGAAACACATATTTCTGGAGAAAAAAACATTTTTGAAAATTTCACTCAGTGGGTCCCTTTTGATAAATCGCTCCACATAATTATATCATACTAGTATAATTAGGGAAGTCGGTTGGGGTAGCCCCACTACAGTTTAGTATACGAGGCTTTCTTATATCAAAGATATTAAAAGACATACTGGCCTGGAGGTTATACAACTTTTCTCAAATCTCAAACTCAGTCTCAAGGTTCTGATTGGTTGAGCCAAGAACAAATCTCAGACTCAACCAGTCAAGATTTCTACAGACGGATCTGTAGTCCAGTGATTAACACGCTGCACTGGTAATCCAGGGATCCCCCGTCTGACCCTAATAAAATAAACAGTCTTGCATATGGGACGTTAAACCGAGGTCTCGTGTCGGTGTTTTACACCGTGCACGTAAAATAACCGGATGAGACTCTGTAATGGGTCTCTGTATGTATCATTGCACACCCCTCCACAAATCAAAAATAACTAATCTCTTCAGGAGGCGTCGCTCATATGGGCAACCGATAGCGACGATAAATAAACGCAAAACACACACACGCTATGATATTTCTAACCATCAATATATGCACAGAATGCCCGTGCGTATATAATACATGGAACAAGTGGTAATGCAAATGCTGCATCCTGTGTTAAATCTTGTTTTTAATTATTTTCCACTAGAATTACTTTATGGGGAAATTGATTTACGTACGTTTAAGCGTAGCGAATTAGGAAGTAAAAAAAATATTTAACGCATGTATCTGTGTTGCCATAGAAACTGGAATAATATGTACACGTACCTGTGTACGACATCGAACCCAATCACTTTTATAGTGTATCACACAGCGTGTTTACAAACAACAACAGCTTATTTAGTGGGTTTATGTGTTATCTGTAGATTACAGACGGATCTGTAGTCCAGTGGTAACACGCTGGACTGATAATCCAGGGATCGCAGGTTCGATCCCCCGTCTGACCGTAATAGAATTAACAGTCTTTCAGATGGGACGTTAAACCGAGGTCTCGTGTCGGTGCTTTACACCGTGCACGTAAAAGAACCAGAGGAGACTCTGGAATTGGTCTCTGTCTGTATCATTGCACTATCCTCCAACATCTAAAATGTATAATCTCTTCAGGAGGCGTCGCTCATATGGGCAACCGGTAGCGACGATAAATAAACGTAAAACACTCTCTGTAGATTAATGCAGGGACACGACATATGCGGACAGTTTATTTAGTTGGGTAAGTAATGTGTATTATACTGACCATGAAAGCAAATCGCTCTAACCATCTGATATTTCAGACAATACTGCTCCTGCATACTGTACACCACCTGAATACGTATATAGATAATGCAACATATAACATTTTAAACTAGCGAATATCACTCGGAGAGACGTAAATCCCACGTGCTGGACTGATCGCCATGACCAGGTGCATTGACTGATTTATCCCAACATTGAATCACGTCCTCTATATATTAAAAGTCTCTGTAATGGATCTCTGTCTGTATCATTGCACTATCTTCCAAAAATCTAAAATGACTAATCGCTTCAGGAGGCGTCGCTCATATGGGCAACCGGTAGCGACGATAAATAAACGTAAAACACGCTCACTGTTTAGTTATCATGCAAACACACAGACAAACACAGACACACATAGCTAAAACAATAGCAACCGTTTCTACGCTGGGGGTCGTTTCTACGGCTGGGGTCATTTCTACGGCGGGGTTAAATATGCAAAGTAGGCCCCTTGATAAAGGACAATTCGATTTAACGACGGTCTACAATTACAGGACCACACGTGTAATACATAAGCAAATGAAGAAGTTGTTTCAACACCAACAAGCCAAACATCGACACAAGCACAAGCATAGAAGGTGCCTCTGTGGCCGAGAGGTTATGGTCGTTACAGTCGTTTATTTCAAATCACTTGCCTCTCAATGGTATGTTCGAATCCCACTGGGGGTATCGATATATTTCACATGAGAAGGTCTTTGGTTCTACCCGAAATATTGCTCGAATGTGGGGGTCTTCCTCCACCAATAAAGCTGGAGAGTCGCCATATTAACGAAGCTGTCGCAGAGATCAATGTATACTGGAGGACATAGAAAACGCACACCTACATTATATGATTATTATTACATGAAAACGAAATATGAAGGATTCCATCAAAGATATATCACATCTTTATTACAAAACACAAACTGAACAACTAAAAATATTCCAAAATGTTTAAAACTATGTATTTATAGTTATTGTTTTTCATGTAAAACACACTTATCCTCTAGTATATAATGTAGGTGTGCGTCTGATCCTAATAAAATTAACAGTCTTTCAGATGGGACGTTAAACCGAGGTCTCGTGTCGGTGCTTTACACCGTACACGTAAAAGAACCAGAGGAGACTCTGGAATGGGTCTCTGTCTGTATCATTGCACTATCCTCCAAAATCTAAAATGACTAATATCTCCAGGAGGTGTCGCTCATATGGGCAACCGGTAGCGACGATAAATAAACGTTTGTTCGTTTTTTGGGGTTTAAATTCGCATCAACAGCTTAGGTCATATGGTGACAATCCGGCTATTATTGGCGCAGGAAGTATTTCAGGCGCTTACTGGAATCCGAGTAGAACCAGCAACCGTCCGCAAGTCAGCTGGATAGCCTCCTCTCGCGAAATAATTCGTCACCCACCGTGGGATTCTAACCAGCAGCAGCGAGGTTCAGTGATTCGAGGTCCACGACCGTAACCACTCAACCACGGCAGCATTTTCATAAATAAAAGTATATTGAAAGAAAATCTCCATTCATTTATACGGAAATAGTATTCAAACATATAATTCTATTATTTTTAATATAGTTCACCTTAGTTTATACAAATTTATTTTAGCTCTATTGCGAAACAAGTTCCTACAAGTTATATTATACTCTCGAGACCTCATTCCTGACGGAATCCATTGCCATAAGAGAGAGAAGAGGCAATATGGAATTTAAATGCCTTGCCTAAGGGCACAATCGTAACTGTTCGAACTCCGAGCATTTCTCTCCTAATGTGAACGAACTACCACGGCGCTATCACGACCTCCACAAGGTTCATCTTAGATGATATATTAGAGAGTTGAAACACTTCTATAAAATATCGGATAAGTATTTTAAATCGGGCAGACTGTGGAGAGTAACTCTGCCAAGCTTGTTGATTTAACATAGTCAAAGAAGTATTTTGAATTACGCCCCTTACACCTTAAGCACTGGACACCAGCTACTGATGTTGTGACATTCATTTGACAGCTGCTTATGCAAAAAACTAAATTCAATGAATCAAATATGTGCTTACCTTAACATGTCCTAAACCATCGACGTCACAGTTCAACTGATATTCAATATGATGGTCAGTCTAGAAATGAAGATAACACTTACTCGGGGGAATGCACTTCACAAAGATCAACATCGTTTACAAGATGAAACAGCGTGTGGTATGACGTAACAGGTGGGTCAGTAGTCCAGTGGTTAACGCGTTGGACTGCGAATTCAGTCATAGCAGGTTCGATCCCCGTCTGTCTTTAATACTATTAACAGTCTTTCAGTTTGGACTTTAAGCGATGTCTTGTGTCGGTGCTTTACACCGTACACATAAAAGAACCAGAGGAGACTCTGGAATTGGTCTCTGTCTGTGTCATTTTACTATCCTCCAAAATCTAAAATAACTAATCTCTTCAGGAGGCGTCACTTATATGGGCAACCGGTAGCGACGATAAACAAATGTAAACACACATGCACAAGCGCTATAGCGTCTAAAGACATTGTCAATTATTATCGAAATTTAGTGCCAACTATTGTTTCAATCAGAAATTTGTGTGCTTTGTAGACCTGTTAATTTGTATGGCTTATAAATAAAGCCCATATATATATCAATATACTTGTGTGTTGGGTTAAATTTCTCCATACTAGCTTCCCATGAGCATTTGATGGTACAAGGTAGTGTGTTCAACATAAAAGAACCAGAGAAGACTCTGGAATTGGTCTCTGTCTGTGTCATTGCACTATCCTCCAAAATCTAAAATAACTAATCTCTCCAGGAGGCGTCGCTCATATGGGCAACCGGTAGCAAAGTTAAACAAATGTAAACACACATGCACAAGCGCTATAGCGTCTAAAGCCATTTTCAATTATTTTAATCCCGGATGATTAATTCTTAGCTAAATACCCGGGCATTTACATGTGTCGCTCCGGTGGCACCGGAAGTGAAGAGGCACGCTAGGCTGAGTGATATATAATCCAATAGGTAGAGTAGGCAATTCCTACCCCCTACCTAAATATCTACGGCCCAAGTCGATTGACCTAAACATCGCTTTATTGCGAATTCCATAAAATAGTCCGGAAAAGTACCGGAAGTGAGTAGATATAAGTACTTGTATTGTTTTGCATATGTAAATGTAAATTAAATTTTCGAATATTCGTTGCCATCCCTTGACTAAAGTTTTAATAACTGTTTTTCTGGTTGATCCAGACATTATATTTATCGTTCTCGAGACCTTAATTCCTGATGGAATCCATCGCCGAGAGAGAGAGGGGGGGGGAGAGAAGATACAATGTGGAATTTAAGTAAATTGCCTAGGACACAACGGTGGTGGCTACAGCACACACACACGCGCGCACGCACGCACGCACGCACGCACACACGCACGCACGCACGCGCGCACGTACGCACACACACACACTTTTAAAGAGCACATATGTATTGTATACCCCCACTAAATGCACCACAGGTTGGATTTATTCCTTAATTAATGAATTTGGAAAATGCGGATAACACTTGGAAGTTTTGTCACGGTTGTTCGTAATTAGATTCCTTGTTGCGTGTGCGTATTGTAAGACGCAATCATACGAAGCAGGAACAAACTATACAACAAACCTGTCTTAAGACACGATTGGAGTCGTTATCTTCACACATCGCGTTACTCATTGAGATGAAAGACAAGCGATGAATAGAGGTCGCATTAGTGAACACAATTGAGGAAGCTTCGTGACAACTAATTCGTGGTTCGATTTCCATCCGCTCCAGTTCACAGATATCCAAACAACTGTTTGCATGGTCTGAAGTTAGGAAACAATGCATTTGGTGAATAACATTGATATTTAAAGGGGTATGCTCCAGTTCACAGACATCCAAACAACTGTTTGCAGGGTCTGAAGTTAGGAAACAATGCATTTGGTGAATAGCATTGATATTTAGAGGGGTATGCTCCAGTTCACAGACATCCAAACAACTGTTTGCAGAGTCTAATGTTAGGAAACGATGCATTTGGTGAATAACATTGATATTTAAAGGGGTATGCTCCAGTTCACAGACATCCAAACAACTGTTTGCAGGGTCTGAAGTAAGGAACAATGCATTTGGTGAATAACATTGATATTTAAAGGGGTATGCTCCAATTCACAGATATCCAAACAACTGTTTGCAGGTTCTGAAGTTAGGAAACAATGCATTTGTTGAATAACATTGATATTTAAAGGGGTATGCTACAGTTTATTCAAACTGTGTACATTGTTAGTTTGAAATATTTGGATGAAAATAAAAACATGCATTAAATGGCAATCAACTCAACCAAGCAGCATATGTTCATCAACATGCGATTTATTTGATATTGTGGCATGTTTGCACCTTATTCATTATTGTAACAAAGTGCACGAAACCACCATGTATATTGTTTGGCAATATTAAACTGAGACATTTGCATATTCCGTGAACTTACTTCGTTAATAATCGGATTTCCGAAGTAAAATATGAGCTTTAGATTATGGTACACTTACTTACTGACTTGATTCAAATATTAACGATAAAAACCTAACGCATGTCCTGGTCGTAGTTCACGGAAACTTACGAAGGTTTTGGCGGAGATTAATGAGTCTCAGTTTAATGTTGCCAAGTAATATATTTGTATTACAAAAACAAAGTCGATGACATCATTCAAACTAGCAATGTACAAATTTGAGTTTGCAAATATGTTTGCAGAAACTGTTGCATATCCCTTTAGGACATATTTATAATCTTATTTTGACTGATTTAGTGTTTTTTCATTAAACTCTCTTCGTAACTCCAAAGACCTCCTCAACAAATCACATAACAGCAATGACATTAATGTCCATATATCATTTCCGAGAAATGTCCTTGTTCTAACAGGAATATATCTTATAGAATACTTACGTGCAAACTCAAAAAATAGACATGTAAATGGTGATTTTACTAATGTTATAAGAAGATACATGTAAATGGTGATTTTACTAATGTAATAAGAAGATACATGTAAATGGTGATTTTACTAATGTAATAAGAAGATACATGTAAATGGTGATTTTACTAATGTTATAAGAAGATACATGTAAATGGTGATTTTACTAATGTTATAAGAAGATACATGTAAATGGTGATTTTACTAATGTTATAAGAAGATACATGTAAATGGTGATTTTACTAATGTTATAAGAAGATACATGTAAATGGTGATTTTACTAATGTTATAAGAAGATACATGTAAATGGTGATTTTACTAATGTTATAAGAAGATACATGTAAATGGTGATTTTACTAATGTTATAAGAAGATACATGTAAATGGTGATTTTACTAATGTTATAAGAAGATACATGTAAATGGTGATTTTACTAATGTTATAAGAAGATACATGTAAATGGTGATTTTACTAATGTTATAAGAAGATACATGTAAATGGTGATTTTACTAATGTTATAAGAAGATACATGTAAATGGTGATTTTACTAATGTTATAAGAAGATACATGTAAATGGTGATTTTACTAATGTTATAAGAAGATACATGTAAATGGTGATTTTACTAATGTTATAAGAAGATACATGTAAATGGTGATTTTACTAATGTTATAAGAAGATACATGTAAATGGTGATTTTACTAATGTTATAAGAAGATACATGTAAATGGTGATTTTACTAATGTTATAAGAAGATACATGTAAATGGTGATTTTACTAATGTTATAAGAAGATACATGTAAATGGTGATTTTACTAATGTTATAAGAAGATACATGTAAATGGTGATTTTACTAATGTTATAAGATGATACATGTAAATATATATCAATTACATATTTTAGTTTTCATTTGGAGATTAAAAAACGAATTTTGACATTGTTTGATAATGGAATATATTTAGCAAATTGTTAATTATATATACATCCGATGCAAAACAATGTGTTTACAGACGGATCTGTGGTCCAGTGGTTAACACGCTGGACTGGTAATCCAGGGATCGCAGGTTCGCTCCCCCGTCTGACCCTAATAAAATGAACAGTCTTTCAGATGGGATGTTAAACCGAGGTATCGTGTCAGGGCTTTACACCGTGCACGTACACGAACCAGAGATAATTCTGGAATGGGTCTCTATCTGTATCATTGCATCCTCCAAATATCTAATGACTAATCTCTTCAGGAGGCGTCGCTAATATGGGCAACCGGTAGCGACGATAAATAAACGCAAACACACACACAATGTGTTTACTGTAGACATATATGCAATGAAAAACGAACATAGATTTACAATAATTGAAAGTGTGTCTCGTCGTATCGTATATTCTAAATGACAATTTAATGTATCGGGACTACGCAGTCAACGTTACGAGAGACAATAATATTGGCGACATTATATCACGGTAGGATAATTTGATTCTTCTGTTGGCAATCTAAATTAGACGATTCCTGATGTATTTAGCCTACGTGGATTTTCACTAATAAGACAATTGGTGAACTTGTAGTATGAAATAGTATGCTTGATGGTTGTCATTAAACTCAATTTGTTCTTTGGAATAGACACACATGATACAACATATACTATTTCATGTGAAAAGCTGATGCAATGAAACGCATATGTGGCTGGCTTGCGGAAGATCTGTGGTTCTACCCCGTGGTCCGTCCATGTCTGAACTATTCTCGGCGGGGAACTCTGGGATTTCCTCCTCCAAAAATAGCCGACAAAAACAGGTACGACTTTCAAACCAAATGAGACAAACACAAAAAGTAGGTATTTCAAAAATTCTTCGCGTACCATTGCACCATCTGTTCAAAGTGAAGTCGATATTCAGGTGAATAATCAATATAACTACGGCGTTGATATTGGAACCGGATATTACCATGCAATTAACTGTTACAAGGAAAATAATATTACCTCCAATATAATCGTAATAAACTGAGATTAATAATGGGTAAACTGAATTCCAAACTCGATGGTTTAATGTTTCTTAAAACACTGTTGTGACGTCATACCTTTGTAAGTCCATTATTAGTAATATTGGACTGCTTTCAAACGGCCACATGTATTTTATCAAATGATATGAGTAAATGTACGAAATTAACAAGTTTAATTAGTAACATCTTGTTATACAGTCAAACCTGTCTTAAGCAGCCACCCAAGGGAATCATAGAAAGTGGCTGCTTAGCACATGTGGTTGCTTAATGGAGGTCAAATGTATAATAACACAGTATATTGGGAATCTGGAAGCTGGCTGCTTAATACAGGTTGGCTGCTCAATAGGTGACCACTAACACAGGTTTCACTGTATAAGTGTGTGTTTAAGCTAGATATAAGCATCCATCGGATCCAATATGTAACATATTAGCACTGTCTTCGGCATTACGCGCCTCACACAGTCCAATATTTTACATATTGGATCGTTTTCGGCTTATATCCTATACCTATGTTTCTAATCCCTTTGGATTGCACTCTCCACATATCAAGCATTTAACTTCACACTAATATCAAAGCTACACGCGCCTGAATAAAGTTGTATGTGCTTTTTCGAGGATTTAAACAAATATATATTTTATTGCTCAGCAAGTTTTAACAACTTATATTAATCACTCTCGTTGGGCGCGGCTGAAAGCGTATAATTATGTGGTCATTCGTGTGGGAGGAAACCGGAGTACCCGGAGAAAACCGACCTGTCCGATCTGGCGACGACCATACCAACTCCCATACCTCCCGGTCCCGGTCCGAGGATCGAACCTGGGTTGCATTGGTGAGAAGCGAGCGCGCTAACCACTGCGCTAATCGGACAGCCGATTCGGGGATTTAAGTGGTGTACGCAGGTAAAAGGAACATATACTACTAATGATTGCTTTCCTCGTGCTATATATGATAACCTCACTTGTAACTGTTCTAACTGGCTATAATATTTGCAGGCCCTGACAGATTAATTTTATAATATATCTTTATGTGGGTTTTTATATACCATATTGATCTTAACAATTAATTTGAGTATCGATAACTCTGTCTGGGCCTCAATTTGTTACTAGTATTGACAGGTAATATAACAGTAAAACCCATGCATTGCTGTTAGTTCATCTGTCAGATTTGTCCGTAATCTAGGTCGCCCAAATGTATTTATAGTCGCACAAACAGCTTCTCTGAATATGGAGATGGTCAAATGATCAAAATGTCAAACTCGTTGGTGTAAAGCAGCATTACATCGTATGAAATAAAAGATATTTGAAAAATTCAATTTGTACGTATGGGTAGCAATGCTGCTATACATTCTAACTGTGTATGCTTATGTTCATTTGGTAAACATTGTTTTTTTGCGATAAAATAAACTCGAAACCGAAAGTAGGACTTTCCGAGTCGATCAGTCACGCACTTGTTTACAACCTTTTTTAATTAAATGACTTGATATGTTGAATCATACCTCTGTTAGCTAAGTCTTTTAGGGACATTTCTACATCCCAGCGAGGGGTTCGACATTAGAGGAAGATAGATAGTCTTTCATGTTCAAAATATATACGTTGTTTTCTACATCCTCTGTTGTTTCACGCATGCGCGCTGTGCGTGTTTACATTTCGTGTGTTGATAAACAAATTCGCGTATACGACGGTTTAAATTTATTGGAATTTTATCGTTTCTGAGCGACTATTTCGATTTTTGTAAGCACACACACACACACATTAGTATTTATATTTTAACCAACACATACTGTATTACGATGTAATGCTGCTTTAATGATTCCTAAGTTTCCAAACTCTCTGTGTTTGCAAATTTCAACCATTTATCTTGATTAGTTTCAAAGCTACACAAGTGAGAAGATTGAAACATGTCGTGAATCAAATAAATCCGCGACGTAAATCTTGCTGCGAAAAACGTTAATACCAACTCTGACTCTCTGATGTTGCTTTTGATACAATTTTGTCCACGAATACATAACGTAGATCTACAAGTGCTGCATTTCTATTTCATTGTAATATTGTGTTACTTCTATCATTCCTATAATAACACATGGTCGTAATTGTCATGCTGTATAGATATTACCGGTTGCCATGGTAACACAACGAACTTTCTTGCGCACTAGATATTCATTGTAACGACGTTCAATAAATATAGAATATAATATACACCGTCTATCGCCCTTCAGGCTAGTCATAATTGCGCGTATTTTGTCTTTTGGTATTTTTGCAAGCAGTATTAATGACTGTATATACGTAACTAGGCAGAAGTGCATCCGCGGTCCATTGTAGTCGAATGTAGTCCAAATAACTAATATAGTTCATTTTTCGTTTTGGTAAAAATGCATTTTCATGACAGGCAGTGTATAGTTTTTGTGGGGTTTTTCTCTCGAGAAATTAAGTGACTTGAGAAGACTTCATCAGTTGATGTGTAGAAAAGATGCGGTATAAGAATTCAGGCCATTGCAAACTGACGGTTGGTTGAGTATTATTTGGCTGAGGAATACAGTGTAAACACAGTGACGTTATTCACAGGTCAGCACTGGCTATGTGAAGCGTTATAATTTGAATAGTCTTACTGTGTTCCAGGTTGATTAGAATACCTATTCACAGTGGATGTGGTATCAGAAGAAATGAAAGATTGGAAACATAAATGAACCGACTGTATGTTTTTCCATTTTAACAAGGAATTTAATAGGCAATTTATTTGTTTTTTTACAACCTAAAAGTAAATTGTTTGTATATTATAGTGTCGCCAGCCATTTCTGACTTATGAGACACCTCAGTCACATCAGTAATTCCCGAATCCTATACTCGCAGTCCAAACGTCAGACTGATAGGCAACCGTTAACCATTATTTAACTAGCTGGCGGTTCACCAACCGGTCATATCAGAACGAACTCCCGACAAGGGATTGACTATATGGCAGGCACACACACATTATTCTGCGGCATTTTGCTCTATTTGATCAAACACAGTCAAATAGTTGCTTCAATACTGATTAGTGATATTTTCGTCTATATGAAATAACGCTATGACGCCATATGCTTACATATCAGCTTCAGATAACCAATATCTCTCCATAATAAAATACAAGACTCGACAGAAAGCCCCGCCTTATGCATTTTCTCCCATTCGGCAAATACACTTAATTTTTAAATTTTAAATAACAATAACCTAGTAGTCTCTATATCACCTAATGATGTTGTATCAAGACGTCCATAGTACGTCCAGTCAGCGTTTAAATACGTGGTATCTGCCCATAGTGTGATGATATGTCCATTATCCGTGAAGTCCATGGGAAACCAACAGTCCTGTGAAATTACAAAAACATAGAGAATATGTCCATTATCTGTGAAATCCATCGGAAACCAACAGTCCTGTGAAATGACAAAAACATAGAGAATATGTCCATTATCTGTGATGTCCATGAGAAACCAACAGTCCTGTGAAATTACAAAAACATAGAGAATATGTCCATTATCTGTGAAGTCCATGGGAAACCAACAGTCCTGTGAAATGACAAAACATAGAGAATATGTCCATTATCTGTGAAGTTCATGGGAAACCAACAGTCCTGTGAAATGACAAAACATAGAGAATATGTCCATTATCTGTGAAGTTCATGGGAAACCAACAGTCCTGTGAAATTACAAACACATAGAGAATATGTCCATTATCCGTGATGTCCATGGGAAACCAACAGTCCTGTGAAATGACAAAAACATAGAGAATATGTCCATTATCTGTGAAGTCGATGAGAAACCAACAGTCCTGTGAAATTACAAAACATAGAGAATATGTCCATTATCTGCGAAGTCGATGAGAAACCAACAGTCCTGTGAAATGACAAAAACATAGAGAATATGTCCATTATCTGTGATGTCCATGGGAAACCAACAGTCCTGTGAAATTACAAAAACATAGAGAATATGTCAATTATCCGTGATGTCCATGGGAAACCAACAGTCCTGTGAAATGACAAAAACATAGAGAATATGTCCATTATCTATGATGTCCATGGGAAACCAACAGTCCTGTGAAATGACAAAAACATAGAGAATATGTCCATTATCTGTGATGTCCATGGGAAACCAACAGTCCTGTGAAATGACAAAAACATAGAGAATATGTCCATTATCTGTGAAGTTTATGGGAAACCAACAGTCCTGTGAAATGACAAAAACGATATATCCATTATGTTTGAAAATTCATTGGAACGCATAAAAGAAAAATTAATCTTGGCAACGTGAGTATTTGATTTCAATCTGTTGCTATATATACAATAAACTAGCCAGTCACAACACTCAAAGTGCTTTGAATAGTTCTATTCATAGACGCATACATTTAATATATTAATCAATCGCTTGTTTTCACTCATGGGAATTAATGGTATCATTTGTACCTCGGTGACGTCAATGCTTTCAATATTATTCCCGTGATATATAATCCGAACAGAAAGAGATTTCTATTTTATTTATTTATCGTCGATTCCTGGTTAATAGGGGCGATGCCACCAGAAGTATTTTAGTAATATTTTGTTTTGGAGGATAGTGCAAGAGGATACATAAGATGTACCATTTCCAGATAGTCTCTGATTATTATACATGCACGATATATATCTCTATCATGCATATGTTTTGACCTCATGGGCTTTTTAGCCTAATGGGTTTGAATAAACTGTCTGTCTGTCTGTCTATATCACCTATACATGAGACCTCGGTTGATAATCCCATCCGAAAGACTGTTAATATTACTAGGGTTAGACGAAGGGATCGAATCCGTGATTCCTGGATTCGCAGTACACCGTGTTAACCACTGGACTACTAACCCGTCTGTCACAATGAAAGAAACGCATATTATATATAATAGTGCATACATGAGTTGGCAATATGAAACATATCACACCGAGTATTAACCTAGGCGTCAGCTAGGGTTGATAGTTGCCCACGCAGGATTGCAATATTTATTTTACTATACCGAATCCAAGTACCGGAATAGATTCGAGTTGACTTTTTTTAAAGTTTATTTAACGTCGCTACCGGTTTCCCATTTGAGCGACGGGCAGTTTACCTAACAAAACCTTTCCTGGGCAGGCTCCAACGGTTAACCAGTACTTGGTGCACCAACCTCCGTAAGAAACTGCCAACGTTTTCATATAAATGAGACACGGTCTGAGCGGGGCTCGAACCCGTGACCATCAGATATGATAGGTTACAGTGGTATACAAGTCAGCGACCTTAACCACTCGACCACGGAGGCGGTTTAGAGTTGACTTGTCTCAGTAAATCTATTTATATAATCCTTAGTATCTAGAAGAAGCTTTCATGTATGCATTGCAATAAGCGCCTACTTACTAAGAGATGCGCTTTGTTCTTCGCAATATCCCAATGAGCGTTTTACTGATTCAGACAAGAAGCCAAAGGCAGTGAATATTACCGAAAATATTGACCGGTCAATAGCATCTCGGAGGTGAATAGTAAATAATATTGACAGTTGGAATTTTGTATATTGACTAGACACGTGATGCATAATAAAATATATATATACGTACCATGACTGATGGATACTCGGAGTAATGAGCATGCAAATTAAAGCATGCTGTACCGAGATTGCTACCATTATTGGCAGATTCAAGTTGGTAGCATAGGCGTATGTCCATTTCTGAGAAAGAAATTATACGTTATTAAATACATTAAGCTCTATAATGTGCGATGACATTTAACATTGATGTGTGTCGCAAGAAAAGACACCGACCTAATACCCAATATAACTAGGAATTACCAATACCATATTCATGAACAAGTATCGACCGGCAGTTGCAATGTAACATGTGTTGTGTTTTTACGTTTATTTATCGTCGCTACCGGTTGCCCATATGAGCGACGCCGCCTGAATAGATTAGTCATTTTAGAATTGTTGTAGGATAGTGCAATGATACAGACAGAGACCCATTCCAGAATCTCCTCTGGTTCTTTTACGTGCACGGTGTAAAGCACCGAAAAGATACCTCGGTTTAACGTCCCATCTGAAAGACTGTTAATTGTATTAGGGTCAGACGGGGGATCGAACCTGCGATCCCTGGATTACCAGTCCAGCGTGTTAACCACTGGACTACAGATCCGGCTGTAGGCTTACGTTGATTGGCTGAGCAGGTACTGTCAACAACAAACAACATATACATTTATTTAGAATCTGTTTGAACAGTAGAAACAACAGGATTGAATATATATTCAAAATAATACGATTATGTGGGTATTTGCAGCTATGTATATATAGATTGTTCAAATTCGCTTAGAGGTAATTTAAAGTTTAACGTTTATTTATTTTACTACAACGATTGCAAAGCAAGTTGTAACAACTTATATTAATCACTCTCGTTGGTGCGGATGAAAGAGTAAATGTGGTCATTCGTGTGGTGTGAGACCGGAGGACTACCCGGAGAAAACCCATCTGTCTGATCTGGCGACCCCCGTACCATCTCACATACTTCCCGGTCCGAGGATCGAACCCGGGTTTCATTGGTGAGAAGCGAGCGCGTAGAGGTAATTAATAATCACTATGCTATCATCATAGTGCTGGGTATTTCCGCTGTATGTTCAAGTTAATACGCCCAGAGATACATTTTAAACATTCGATATAAGTTTAAACTTTATTTAGTCTACAACGATTGCGAAGCAAGTGTTAACAACTTATATTAATCACTCTTGTTTGGCGCGGATGAAAGCGTATAATTATGTGGTTATTCATGTGGGAGGAAACCGGAGTACCCGGAGAAAACCCACCTGTCCGGTCTGGTGACCACCGTAGCATCTCACATACTACCCGGTCCGAGGATCGAACATTTGATATAACTATAGTGTCTATTAAAACATTGTCGTGACGTCAAACCTTTCTACTTGCAGTCCATTATTATTAATATTAGACTGCTTTCAAATGGCCGGAGTATTATATTAAATCCTATGCGTAATTGTAAGTAAGATGTTGTTATAGATGTATGTTTTAAGTAAGATTTAAGCCTCAAACGGATCCAATATGTAAAACATTGGCACTGTGTTCTGCTACACGCCTCACACAGTCCAATATTTTACATATTGGATCGTTTTCGGCTTATATCCTACACATATATAAGCTGGCATAGATTGATGAGTCAGTGATTGGGACAATAACATGATTGTATAAACTGGAATTAACATTAGTATTTGAAAATACATTTCAACTTATTAAATAAGCACACGTGCATGAATCTGAAATAGGCACGTGCTAAATCCATATCAGATATTCCAAACATTCTTAACACTTCAAATAGTGCAAAATAATAATAACATTTCATAATTACGAATCCGAACATTTATTAAAACATTACTACCGTTAAATAGCCGTGTTTTACGGTATTTCATTTGGACAACTACTGCACGAAAAAAGTGTGCAAACTCGCGTATGGTGTATTCTACGGTTGATTGCTATGGTGACATGTGATTCCCGCATGATCACGCATGCCCATTGAGAGATAAACTCGTAAGAACGAAGATCACGTGCGATTTGTGTGTACTATATTTGCATTCATGTTAGGGTCGTCAATGGGTTTACGTTACAATTCAATAGTGATACGGGTTTTAGTGTGCATATGTTTGGATTACTTATGAAGATGGTTCGACTGTGCTGGTAAGTTTCTATTTTAATTAATTTACACGATATATGGTTACATTATATAGCGGACCAGTTGAGTAAGTGTATTTAGGCTTTTAGCAGATTCCGACGAAAGAGGTTCTTTGAATTTTAATATATTTGGTCGATTATAAAAGATATCTATTTATATTTCGTTTTCTGATTGTGGAAAACAATGGACATACAAAAAAGTAGCGAAATGTCTCTTATAGTGAAAGAGACTTAACAATTAAAATAAACTATTATTTATCTACTACATTTTAGAATATTTAGAAGAATATTTGCATGATATTGCTAAAAAGATAAACATAATATTATAAATGTAGTTGATAGTGGAATATTTAGAAGAATATTTGCATGATATTGCTAAGAAGATCAACATAATATTATAAATGTAGTTGATAGTGGAATATTTAGAAGAATATTTGCATAATATTGCTAAACAATAAACATAATATTATAAATGTAGTTGATAGTGGAATATTTAGAAGAATATTTGCATGATATTGCTAAAAAGATAAACATAATATTATAAATGTAGTTGATAGTGGAATATTTAGAAGAATATTTGCATGATATTGCCAAACAATAAACATAATATTATAAATGTAGTTGATAGTGGAATATTTAGAAGAATCTTTGCATAATATTGCTAAACAATAAATATAATATTATAAATGTATGTGATAGTGGAATATTTCGTGGTTACCACTGGACTACATATCATAGGTAAATGTAACACACTTATTGCTGAAAGGGTACACTTGCCTGCTGGGTACCACGCTATAGAGTAGAATTAACATGTTCATGACCAACATGTCAACGATATTATTTTTTTTATGTTCACTTCAATGAAAAATGAAATTTATAGGCGTAATTATAAGAGAATATTTGTTTGTTTCCGTGTACACACACCTGATGGAATTATATTTCACCGAATGAACATTGAAACGCACTAAACTTTATTTAGTTTGTACAAATGTTTTTAATTTTTTTATCTCGATAGCGAAACAAGTTATTACAACTTATATTAATCACTCTCGAGACCTCATTCCTGACGGAATCCATCGCCACGAGGGAGAGAGAACAGGCAACGTGGAATTTAAATGCCTTGCCTAAGGGCCTAATCGTGACGACTCCAGCGGGGCTCGAACTCCGGACCTTTCGTACCTGAAACTGTATTTATTTTACTACAACGATTGCGAAGCAAGTTCAAACAACTTATATTAATCACTCTCATTGGCGCGGATGAAAACGTATATGTGGTCATTCGTGTGGCAGGAAACCGGAGTACCCGGAGACACTCCACCTGTCCGATCTGGTGACCACCGTACCATCTCACATTCTTCACGGTCCGAGGATCGAACCCGGGTTGCATTAGTGAGAAGCGAGGGCGCTAACCACTGTGCTAATCGGACAGCACAAATGAAACGCATTATTGAGTGGCGCTGGTTTATACAAATTTATTTAAGTTCGATTGCGAAACATGTTCATATGACGTATATTCATCGCTCTCGAGACCTCATTGCTGGTGGAATCCATCCTCACGAGGGACAGAGAGAGAGGCAATGCGGAACGTAATGACTTGCTTAAGGATGTAGTAACGGCTACAGCTGGGCTCGAACTCCTGGCCTTTCGCACCTGAAGCGAACGCACTGTCACTGCTCTATCACGACCTCTGCTCGCTTTCTATAGCTTTCTATGTTAATGAATGAACTATAATTGCAGCTTTTAATTTAGGCTGACAGGTGTTGACATATGATAGAAAGCGATGTAATCATGGGTTAAATGGTCATGGGTTAAATGGTCATAGAACGTCGCGTTGAGACGACCAACAATGACGTCATAACATACAACATAAATGCCCTCACTGACAGCTTGAGTCCGAAAACGTACGCGTTGACAACATTTCAACATGCAGCAACTAGGTATCACACAAAGCAGTTAGAAATATGGTTGAAAACAGTGGAACAACACATTTTAGTTCACTGATACATTTCTAAAATGTGTGATATTGTGTTTTATCACATAACTTTGCTTGTATTCAGTGTAATACAGTCATCTCATAATATTGTATATGTACACACGTGTAATAACACCAGGAAGGATTCTGATTGGTTGAGAGAATAATCCTTGTAATTTGTAAATTAAGCTTTAACGTGTGCATATTAATATTTGAATTGGTACATACGCTACTTAAAACACTGTCGTGACGTCATACCTCACACAGTCCAATATTTTACATATTGGATCGTTTTCGGTTTATATCCTATACGTATAAGACACACTATGATTTAAAAGAAGTATCGATCGATGCAATTGCAAAGCTGTTTAAACACTTAAATATAACGCTGCTCTACGTAGTGAAGCCAAAGGGCTCGCTTAATAATCGCAAAATTCCAAAACTCGTTTCATAAAATATGGTATGATCCTATATGTAGTTGTCCGTGTCCCAATGTAGTGCTGTCCGACAACTAATACATATTTAGAAACGCCATACCTTGTTTGTAATGCATAGCCCAGCTGACTTTCAGGAATCTGCTATCAGGGCACAAGCCTAAGTTCATGTTCGCAGTCTGAGACGAACGTACCACTTGTCGGGATGCTGAAAATGAAAATAACAAACATATCTTTGACATATCGATGATGTATTGGCTTCTGAGTGGTCAAGGTCGTTGATTTCAAGGTCGTTGACTTCAAATCGCTTGCCCCTCGCCGATGTATGTTCGAATCCCACTGGGCATGTCGAATTGTTTCATGTGGACAGCTGATCCAGCTGACTTACAGAAGGTCGGTGATTCTATCCGGGATGCCCATCCGTGCCTGAAATACTGCCGGAAGGGGTCATTCGTGGTCTTCCTCCACCAATAACAGCTAGAGAGTCGACATATGACAATATAACAAGCAAACAAACATGGCAATGTGCCTGTTCACTTTACCTTATTGTTGTCATATGGATATGACCATGGAACATTTTTCGACTTATCCCATTTGTCGACGTATCCCATTTTTCGACGTATTCCATTTTTCGATGTATCCCAGTTTTCGCCGTATGTCTTTTTTGAGACGCTATATTGCAAGCTGACGTAACGTCACTGTGTATTACGGCCAACGGAGAAACTAACACAATATGCGATTGTGGCGTAGTCTCATTTTTACTTCATTTAAATTGAATACGATATATATAATTTATATATTTGTTGTGCCTAGCTGCGTAAGACTGGTTACAAATCTGACACTAATCCAAATTGCGAAGACAGCTAGTTGGGAATCGAACAATGAACCAAACTTCGTGTGTTTTACGTTTATTTATGAGCGACGCCTCCAGAAGAGATCGGTCATTTTAGAGTTTGGAGGATAGTGCAATGATACAGACAGAGATCCATTCCAGAGTCTCCTCTGGTTCTTTTACGTGCACGGTGTAAAGCACCGACACAAGATCTCGGTTTAAAGTCCCATCTGTAAGACTGTTAATTGTATTAGGGTCAGACGGGGGATCGAACCTGCGATCCCTGGATTACCAGTCCAGCGTGTTACCACTGGACTATAGATCCGTCTGTAATGGAACAAACCTCTCTGCACAGTAATTTTATCCCAATGCCATCGTATTACAAAGACAATTAATCTAGGTAATAGCCCCTGTAAGCGGGTATGCTTGAATAATTACCAAACCTGAAAACCAATAAATTGTCTGCACAAAGATATAAAATTGTTGATGTGTTTAATTGTTACGAGCAAAAATTCTAAATGTATAAACTCTTCGAAATGAATATGGTTGAAACAAGTTAAGTATTATATATGGTTATGAAATTGAATTCTCTAAAAATATATGACTCCCTTATTTTATATACAAAATATATATATCTAATAGAAATGAACAGGCTATGAAATGGAGTTTGAGAGGGTTCGATCCTCGGACCGGGAAGTATGCGAGATGGTACGGTGTTGCCAGATCGGACAATGCTAATATGACGCGTGCACTGTCCATATTCGTAAGAATCTAAAAATCTATAATGGATATACAAAATTACATTATGTTCACTAACCCGAACAATCGCATATTGTCAGAGTAAGGCAGCGAGACCAATTCTGAATGACCGGAACCGGAACTACGTGATTGTTAAATTTCAGAATGGTTCGTAGTCACTTCCATACATATATATATATATATATGTGGAGTTGTAATCGTCTTATATGTAAAAATGTAATTATTTTTGAAAGTGAATCAGTCGGCCTTAACAATCGTATCGTAACATATCATGGCACACCACGTCGGATCAGATCGTGTAGTGTTGTGTAGTGTCATGTCGTGTCGTGTCAGATCGTGTAGTAGCGTATAGTCACGTCCGATCGAACCTGAATCAGATCAGATCGTCTCGTATCGCATAGTATCGTATCGTTTCGTATTGTACTCTCTGCTCTGCACAGCACTGTACTTTATTGGAATTTTACTACATCTGTTTGTTTCTAAATGGCCTCTACTATATGACATTCCTAAAATACACGTACAAGACTAGCTAGTATAGTTAGTGCAAATTAACCTATTCTTTTTAGCGGTCATATGAATATTCATACGACATTGTATAGTGTTGACGACAAACGACTGATGTGCAATTGCGCAACACGCTTTGATAACTTATATTAATTACGCTTGCTGGTCTAGATGAAATTGTGGGTGGGAGGAAGTCGGATATTGCTATCACCGCCGTCCCAATTCACATACTTTCCGGTTCGATGCAGTGATGAGAAGCGAGCGTGCTAACCGCTTCGCTAATCCGACAGCCAGGTGCAATTAGCAATAGTACATACAAATGAAGTGCGTGTGTGTGTCTTACGTTTATTTATCGTCGCTACCGGTTGCCCATATGAGCGACGCCATCTGAAGAGATTAGTCATTTTAGATTTTTGGAGGATAGTGCAATGATACAGACAGAGACCCATTCCAGAATCTCATCTGGTTCTTGTACGCTTTTGATCGTTTTCGGCTTATGTCCTATACATACATACAATTCACACCAACTATACTTTATTACATCACATTACATATCCATCTGGGCTTACCGTCTGTGTACATTGACTCGTAACATACTCGTTATCCACAGAGCATCGTAATCCTCCAATTACAGCCACATATATCACTGTAATAATACAGACACGTATCCAACCATTCGTTTCCATTTCGCGAGTTCTCGTGCAACTCTTCGCTATCTCGTGTATATGATAGCCGCATATGTTCACTCGCACTGTACTATTGGCTATTTCTCTTAATTGACTGTATTTTTGTCCTTCTACATCCGCTGGGTACTGTATATTTATTGACGTTCAGAGTTCGCTATGGCTTACCCACGTTCTATCAGATATGTGTCTTAATTAGCTATACAGTCAAACCTGTGTTAGTGTCACCTCCATTAAGTAGCCAACCTGTATGAAGTAGCCAGTTTCCAGATTCCCAATATGTTGGTTTATTGTATATATTTGACCTCTATTAAGCAGTCACCTGTGCTAAGCAGCCACTTTCTGTGATTCCCTTGGCTGGCTGCTTAACACAGGTTTGATTGTACATTTGTACATATACTGAACCAAAAAAGAAACTTTCGCGAGACTTCAATGGGACTGTTTCCACATATGTGTATATTAACAGTTTTTATTCGTATTTGTTATTGCACAATAATTTAAAATCAATTCATCAAAGTTCATTTACAGTCTGAAAATTATCAATTTCATTGGATTTTTCAATTTCATTTGAGGTAGGTGTCGATTCAATTTTTTTTTGCTTTAGTAACGATTATGCCCACCGCGAGCATTGCTAACAGCTTGGCAGCGACGACGCATTGAGTGGATGAGATTATTAATTTGAGCCTGGGGTATATTATTCCACTCTTCTAGCAAAGCGTCACGGAGCTCATTGACGTTACCAGGCGGATTTTGACGTTGCCGTACACGTGTGTCAAGATTATCCCAAAGATGCTCGATGGGATTTAGATCCGGGCTTTTTGAGGGCCAGTCGTCTATGAAATCAATATTGTTGTTTCGCAAGAACTGGATATTGTCACGGGCGACGTGAGGTCTGGCGTTGTCTTGCTGAAACACAGAAATAACGCTGTGATTTTGTAAGAGAGGAACAACGTGTGGGGCAAGGACACGGTCTCTATACTTTTGAGCATTCAAATTGCCATCAATGACCACTAATTGGGTACGATACCCATAACTTATTCCGGCCCAGACCATCACGGAACCCACCGCCAAAACGATCCCACTGAAGAACGCAACAGTCAGCGTAACGTTCATTCCTACGTCGGTAGACCCTGATCCGACCATCACTATTGGACAAGGCAAACCTGGATTCATCTGAAAAATGAATCGTCCGCCAGTCTTGCCTTGTCCAGTTGATGTGTCTATCAGCCCATTGAAGCCTGTCACGGCGATGACGATCCGTTAATACTGTTCCGACGTAGGGACGACGTGCACGTAAATTGTTCTCAGCCAAACGATTTCGTACGGTTTGAGCGGAAATCCTGGGGTTATAAGTACCTGGGGTGACAGACGCTGTAGCTGTCGCAGTTAAAAAACGATTTCGTAAATGTTGGTTCAAAATATAGCGGTCTTGCGCCGGCGTGGTTACACGTGGTCTACCGCTACGTGGAAGATCTTCCGTGCTTCCGGTCTGCACAAACCGCCCTCTCAGACTTCTAACTGCCTGCACAGATGATCCAACGTGCGCAGCAACCTCTTCCGTTGAAGCTCCTGCCTCCAGCATCCCAACGGCTCTCTCTCTTAAATGTTTCGCAATTCGAGGCATCGAAAGTTTGCCCAAATTGTATCGATATAAAGGTGTTTAGGTATTTTTATGACTGTAGTCGTCAAGTGCAATAACTTGCAGTGAAAAAAGTTAACACATGTAAACCAGATATGTCCACCCCGTGCGTGCACGTGAAAATGGAGGTTTTGTCAAAACAGACGTTATCGTTCTACATGAGGTGATTATCTGACCGATTTCCCAAAGTAGGACGTCAGTGTAAACTACTACATATACACATGTTTCTACATGTTGTATTTAACCTTATAAGTTTAAGACCTACTTTGCGAAAGTTTCTTTTTTGGTTCAGTATAGTTTGCTCATAGCGGTATGTTACACTCTTCATTGACGCCTATTGCTATATATATATATATATATTTATTATATAACTTTGCTTGTATTCAGTTTCATACAGCAATCACATACTTTCCTTATATGTACACACGTGTAATAACACATGGACGGATTCTCATTGGTTGTAAGTTAAACAGTAAAGTATGCATATTTCTATTTGAAGTGGTACATAACGTTAATGGCAAGACACACTACGATTTCAAAGAAGCATCGATCAAATTATACCCATGTTTAAAACTTAAACATAGCGATACATGACGTGACGTCATGACAATTTGTTCTGCTTAATGTGTACGTGGGAGGTCTCGTCACACACGTTAAACAGAACAAATGCATTAAACTTTAGTTATTTTACAACGATTGCGAAACAAGTTCTAACAGCTTATATTAATCACTCTCCTTGGCGCGGATGAAAGCGTATATGTGGTTATTCGTGTGGGAGGAAACCGGAGTACCCGGAGAAAAACCACCTGTCCGATCTGGCGATCACCGTACCATCTCACATACTTCCAGGTCCGAGGATCGAACCCGGGTCGCATTGGTTAGAAGCGAGCACGCTAACCACTGCGCTAATCGAACAGCCAAATGTATCGTATACCAAAATAAACGCAACACAAGGTATCTTGATGTTATTCCTTATAAAACACATTGTGTGTTCACTTTATAATTAATTCAACTGATGTATTCGTTATTGATACATTGTCGATATGATTTGAGGTAGTACTAAAGCAAACATCATCAATATCACGTCTATATATATATATTACGTTTATAAATATCACGTTATATCACGTTTATAAAATATCACATTTTTATTTATCACGTTTATATATATATATATATATATCACGTTTATAAATATCACGTTTATAAAATATCACGTTTATAAAATATCACGTTTATATCACGTTTATATCACATTATAAATATCATATTTATATCACGTTTAATTAAATATCACGTTTATATTTATCACGTTTATAAAATATCACGTTTATAAATATCACGTTTATATCACGTTTATAAAATATCCCGTTTATAAATATCACGTATATAAAATATCATGTTTATATTTATCACGTTTATAAAATATCACGTTTAGAAAGAGCACTTTTAGAAATATCACGTTTATAGCAAGCTTAGAAATATCACGCTTAGAAATAATATTATCAGGCTTAGAAATAGCACCATGTGTCATATTGTTTACGTGATCTGCTAGGAAAGTACAATGCAAATAGGAATAGAAACAAAACGAACAAGAGGAGAGAGAAATTAACCATGCGAGTATATCGTCTGCGAAACCAGAACACACGGAGTGCATACATACTTTAAACTAGACGACCGTTGTGTTCACAACAAGCTATAAAACCGTCTACAGTGATCTCATCAATTTGTTTTGTGTCTATGAGTTCAATATGTATTTAATACCTCAATGCAGGAATATTATTGTATAGGACATCAGAATATCTTAGTTTGTTTGGGGGGTCTTGTGTGGCATCCATCCATCACATTATTAAAATAGAGCACAATGGATAATAAATGGGGTTACTCCGAAAGGGGGCCTGGACGTGAAACAAAAAGCAAAAAAACAAAACAAAATAAGCAATGTGTTATCACGCATAAGCAATGTGTTATCACGCATAAGCAATGTGTTATCATGTATACGCAATGGGTGTTCACGCATAAGCAATGTGTTATCATGCTAAATCGGACGGATGAACAGACAAGATAATTTGATCATTACTGAATAAAAACCAATACAGTCAATAAAAAAAGCACAACACAGCCACAACTAATCAATAGTATTCTTGAAATTTAGAGTAAAAAAGTCAAAGTTTTTATTGGCATAAACATGTACATGTCCATCACCAAGAAACATGATTGGCGGTTACATACAAAGTTTACAGAAAGGCTTGATATTATATAAGGTTTGAGTAAGCATAGCAATAACTTTTACGAAATACATTGTTGTTTAATGATATAATTGGTATTCAGTGTCTCACAAATCATTATTTTACAAGTATTCATTTAGTTAATTAATATCATTTCTTCTACTTGTTGCTAAATAAATATATTTAGCTAAATTGACAAAGTTGATTTTTTGTGTTGAATTCGTGAGTGTTCTAAACTTATTAATTGTTGGCCATGAACAATAATATCTTGGTAAATGTGTATTTCTTATATCATTATAATAAGGACAACTTAATACAAAGTTACAGAAAAGCATGATGTTATATAAGGTTTGAGTAAGCATAGCAATAACATTTACGACATATATTGTTGTTTAATAATATAATTAACATAAACAATGTGTAATCATGCATAAACAATGTGTTATCATGCATAAACAATGTGTTATCATTCATAAACAATGTGTTATCATGCATAAACAATATGTTATCATGCATAAACAATGTGTAATCATGCATAAACAATGTGTTATCATGCATAAACAATGTGTTATCATTCATAAACAATGTGTTATCATGCATAAACAATATGTTATCATGCATAAACAATGTGTAATCATGCATAAACAATATGTTATCATGCATAAACAATGTGTTATCATGCATAAACAATGTGTAATCATGCATAAACAATGTGTTATCATGCATAAGCAATGTGTAATCATGCATGAACAATGTGTTATCATGCATAAACAATTTGTTATCATACATAAGCAATGTGTTATCATGTATTATAAGCAATGTGTTTATGCTAAATCAATATTGATATCATGTGTAAGCAATCACTAGCGGATTCAGGTGGGGGGGCGCACCCGGAGCATAGGTAACTAATGTTCCGTATTTTGCGTTAAAAATGTAGTATGCAAAAAAAATTCTCGCTACGCTCATACAATATATTTTATAACTGATTTGTTGATAAAAGTGCGTCTACGGTGTCTGCAACAAATATGCCAAACCGTCATGTGTTTGAGTCTGTGTCGCATGTTAAAATCCGTCCCGGCAACTATCCCTACCATTCTGTAGAGGATGACGTCACTCGATGCTGTCAATCTATTCTATCAAAACAATAATGGATGCCCCGAGTGGGAAACGCGTTAAATTTCAAACGATGATGAGTAGCTTTAATAAACATATATTTTGCAGTAACGGTGATATAAATTTTGTTTAATACAAAGTCCATTATTAAATTAATTCTACCACGTGTCACGCATGTCTTGTTGGTCTGGTGAAATTTCATGCGCGGATCCAGAATTTTTCTCAGGGGTTCCAAACAGCCCCTGATTAATAGAATACACCAGAACGCCCAGAATGCACCTGGTGGATCATTTGTTTTCAAAAAAAAATTCGGGGCAATATGCCCCCGGACCCCCCTAGATGCTAGCCTTCAAATATGTTGCGCCCCCCTAATGCCAAATCCTGTTACCGCCGCTGAAAATGTGGTATCATGTATAAGCAATGTGGTATCATGCATAAGCAATGTGTAATCATGTATACGGATAGACGCATATATTTACAGACGGACGGACGGACGGACGGACAGATATAGACATACAGACAGATAATTTGATCATTATTGAATAAAAACCATAACAGTAAAAATAAATACAGCACAACACAACTGTAGCCACAAATGATCAATTATATTCTTGAAATGTTTTAGAGTAAAAAAGTCAAATTTTTTATTGGAATAAACATGTACATGTCCATCGCCAAGAAACATGTTTGGCGGTTACATACAAAGTTACAGAAAAGCATGATATTATATAAGGTTTGAGTAAGCATAGCAATAACATTTACGACATATATTGTTGTTTAATAATATAATTGGTATGCAGTGTCTCAAAATCATTATTTTACAAGTATTAACATTCATTTAGTTAATTAATATAATATTTCTACTTGTTGCTAAATAAATATATTTAGCTAAATTGACATGTTTGCGTGTTGGTGTTGAATTCGTGAGTGTTCTAAACTTATTAATTGTTGGCCATGAACAATAATATCTAGGTAAATATATATTTCTTATATCATTATAATAAGGACAAACTAATAAAAAAAACATTATGATTCATTATATATGAGTATTATAAACTCCTGTTGAAATAAACCCAGCCGGTATACCGAAGACGGTCACTGGGACAGACACTGGACGCCGGTGACATATGATATGAATACATATCGAGCAACACAACAGTCCATATAGCCAACAAAAACCCAAAAGATATAACAATTATAGTGAACTTCTAATCTTCTTTCTAAAAGCTTTTTAAACATCGTAAACGTAAAAGAACCAGAGGAGATTCTGGAATGGGTCTCTGTCTGTATCATTGCATTATCCTCCACAATTCTAAAATGATTAATCTCTTCAGGAGACGTCGCTCATATGGGCAACCGGTAGCGACGATAAATAAACGTAAAACACACACGCCTTGCTTAATGTGTAGGATATAAGCCGACAAAGATCCATTATTTTATATATTAGATACGATTGAGGTTAATATCTTACTTAAAACACACACTTATATAAAAGATCTAACTAAGTGTGCGATATGTATATGAAATGCAACATTAAACCCCAAAATCAAACAAATGATATAGTAAACTGCAACACATAGATAGAACGCCAGTAACTCTTGGCATTACAGTGCTCAACATTAACATTTGCCCATAGACAGAACGTCAGTATCTCTTGGCATTACAGTGCACAGCATTAACATATGCCCATAGACAGAACGCCAGCATCTCTTGGCATTACAGTGCACAATATTAACATTTGCCCATAGACATAACGTCAGTATCTATTGGCATTACAGTGTACAACATTAACATTTGCCCATAGACAGAACGCCAGCATCTCTTGGCATTACAGTGCACAACATTAACATTTGCCCATAGACAGAACGCCAGTATCTCTTGGCATTACAGTGCACACCATTAACATTTGCCCATAGACAGAACGCCAGTATCTCTTGGCATTACAGTGCACACATTAACATTTGCCCATAGACAGAAACGCCAGCATCTCTTGGCATTACAGTGCACAACATTAACATTTGCCCATAGACAGAACGCCAGCATCTCTTGGCATTACAGTGCACAACATTAACATTGCCCATAGACATATCGTCAGTATCTCTTGGCATTACATTGCACAAGATTAACATTTGCCCATAGAAAGAACGTCAGCATCTCTTGGCATTACAGTGCACAACATTAACATTTGCCCCATAGACAGAACGTCAGCATCTCTTGGCATTACAGTGTACAACATTAACATTTGCCTATAGACAGAACGTCAGTATCTCTTGGCATTACAGTGCACAACATTAGCATGTGCCCATATACAGAACGTCAGTATCTCTTGGCATTACAGTGCACAACATTAACATTTGCCAATAGACAAAATGTCAGTATCTCTTGGCATTACAGTGCACAACATTAACATTTGCTCATAGACAGAACCTCAGTACCTCTTGGCATTACAGTGCACAACATTAACATTTGCCCATAGACAGAACGTCAGTATCTCTTGGCATTACAGAGCACAACATTAACATTTGCCCATAGACAGAACGTCAGCATCTCGTGGCATTACAGTGCACAACATTACCATTTGCCCATATACAGAACGTCAGTATCTCTTGGCATTACAGTGCACAAAATTAACATTTGCCCATAGACAGAACGTTAGTATCTCTTGGCATTACAGTACACGACATTAACATTTGCAGATAGACAGAACGTCAGTATCTCTTGGCATTACAGTACACAGCATTAACATTTGCCCATAGACAGAACGTCAGTATCTCTTGGCATTACATTGCACAAGATTAACATTTGCCCATAGAAAGAACGTCAGCATCTCTTGGCATTACAGTGCACAACATTAACATTTGCCCATAGACAGAACGTCAGTATCAATTGGTATTACAGTGCACAACATTAACATTTGCACATAGACAGAGAGTCAGTATCTCTTGGCATTACAGTGCACAACATTAATATTTGCACTTAGACAGAACGCCAGCATCTCGTGGCATTACAGTGCACAACATTAACATTTGCCCATAGACAGAACGTCAGTATCTCTTGACATTACAGTGCACAACATTACCATTTGCCCATAGACAGAACGTCAGTATCTCTTGACATTACAGTGCACAACATTAACATTTGCCCCATAGACAGAACGCCAGTATCTCTTGGCATTACAATGCACAACATTAACATGTGCCCATAGACAGAACGTCCGTATCTTTTGCATTACAGTGCACAACATTAACATTTGCCCATAGACAGAACGCCAGTATCTCTTGGCATTACAGTGCACAACATTAACATGTGCCCATAGACAGAACGTCCGTATCTCTTGCATTACAGTGCACAACATTAACATTTGCCCATAGACAGAACGCCAGTATCTCTTGGCATTACAGTGCACAACATTAACATTTGCCCATAGACAGAACGTCAGTATCTCTTGGCATTACAGTGAACAACATTAACATGTGCCCATATACAGAACGTCAGTATCTCTTGGCATTACAGTGCACAACATTAACATTTGCCAATAGACAGAATGTCAGTATATCTTGACCATACAGTGTACAACATTAACATTTGCCCATAGACAGAACGTCAGCATCTCTTGGCATTACAGTGCACAACATTAACATTTGCCCCCAATGTCCATTTAATAATGATTTGGTTTTAGTCAGAAACAATCACTACAATACAGAATATTGATAGGGATGGCCGTACAATCCGTTTTCTTCGCCCATATTCCATACCGGTAACCTATACAATGGACTGTCTGGAGATTCTTGTCAGTTAATTCAATTGGATGTAATAATTAGCTACGTGACAAAAGCTGAGAGTTCCAGGATAATGCGCGCATAATTCCGAGGTGATCGATGATTCATATATATTGACCAAGTATTGCCCATTTATGAAATATGATCGTCTTCTTGGACACTTAAACGTTATTTCGGAACATTCAAAGAGCGCGCTGATTTTAGTCGCTACCGGTCAGGAATGGTGTCTCGAGAGCGATTAAAAGAAGTTGTAAGAACTTGTTTCGTGATCATTATGGAGCTTAAATACATTTGTATAAACTAAACTAAATGCAAAGGTATCGTATTTTGGTGGTTTCCCCAATAGAAAATGTTGCTGACTTACGGCTATTGACAGCTAATTATATACTATTATGTTTGACCAAAGAGGCAGTTGGATCGTACATATCTGGTACAAAAGGGCGTATGAGTTCGAGCTTGTAAATGCCTGTCCGCCCGTTGATGCGTATAATTTGTTTTAATTTTTAAAAAAGGGCAAACGGGCGAACATAAAGGGCAAAATGGCGGGTTTAAATGGGTCAGGGCCGGGCGTCAAACGGGCGAACATAAAGGGCAAACTGGCGGGTTTAAATGGGTCAGGGCCGGGCGTCCTGTCATTCAGCTCTAGTATATACCTATATTGTACAGCAGGGGATCGCAGGTTCGATCCCTCGTCTGACCCTAATACAATTAACAGTCTTTCAGATGGGACGTTAAACCGAGGTCTCATGTCGGTGCTTTACACCGTGCACGTAACAGAACCAGAGGATATTCTGGAATGGGTCTCTGTCTGTATCATGCACTATCCTCCAAAATCTAAAATAACTAATCTCTTCAGGAGGCGTCGCTCATATGGGCAACCGGTAGCGACGATAAATAAACGTAAACACACACACACAGCAAGACGCATCCATGGAATGAATAACTTGGAATAACACTGCCTCGTCAAAAATTGACACGTCTGTGAAAAGACTGTAATAAACTAATTTCATACACTATTGCTCAGTAGAGGGATTTCGACATAAGATGCAACACGCCGTCATATGTATCCCCTACGGATATTACATTTCAGCTGGGAGCCATTAATCCAGAACGCAGCATCTATTTTGACAATAATTATATCTTCTAACAACGCACGTTTAGATTGAGAATCTTGGTTATCATCACAGAATGCATGTTCGTAACATTGCACGCCAGAAAACGTTAGATAAAAAATTACTTTTATTTGTTCTGTGCAATATTGTACAAAGGTATAAGAAAGTCATGCACTTGTTTTTCTAGTATCATTTATTAGTCGTGATAGCGCAGTGAACAGTCTTTCTGGTGGGACTATATACCAAGTTCTCGTGTATCGTTGCTATGCACCAGACATGTTAGCCTGGGTGCCAGTCTGTCGATTTTTCACTTTTTAACTTCTGAACTAAGGACGACTTAAATATTGAGTAAATATGTCAAATCAGACGCACATTGTACTTTTTAAAACTATTTATCGTTCCGTTGACTCGTAAACAATGGCGACCAGTTATAAAGTGTTATCAACATTACAGTGCATCGCGTTCGATTCAAATACGTCATTAATTAAGTCACATGCTAATAGGCCTATTAATAGGATTAATGTGAGTCAATAATTACACGGACAATCCCCCAAGTTTCCCAGGCGTTGATATGATCAGAAACTCAATACGGCCCAATTAATAGTCTCGGAGTTAAAATATATGTATTTGACTGACAGGAAAAATATATCGACGCCTGTTCCCAGGCTACAGACATGTAAACGAACCAGGGATGTTTCTAGGATTTGAAGCATATTCTATATCTTGCACTATCCTCCAAATGTTAAATTTGACCAATATATTTCCGGATTGAGAGACACATAACCATAACTAGTCCCCCCCCCATTTAAAAAAAAGTTTTATTTTATTACGATTGCGAAACAAACTTCAACAACTTATATTAATCACACTCGTTGACACGGATGAAAGCGTATATGTGGTCATTCGTGTGGGAAGAAACCGGAGAAAACCCATATGTCCGATCTGGCGACCATCGTACCATCGCACATACTTCCCGGTCCGGGGATCGAACCCGGATTGCATTGGTGAGAAGCGACCCCCCAAACCACTGCGCTAATCGGACAGCCCTTTTTGGAACAATACAGAAATAGACATACAGTTATGGATGTTGGAAACTTACCGTCTGCGTACAATGGCCAGAAACATGCATAGAGCAAAGCATTTCCCGAATAAACAACAGCATTAATATAATCACGTTACTCGAATCTTTCCATGGCTTCATAATTGAATACAATTCACCGTGCAAGGTACTAAGCACTGCGTCACATGTTAGCTATAAGCTATAAGTAAATGTATTTTCCATACAACAAATTCGATAATGTTATTTATATTGACAACAATTATTTATGTGCCTGAATTATGTATTTAAATTACACACGATACGAACACAAGTTTAATAATACAAAAAATACTCCTGCAATTAGAAGGTGAAGATGTTGAAAAAGTACAAAAGTATCCAAAAACACGACATCGCATTCACATTATAAATGTACGCAACATTTCATATTATAAACTGTCAATAGTGTAGTCATGCTCAGCTCTGTTAAACCGGAAATACAATCCACAAACTGTCATGTATCGGTGGTCTGTTAAATATTGACTCTGTAATTCAAAGAAATTTCTCTGAATCCGTTTGCAATGTCGCTGTTCAGAACAAGAATCAGTACATGACAGTTTAGCAATTTCTAAATGATGCAGACGGTCCTTATACAATGTATATATGTCTGCTGCAACTTGATCAATACAAACATACTTCCGGTC
This sequence comes from Archivesica marissinica, assembly GCA_014843695.1. Taxonomy (NCBI): domain Eukaryota; kingdom Metazoa; phylum Mollusca; class Bivalvia; order Venerida; family Vesicomyidae; genus Archivesica; species Archivesica marissinica. The sequence continues at coordinate 47,052,882 of CM026392.1, read as the reverse complement.
GCGTGATAAGAAACTATTTCATTTCATGTCAAGTACAATCTGTAGATCACATACTTCTGATATCATTATGCAGTTGTCGTACAGTTTAGATAAATCATAATACCCAATAATGTGAAACAGTTCCGATTGTTTTTAATATGTTGTCATTTGGAATGCTGTTGGTAATATAAGTAAAGTGTTTGTTTATTATAGTGTGTGCAAAACCCCAATGTGCACGAAATATTTATTATTGTTATATATAAATAGTAATGTATTATATAAATACATTAAACTGTTTCTATATATGGCCAAATGTTTACCATGTAATATATATATATTTGTTTTATGCATAATCGTCTGCTATTATTTTCGCGCCTAAAATTATCAATCTCGCTTCGCGCGGGAAATGACTTAAGATGTTAGGCCTAATCAGTTTAACCAGGAGAGTAGCAGGTGTCCAGTTATGTAATATATAAAGGCACCGAACTGGTTTGATGGTGTAATATTAGATAACATAACAGATGTTTAGGAATAACAGATGTTTTAGGAATTGTTATATCATATATACACTGATTCAATTATGTATATAAGAAATGGATTTTATTAACATAAATCAGACACACTAGAGCCTAACTCCAGGAGCGCGAAAGGTCGTGATCTCAATCTAGTATATAGAACATATAAACTGTATTTATGATACTTAGATATTATTGACATTATAAGAAATATAACTTATAAAGATTTGTCGAATAATTAAATTGTTCAGCCATAGAAGAAACATAGAGTTTCGGCGAACCATACCAGAAGTTGATTAAAAGTTAATCTAATCAGAAACAGTGATTAGATTATAGTGATATTGAGTAATGACGGATTAGAAAGATTGGATGTTAAATATACTGTGTAAGCGCATATTCGGCTCACACAAATGGATTGTTAATATTCTGCTCACACAAATGGATTGTTAAATAAGCTTTTAATGATACGATGTATATATATATATAGATCACTGATTATATATATATGGATATTTCTGATTCCAATATAAACAAGATATTATATAGAAGAAATGTAATACTGTGTTGAGTTATCATTAATACATATAATAACGAAGAAACCCCCTAGACAACTCCAGCGAGTCTACAATAGGATAGACCCTGGTAAGAGCCGTAGCAATCGAGACATATTATTACGAGAAGAAAAAGGAGAGTTTGCGACAATTGGGACGCTCGTCCGGGATTGGAAATAAAGAAGAGGTGACATATCGTGACATATTGTGAAGGACACTAGGATTTATATATGGAATATTGTGAAGGACACTAGGATTTATACATGAAGAATACAAGGGACTATTAATTAACGGGGGAAAACAGAAGTGCATGCGAGACAGTGTTAGAATTTGGAAATAAGTGAAAGACGTCAACGAATTATTAAATTAATGAAATGGATTAAATTATTGGAAATGTGCAAACTTTGAATATGTGAGAAATTATATATTGGATTAACGGACGAGACAGACTTCGGTAAGTACCAGTTTTCTTTTCATAGAGGCTTAATATTATCATTAAAATTATATTAGTGATTTACTTCCTTTTATTGAACTCAATTCTATAATACATTTGGAGATACATTTTGGGGATTAAAAATTTTGGGAAATAAAAAAATAAAATGGCTACAACTAGGAGTGCTAATAAGGAAACTGAGGGGCCGGTTCACCCCGACTTGCAGACAACAGGTGATGAGATATGGGACAAATTAATGAGACTTCCCTTCTTTAATCAGGCAAATCTGGAACGTCAGGGTGAGATTTATGAGAAAGAAAGAGAGAGGGAAAGAGAGAGGAAAGAAGTAAAACAAAGAGAGAGAGAAAGAGAGAGGGAAGAAGTAAAACAAAGAGAAGAAAGAGAGAGGGAAAGAGAAGAAAGAGAGAGAGAAAGAGAGAGGGAAGAAGTAAAACAAAGAGAAGAAAGAGAGAGGGAAAGAGAAGAAAGAGAGAGAGAAAGAGAGAGGGAAGAAGTAAAACAAAGAGGGGAAAGAGAAGAGAAAGAAAGGGACAGGGAGGAAAGAATGCAAAGGGAGAAAATGCAGATGGAGATTCGTCTGAGAGAAATCCAGAGAGATCAGGAATCTCAGCAAAATAACCCCCTCCATACAGATAATAGGCCCTCTAAGACAAACATTTCTGTTCCTATTTGGACCCAGACTATGAGGCCAGATAAATTCTTCGCAACATGTGAGAGACTGTTCGAAGCTAGCCAGGTCGCCAAACAAACATGGGTGGGCCATATTATAGACAAGTTGTCCGACAAGGCCAGAAATATATATGCCACTCTTCCTGTCCAAGACGCTAATAATTACGATACCCTCAAGGCCGCCATCTTGGATGAATATAGACTCTCACCAACTGTATATAGAAAGAATTTCTTCTCTTGGGTAAAGAAACCTCAGCAGACATATTCCGAATTCATTAAGGAATTAAGGGAGCAAATGACTCTATGGACGGAGAACAATGATCCGAGCGAGGTCAACTGGATCGAGCTGCTCTTGAGATATCGATTCGATTCCCAGCTAAGTGATGAGCTTAATTTGTTCATTCTGGATAAGAAAGCATCTACTCTCCAGGAATGTATTTCCCTGGCTGATGAATATAACCTCCATCGCAGATTAGCGCCAAGGACACGGATTAATTCAAATCCGAATGTGAAACCCAGAGATACAGAACACCGACCTCCAGCCCCAAGGCCATATATCCCATCACCCATGTATCGACCCAATATTAGGATAGATAATTCCCAAGCTACCCATAGAACTCCCCGGATAGAAAATATTGTAGTTATTGTAGGCGTAATGGCCACGGACGAACAGAGTGTTGGGCAGATCCCAATTCACCTAGGTACAGGGGTACTAGAAACCTAGCAAACGGACACCAAGTGTCAAACACTACGCATAGTTCAGCCTTTATAACCAATGAGCCAGTGAACTCATATGAAAATACCGAGATGGTAAATCCATTACTTGTCAAATATACAGGTCAA
>CM026392.1:47032656-47048871 GCA_014843695.1 Archivesica marissinica | reverse complement strand
GGTGTGCGTTTTCTATGTCCTCTAGTATGTAATGTAGGTGTGCGTTTTCTATGTCCTCTAGTATAATTGTTTTCCACGTATTGCATTTTAATGTAATTACATTCATTGTAATGTAATGTATGAAAAATATTCAATAAAATATTATTAAAATTAAAAAAGCATAGCATTACAGTTGCATCATGTTGTTCATATAGTTATCATGTGTATATTTGTAATTGTATTATATATAAATACAAGTGGAATATGAAGCCGCAAATCACCTTCAGATTAGGGGGGGGGTCTTTAGGGAGAAATAAAGAATCCTAAATTGGTTAACCCTAATATTCTAGGATCAAGCTTAGACATGTATTCACATAATTTAGGAGTGGTGGATAACTCAGCTGTTAGTGACTAATATGACCCAAAGGAACGACATGGGATATGTGCCAAATTCACTGTCCGGGGCGAACATCCAGAAAATGACCACCACTTTTTAAAATGACAACGCCTTTTTTCCATCGAAAGTGTTACTTTCTACTTAGCTATATCTTCTAAACTGTTGGCGCTGCATATGTTTCTGAAGTGCACATACTGTTCAGAATGGCCATGGTTAGTGGTGATTAGTGCATGGTAGTGTTATAGAAGAGTGTACAAGTTAGAATTGTATACTTTTAAGAGACATCGTCTAAGTCCGCTAGGACAACATTATTCGGTATTACACAATGCGAAGAGTGCCACCAAGTGTATCAGAGGGAGCACGGCCTGCGACCTCATCTACGCGCCTGCTGTGCCATGGCCTACACCTACTAAATAACCCAGCTACGCGCCTGTATATTGTTGATTTTTAACTATAATAGAACATATAATTTATTAGACGTATACGTTACATAGCTCATCATCTACAAGTGCATCCAATGAAACAAATCGTTTTTGTATGATATAAGCCTCAAACAGATCCAATATGTAAAATATTGGACTGTGTGAGGCGCATAGCGCCAAAGACAGTACCAATAATTTACATATTGGATCTGTATGAGGCTTATATCATACATAAAACACACACTTATATAATAAGATCCTACTAATTAAAATGTCAAGTTCGTACCCGTAGGATTTAATATAATGTGCTGGCCTTTCGACAGCAAGCCAATATTAATAATAATGGACTACATTTATAAAAGTATGACGTCACGACAGTGTTTTAAGTGTAAGAGTGTTAGAATGGATGTCAATAAACATGTATATGAATAAATCAAAATGAGTCCATTATAGATACTAGATAGGAATTATCTCAGCATATCTGTATTAAGACAATTGTATGTAGGACAGATTAAATTTAAATAAATACATACATGTATATCAAATTGTGCTATACATAAGACGGGTTTCTATTAGTTTATACAAGTTTATGTTAGTTCGATTGCGAAACAATTTATGTTAGCTCGATTGCGAAACAATTTATGTTAGCTCGATTGCGAAACAATTTCCTAGAACATATACGATATCAGTACCATAGGCAGCCAGATTGACACGATCTCAGTACCCTACCCAGGCCAGATTAACACGATTTCAGTACCATAGGCAGCCATATTGACACGATATCAGTACATTACTCATCAAGATTGACACGATATCAGTACATTACCCATCAAGATTGACACGATATCAGTACATTACCCATCACGATTTACACGACCTCAGTACCCTACGCAGCCAGATTGACACGATTTCAGTACATTACCCATCAAGATTTACACGACCTCAGTACCCTACGCAGCCAGATTGACACGATATCAGTACCCTACGCAGCCAGATTGACACGATATCAGTACCATACGCAGCAAGATTGACACGACCTCAGTACCCTACCCAGCCAGATTGACACGATATCAGTACCCTACCCAGCCAGATTGACACGATATCAGTACTCCACGCAACCAGATTGACACGATATCAGTACCCTACGCAGCCAGATTGACACGATATCAGTACCCTACGCAGCCAGACTGACACGATATCAGTACCCTACCCAGCCAGATTGACACGATATCAGTACCCTACGAAGCCAGATTGACACGATAGCAGTACTATACGCAGCCAGACTGACACGATATCAGTACCCTACGCAGCCAGACTGACACGATATCAGTACCATAGGCAGCCAGATTGACACGATCTCAGTACCCTACCCAGGCCAGATTAACACGATTTCAGTACCATAGGCAGCCAGATTGACACGATATCAGTACATTACTCATCAAGATTGACACTATATCAGTACATTACCCATCAAGATTGACACGATATCAGTACATTACCCATCACGATTTACACGACCTCAGTACCCTACGCAGCCAGATTGACACGATTTCAGTACATTACCCATCAAGATGTACACGACCTCAGTACCCTACGCAGCCAGATTGACACGATATCAGTACCCTACGCAGCCAGATTGACACGATATCAGTACCATACGCAGCCAGATTGACACGACCTCAGTACCCTACCCAGCCAGATTGACACGATATCAGTACCCTACCCAGCCAGATTGACACGATATCAGTACCCTACGCAGCCAGATTGACACGATCTCAGTACCATACACAGCCAGACTGACACGATATCAGTACACTGCCCAGCCAGATTGACACGATATCAGTACCCTACCCAGCCAGATTGACACGATATCAGTACTCTAGGCAGACAGATTGACACGATTTCAGTACCATACGCAGCCAGATTGACACGATTTCAGTACCATACGCAGCCAGATTGACACGATATCAGTACCCTACCCAGCCAGATTGACACGATATCAGTACGCTACGCAGCCAGACTGGCACGATATCAGTACCCTACCCAGCATGACTGACACGATATCAGTACCCTACGCAGCCAGAGTGACACGATATCAGTACCATACCCAGCCAGAGTGACACGATATCAGTACCATACCCAGCCAGATTGACACGATATCAGTACCCTACCCAGCCAGAGTGACACGATATCAGTACCCTACGTAGCCAGATTGACACGATATCAGTACCCTACGCAGCCAGATTGACACGATATCAGTACCATCGTAGCCAGATTGACACGATATAGTACTCCACGCAACCAGATTGACACGATATCAGTACCCTACGCAGCCAGATTGACACGATATCAGTACCCTACGCAGCCAGACTGACACGATATCAGTACCCTACGAAGCCAGATTGACACGATAGCAGTACTATACGCAGCCAGACTGACACGATATCAGTACCCTACGCAGCCAGACTGACACGATATCAGTACCATAGGCAGCCAGATTGACACGATCTCAGTACCCTACCCAGCCAGATTAACACGATTTCAGTACCATAGGCAGCCATATTGACACGATATCAGTACATTACTCATCAAGATTGACACGATATCAGTACATTACCCATCAAGATTGACACGATATCAGTACATTACCCATCACGATTTACACGACCTCAGTACCCTACGCAGCCAGATTGACACGATTTCAGTACATTACCCATCAAGATTTACACGACCTCAGTACCCTACGCAGCCAGATTGACACGATATCAGTACCCTACGCAGCCAGATTGACACGATATCAGTACCATACGCAGCAAGATTGACACGACCTCAGTACCCTACCCAGCCAGATTGACACGATATCAGTACCCTACCCAGCCAGATTGACACGATATCAGTACCCTACGCAGCCAGATTGACACGATCTCAGTACCCTACGCAGCCAGATTGACACGATATCAGTACCCTACGCAGCCAGATTGACACAATATCAGTACCCTACGCAGCCAGATTGACACAATATCAGCAATCACATCACTTGAGCTCGAGATCTGAGAAAAGTTGAATTACCTCTGCTAACATTAGCCTTCGGTTCGTTAACTATTCTGTTCGTGTCCATTAATGATGTCGTATAACACATACTTTAGAGACACTTCGTTAATTATGATCGATATGGGTTATATAAAAACGTATTATTCTAGAGGATCTTTAATTAAGCGTGCATTGTCATCCTCAAGTTTCTGTTTCTAAGCATCGTATTAGGGTAAATAGTTATTTCAATAAAACTTGATGTATTGTGATGGCCGTAGGTGTTAATTTCCAAGAAAACGTGCTTCCGTGGCCGGGTTGTTACGGTCGTTCACTCAAAGAAAATTCACCTTTAAAAAAAGTAAAGTTCACATTATTGCATGCGATGAAGCTATCTAAACGTCAATGGTTATACCCGGGTATTCACACGTACCTGTAATACTGCTCTGAGACTCTGAGGAACACGTGTGTTCTGCCTCTGTGTGTGTGTTTTACGTTTATTTATCGTCGCTACCGGTTGCCCATATGAGCGACGCCTCCTGAAGAGATTAGTTATTTTAGATTTTGGAGGATAGTGCATGATACAGACAGAGACCCATTCCAGAATCTCCTCTGGTTCTTTTACGTGCACGGTGTAAAGCACCGACACGAGACCTCGGTTTTACGTCCCATCTGAAAGACTGTTAATTGTATTAGGGTCAGACGGGGGATCGAACCTGCGATCCCTGGATTACCAGTCCAATGTTCTGCCTCTATCAATAACAGCAGCATATATACCTTTATTACCTCCAATACTGGAGAGCAGAACAAATAATCTACACATATTGTTTACATGCAAAGCAATACATACACAATGTAATATTTACATTTAAAGAGAGAGAGACAAATTTAAAATTAGAAAAGTCGTGAGTCGGTGTAAGGCCTCCAATGAGATGTCTAGTACATGTTAGAGAGATATACACATTATCTGTAACACCTGTTAGAGATATACCCCGTATATCTAGTACATGCTAGAGAGATATACGCATTACCTGTAACACCTGTTAGAGATATACCACTTATATCTAGTACATGCTAGAGAGATATACGCATTATCTATAACACATGTTAGAGATATACCACTTATATCTAGTACATGCAAGAGAGATATACGCATTATATGTAACACCTGTTAGAGATATACCACTTATATCTAGTACATGCTAGAGAGATATACGCATTACCTGTAACACCTGTTAGAGATATACCACTTATATCTAGTACATGCTAGAGAGATATACGCATTACCTGTAACACCTGTTATAGATATACCACTTATATCTAGTACATGCTAGAGAGAGATACACATTATCTGTAACACATGTTAGAGATACACGCCTTATATCTGGTACATGCTAGAGAGATATGCACATTATCTGTAGCACCTGTTAGAGATATAACCTTATATCTAGTACATGCTAGAGAGATATACACATTGTCTGTAACACATGTTACAGATACACGCCTTATATATTACATTTTAGAGAGGTATGCCCCTTACATCATGTTCATGTTAGAAAGATATACCCCTTATATATATATGTATGTAATGTAATGTACATATTTATTATTATACATTTTAGATAGGTATACCGTATATGCAGTACATGTGTGTGTGTGTGTTTTACGTTTATTTATCGTCGCTACCGGTTGCCCATATGAGCGACGCCTCCTGAAGATATTAGTCATTTTAGATTTTGGAGGATAGTGCAATGATACAGACAAGAGACCCATTCCAGAGTATCCTCTGGTTATTTCTCTGGTTATTTTACGTGCATGGTGTAATGCACCGACACGAGACCTCGGTTTAACGTCCCATCTGAAAGACTGTTAATTTTATTAGGGTCAGACGGGGGATCGAACCTGCGATCCCTGGATTACCAGTCCAGTGTGTTACCACTGGACTACATGTTAGAAAAGTATGTCCCTTATATATTGTACATATTAGAGATATAAATGCGTGGATATAAAAATAATGGATAAACCAAGATAAAACATTCGAACAGATCAATTTCGTGTTTCGGGTAGGGGACATCTTTTTACACCCCATCGAGCTGCTCGTCCGTCCGACCGTCCGTCCGTCAGACCGTCCATCCGTCTGGTTCTTGGCGCGACATACCATTATCAGCCATCTTAGAAGTGGTGCACATATCTGTAGTGACACGCACGCCGCTTAGTGTATATTTATATACTCACACGAAAATGAAAGTGTGCACTTGGGTAGAGGGAACATTGAATAATTATATTCACACGTAAAACAGTGTTCTGATAATTATCAAATTTCAATTAAAAGTAAATCAGCATGTAGCCAATACATGTTTGCACAATTTGATACCAACTTTGCGTATATTTTGCTTCTATAGATCTATATAAATATAAAATTCTCCCTCTAACAAAGTCAAGTGCAAAGTTTCTTTTTCGTGTGAGTATATAAACCAACTGTGTGTTTTACCCTTATTTATCGTCACTACCAGTTGCCCATATGAGCGACGCCTCCTGAAGAGATTATTCATTTTAGATTTTTGGAGGATAGTGCAATGATACAGACATAGGCCCATTCCAGAGTCTCCTCTGGTTCTTTTACGTGCATGGTGTAAAGCACCGACACGAGACCTCGGTTTAACGTCCCATCTGAAAGACTGTTAATTGTGCTAGGGTCAGACGGGGGATCGAACCTGCGATCCCTGGATTACCAGTCCAGCGTTTCACCACTGGGCTACAGATCCGTCTGTATATATATATATAAACCAACAAAAAGTAGTTTCATATACAAATAATAATTAAAATATCAGAAACTAACATACACGGAAATAAACTGACAGTTGTCAATATTTATTATCTGTATTTTACTTATTTTATGTCATTAGTACGTGGCATTGTCATCTCCTCTTCGGAATAATGTTTCTGAAAGTAAATACGGCGTATGGAACAATGTTCTGAAAATAAATACGGCATATGGAACAATGTTCTGAAAATAAATACAGCGTATGGAACAATGTTCTGAAAATAAATACTAAAACTTGTGTTCTAGATGCCCAATGGAATATGATCAGTATAGATAATACCATCTACTGCGTCCCATTCCCATACGTCGTTAATATTTAATTGACATCGATCCATCCTACACCATCCGCCATGTTCTGTAATATGTCTACGGTGGGTAGGTAAGCCTTCATGGTGGAGTGGATATGATGCCCGCCTCGTAACAGATAGCTCGTAGGTTTCTGCACTGCCAAACCCACACGCAAGACACTCCAATCCACATTGCATCTTCTCTCTCCCTCGTTGTGATGGTTTCCATCAGTATATATATCTGGAGAGAGAGAGCGATTAGTGGAAGAGGGATTAATCTAGAGAATAACCATTATACGAATGTGTTTTTCTGCTGAATGGTACGATTGCCGGACATGTAAATATGAAATCGTGTAAACGCATGCATATATTGATGTTAAGGTAAAAGTATGTGCATGTAAATGGTGTGCATAGCTGCGGCGGGTTCACAAGTCTTTGCTACATAATACATACGCACGTGCTTATTTTACTTTCCGTATTTCTCATGCGGCGGGTTCACAAGTCCTTGCTACATAATACATACGCACGTGCTTATTTTGCTTTCCGTATTTCTCATGCGGCGGGTTCACAAGTCTTTGCTACATAATACATACACACGTGGTTATTTTGCTTTCATTATTACTCATGCGGCGGGTTCACAAGCCTTTGCTACATAATACATACGCACGTGCTTATTTTGCTTTCCGTATTACTCATGCGGCGGGTTCACAAGTCTTTGCTACATAATACATACGCACGTGCTTATTTTGCTTTCCGTATTACTCATGCAGCGGGTTCACAAGTCTTTGCTACATAATACATACACACGTGCTTATTTTGCTTTCAGTATTTCTCATTCCATTGTTTGTGCTTCACGTGTATGCATCGTCGCTACCGGTTGCCCATATGAGCCACGCCTCCTGAAGAGATTAATAATTTTAGATTTTGGAGGATAGTGCAATGATACAGACAGAGACCCATTACAGAGTCTCATCTGGTTCTTTTACGTGCACGATGTAAAGCACCGACACGAGACCTCTGTTGAAAGTCCCATCATTCCATTTCATCTTATTAAGATTTTATATTTCAATTAGCGACTACATTTCAATTAGCGACTATATTTCAATTAGCGACTATATTTCAATTAGCGACTATATTTCAATTAGCGACTAACAAACGACCTTTTCAGCTTTATCTCACACATGTAGTTTTCACATGTATATACATACTATAGTAGTGTAATATGTTACAGATGAATGATGTATAGACACTTAGTCTCTTGTAACTCTAAATTGAGAGGCAGTTTAATGTTTAATATGTAAACTCAATTGTGTATTTGTTATATGTTGATGAGACTGAAATAAAGAATAAAATTGAATCTCCATACAATTGTAGATCGTACACTTTATTGAGTTTCAAGTTTTTATTTAGCAAATCGGCAAACAGTTTGCCTTTGGCCAATGACATAATATGTACAAATACAGTTCAATACAAAGATTGTACAAATTAAGTATATGGTATAAGCCTCAAACGGATCCAATATGTAAAATATTGGACTGTGTGAACACGTTGCGTCGAACACAGTACCAATATTATACATATTGGATCCATTTGAGGCTTATATCTTACTTAAAACATCCACTTATATAACAAGATCATACTAATTAAAAGTGATAATTTCATACATTTACGTGTAGTGTTTAATATAATACGCTGGCCTTTTGACAGCAGTCCAATGTTAATAATAATGGACTGTAAGTACAAAGGTATAACACCACGAAAGTGTTTTAAGCATATATATATATTAAAAAACTTTCGTCCGTATATATATATAAATTTATATATACATCTTTTACAGTACAATCAAAAAACAGTCATAATTTCAAGGGTATTAGAACGTTTCACAAAAACCTATTTTAAATAATTGTTTTACTATACATATTAAATATAACAATAAGCGTTTATTTTTGTACACATCAATAATTCAAATTGTGCAACGGTAGGACAAGACTTTGACCCTAAGTATTTAGTTCGAGGGTCACTTCAACATAACATAAAATGGTACTCGGATTCAACAGTATTTGTGTACATAATTTACACAAACGATATTCTGTAATTATAACAGTATGTTTTCCAAATTCGATTAAATTGAGAAAACGATCTAAAACATGATAACTGTTTACGAACCTTAAGCACTTGTTACAATATCAAGATAATTTCCATGATAAAACATAGTTTTACACCTTCTATAATACTCAGGTTTTAGCATATTGCTAGTTGAAGCAGACCAATATTACATGTATTGATCATTTAGTGGACATGTATATGGAAGCCCTAATATGTCAATAACTGATTTAGTGCACTGCGCCCAAACGCTTCAGTTAGATACATTACATTGTGAATTGGCGAATCAACATTTTTATATATTTTGAATCAGAATTATAAAGCCCTTTCTTTACAGATAACCGAAAGAGGAAATCTACCACGTTCGCCATATTGATAATTATACAGATATTATAAGATAATGGACACTTGCTAAATATGCTCTAAACTGATTGGACGAAATTTACCATTACTAACAGATACTTGTTTTCAAAAAGATACTAAATGTTACACAGACGGACGTAACACAGTACTTTGATACTATAATTTGGTCTTAAATATATAATAAATTAAACAATTTAGTCATTTTAGTGATACTTACTAATATTAAGAGCTTTTATGAGTTGTAGTACTTTGAATCTATTTTAAGCTGTATAGAATATAAGAATTTAGATGATTTATATCTGATTGTAATATCTAGTCTCCTGTAACTCAATGTTTGAGTGGCAGCATACAGTATGTTGTCACTCAAACATTGATTTATGTTTTATAACAATTATATGTACATGTTTGTATTGTATATATGCTGATGAGACTGAAATAAACGATATATCTATCTACTATAATTGAACCTGATAAAGGTTTAAAAAATCAATATCAATATTATTTATATTAATTTCATATCGTAAATAATTATTTTGTTTCCATTGTCCATGCTCAATTACTGTATATTATCAACCGATGACGTCCGCCTGAGTCGTCTTATAAACATATACATATATTCGTATGACCCCCACTAAGATGTCGGACAGGTCAGTGTGCACTTACTATATAGATAGATGTCACGCATGTCTCCTGATGTACTGCTGTACGACAGCTAATACCGCGAGCATCGATGTAGTGAACAACATGCTTCAATGAATCAGTGATCAGATAAATGCTATTGTAGATATCGGTTAGTTCTGAGAAATCTCCGCCACCTGACAGATTGCGCAATAACTTGTTAGCCGGAATGGAGCAGTGTATTGAAACGGGTGTTGTGTTAATTATGATTTTGTTTGGAGAAGTAATTGATTGCAGACACACGGACGGTGACGTGTCGACGTATTGTACGCAGACGGTATGTGTAAACTTTAGCACAATACGTTTCTGTTTCTGTTATTAAATGGATCTCATAACTAACTTAGCATAACAGCTTAGAGAGTGTGTATCTACTTTGCAAAAAATAACACATATTGTTTGGCAACATTAAACTGAGACATTTGCATATTCCGTGAACTTACTTCGTTAATAATCGATTTGCGAAGTAAAAGATGAGCTGTAGATTATGGTGCACTTACTTACTTGATTAACATATTAACGGTAAAACCATAACGTATGTCCTTGTCGTAGTTCACGAAAACTTACGAAGTCTTTGGCGGCGATTAATTAGTCTCAGCTTAATGATGCCAAATAATACAAATTATATAATTATATATATTAACAAAAGTCAAGTAAAGTAAACATACCTTGTATCCGCTCATGATCGGTTACTCTTTAAGGAGGATATGTCTTTTTAATTGGTGTTCCTCTGTTTTCATCGTGTTTTCCTTTGCACCAAATGCTATCAATTTTCATCCGTTTTCTTATCTTAGAATTATTCAATTATTAACTCTCGACATATATCCTACAGTATATACAATGTGTACTTTAATATACACATGTGTTATCTAATAAAAACACATTTGTCATACCGCAACATCTGGTAACGGAAAAACAGTGAAACAAAGGATTCCAACTAAAAGGATCAATATAAATTTCGGGATAAATCGGACATTATCTGTCAAGGGAGGTAATAGAAAAACCAGCAAGGTCGTTCATTGTACGAGGTTTATGGCCTAGGAACGTAATTCCGTGCATATTGCATGCACCGTTTTGTAAGTATATGCATGTTAGAGCTATTGTCACGATGCACATGGAATGTTTATAGCAAATACAACAGTTACGTTGCGTCATTTCTGGCACATCTTAAAGCGACACTACATCGGTGAAAACGCAAATTTCTACAGAATGTATTTTCCTATTAAATGGTATATTTTCCCCCAAAATATTTGCCTCAAAAACTGAGTATTTCAACTAATAAACAAACGTCGTATACGCGGTTTGTTGACAAAACAAAATAATGTAAATTGGGTCGACATCAATGCGTAATACAACTCGTGTATCCTGAATAACACTATTTATGGTACAGATTTACTGTTATATCTCACATTTGTGCCTATGCATATTGATGTGTAGACTAATCTTAGTTAAATTATCCATACTAAACGACATTATCTCGCGTTAGTATTGACTCCGATGCAAACACACGTCAATTTAGGAGCATGGATGACCGCTATATGAAATCCTACTTTAATGTTTAAAGTGTGTAGACCACAAAAATACTGTTTATTGATTCAATGTTAGTGCTCGAATATATATATATATTCTGATCAATTTGCTGTACAAACAAACAACAAACACAACCAAAACAAACAAACAAAACACAAAAACAAAAACAAACACACCAAAACAACAAACAAAAAAAAAACCCAAAAAAAACCAAAAAACACAATGTACCTGTTGACAATATGCCAATGTGAATGAGTTACACCAACATTTAAAATTAAAACGCTTTACAATACCCCACCCACTTACCAAGATCAAAAGACAAATGCGTTTTTAATTTATTTGTATCGTTTTGTAAAGATCTATAAATGCAACGCGATATTGAGGACGATACCATTACACTAAGATATAGTGAAACACGCTTTTTTTATTTTGACTAAGTGATTGTATCTCATTATACCTGGTCGATACCACTACCTGGATCACCTATATCGTGTTTTTATTGGTGTTCTGTTTATATACATATTTCACATATCACGTAGTTCCTAACACGTTTTTAACCAATGTGATAGTTCAAACTTCTCTGATTTATGATATAAATATTAAGTATGACATTGACACGATTTGACGGATTTATTGTGCGTAACATATTATACTCAAAAAGAAAAAGCTTCGAATTATAAGTATGAAGATAAATCAATATACACCAAATACAGATAACGCACGTACCCCCTGAGGGGCTCTTCTTAAGAAGTGGATCATGTGGATGTGCCACGGGGCCTGTTTTGCATCAGTTCAGTCTTAAGAGTAGACATTTTATAAATCATTCTAACTCATAGAGACTTATTGGTAACTGACGTCGTGTCTACAATTATTGGTTTAAACATATTTATTTTCTAAAATTTACATGGTTATTTACAACAATTGATATAAGGGATTGGACAGAAAGCTATACAGCTTATTGTTGTCCTCCACAGTTATTGTTTTATGTTACATGTTATTATGTACAACG
Organism: Archivesica marissinica; assembly: GCA_014843695.1. Taxonomy (NCBI): domain Eukaryota; kingdom Metazoa; phylum Mollusca; class Bivalvia; order Venerida; family Vesicomyidae; genus Archivesica; species Archivesica marissinica. The sequence goes on along the minus strand of CM026392.1, from coordinate 47,036,255 downwards.
TTATCCAGTAACCAGCAGTAGATCTCTATTAGTAACGTGCAAATGTGTGAATTTCTTTTGTGTTTCCAAAGAGTTTTCTCTGTGAAAGAAACAAATTGCTATCTTGCACTGTTTTCAAACAGTGGAATATGGCATATTCTCTGTCATTGCTTGAGTTTAGTATTTCTACGTGGTTACACGTACTTTTGTATCTTAGCTATTATCTAACAATCATGTACAGTTAATTATAAAGTATTATGTTCGTAATGAATATGTTTTGGCTGTAGTTTTCAATTTTGACAGCAAGCAGAAAGTAACTGGAAAAGTATACCGGTACTATTTCTTATTACGGATGTTCACACTAACATAAGTGATTGTGTGGTCGTGTATTGTAGTGATATGAGGCTGCCGACAGTGGCAGTTAGAATGATGAGATTAACAGACCAAATATTATTTAAGCCAAATTCATTGTAATTCATAAAAGAAAAATAAGAGTTGTGTTAATTACCGGTAGAGCAAGATAGCATTTCATTTGATCGAGTACTCACGGAAATTTGTATTTACACTAGTGACATTACACAACTATCCTCTATACGTATATGTTTTTAAAAATCTGTTCGAATATAGCTCACGATTGTGGTGTTTTTACAAGGTTTTGAGCGTTCTGATTAAAGTAGTCTCAATGTAAACGTACTAGTTCATGACTTGAGAATTCAATGTCTAAACTATCTTGCTTTAGCAAATTTAAATCAATTAATATATTTTTTATTTGGCATAAACATAATTTAAATCAATCAATATATTTTTTATTTGGCATACAGATATAACATGTTCATCGCCATAGAACATAAATTGACATTTAAAATGTGAAACACAATTAAGGAGGGAACAAACACGATTTACACTTTATTGTCATCAGCTGGGAATTGAAACTTGTCGATACGCAGTATCGAGATAAATCTACGCCTGTGTAAGCTTTGTAATATGAACTCAGTTGAGAATGAGTACCAATTCTTATTCAATTGATAAGAATATGTGCATCAAATTCCGCATGGCCAACATTTGGTAATTTTAAAAGATTACAAAGAGATTTTTTTTTTTTAATTTATTCAATTCATTATTTACAAATATGTACAAGAACAATACACACATTTATTGATACAAACAACAAATATACATTAAAATTCACAAGTATAATACCATAGGCATGTATATATATATATATTCGCTGAGCTAAGATTACAAAATATGTTCAATTTTCCGAAAGAACCAAGTGTTTTTTTTACGTTTAAAATAGTCATGTATAATTCACGTTTCATTATTTTCATATATACGTATACTATTTCTGTCTATTTTCACTAATAATATAAGACAGATTTGCATATAGTAAACCAAATTATGGTAAACAACAGGTTGCTATCCAGATATTCAAAATGATATTTCTTGTAACCTAATAGAATTGCAGATAGGCTATTAATATTAGTATTTATTGCACAGTGTCTGAGCATAATGGAGACTCTGGAATGGGTCTCTCTCTCTGTGTATCATTGCACTATCCTCCAACATCTAAAATGACTAATATTTTCAGGAGGTGTCGCTCATATGGGCAACCGGTAGCGACGATAAATAAACGTAAAACATAATAATGGTTTGCCAAAAAGGAACCAAGCTGTTGCATGATATGAAAAAAACATTCGTATGTATCAACACAGTTACATAGCAAAGAGTTTGGAGAATTTGATCATTTCCATTTGAATACATGTTCCATTGTTGGTAAAATAGTGTTAATACGTTTGTATTTATATTGCCTGTATCTATATTGTCTAGGCAACGTTGAAGCATTGTGTAAAATGTTTCCACTGAACATGTACGGAGAATGTATGTTCCAAGTAAACGTGTATATATACGGTTTGGATGTTTTAATGTCGAGAAAAGAATTATAAATAGCAGGCCCGTAACCACACTGAGGCACACCGAGGCTGCTGCCACGGTTATAATTTCAAAAGCCAAAAAAAATGAAAAATGAAATAAATAAAATGCAAAAAATATCCATCTGCTGTATAAAATGTTGACTGCTAGAGAGCTGAAAGGTCAGTACATAATTATACGTCTAACTCATTAAATCAGAAAACGCAGGAAATCGCTTCTATACCCCAACACTTTTAAGGAGGAACATGCCCCCAGACCCCATAGATTGCCTCGGTTGAAATTTGCCTCTTGCTACGGCACTGAACATCTATGTTTGTCATATTATTGAAGGCATGTCTACTTTTAGGTACTACTACATTCACAAGTAACTAAACACCGTCCGGTTTTAGATTCAACACCCAGCCTGTTATTTGTTTATGTGTTCTCAACTGAAATTGTGTCCATTTGCGGGGCGCACGGTGCACATATGACTGCTTGAGTGGGTGCACGGACAAGTATATTGGGTCAAGATACTGGCCGGGCACTGCCTTGTTCTCCGTGTGTTGTGCGTGTGCTTCTGTGAATGTACCCTTTTTCCGCTGTGAATTATTCGCTCACATGTTGTTACTATAATTGTTATTATATGTAACCTGTGTCTTTTCACAAATAAAGTTCTGTTCTGTTCTTGTAACGGTTTGGTCATCGTCATAAGGTGTGTTTTCAAAGATACATAAGCTTTCATAGCAGTTTTCCATGTTTGTGAAATTGATTTTCCAATTATGTTTAATTCCGATATCCAGTTGGTTTTATTGACTAGCTTATTTAAAATCAATATTTCATCTATAACGCCATTTCTGTTAATGATGTCATTAACGACTAAATTACCAGAGTTAATCCAGTTTTTGAATATTAGGCATTTGTATTTAATCGCCCTATTTGTGGTGTGTGCATATTTCAAAGATTGTCTATGTGGTTTGTAAACGGAATGATTAAGATTACCTAATGCCAATACCAAACATTTTATTCCACATAAAACAGTATTACAATGTTTATAGTATTATACAAATTATAAGAGAAGACATGGAAATATATAGATACCATTTTCTCAAGGTCATATACAAATCCAGATTATAAACGGTTGCATGTACAAATAGATTTTAACAAATATAGATAATACATATTAGACCATCATGTTCTTTGACCAAACTCTATTCAGACAGAAACCCTGATCTTATTTGCAAAGTAGAGATATTTTGACAACTTATTTATTACAATTTTAGAGATAGAATTTAACAGTGACGCAGTAACTTATTTAGGTTTGGCCAATGACAGAAATATGGTTTAAAGTACCTTATTCTTAAATCCCTGTAGTTGGGGCAGACCAGTAAAAAATGGAATTCCGATTCAATTGTTTTCATATTACATCATCTACAGAGTCGTTGTTACCGGGGTACATTGCTATATCGATCCGATTCTATAAATAAATAATGAGCAGATACACGATATCTAGTCATGCAATGCGTGAACATACCCTCACTGTTCCATAGTCAAATTGCAACATAGTTTGTTATTTTGTCTGTATTAATTGTAAGTTTAAACCTTATTAATTTTACAACGATTGCAAAGCAAGTTCTAACAACTTATATTAATCACTTTCGTTGGCGCAGATGAAAGCGTATATGTGGTCATTCGTGTGGGGGGAATCCGGAGTA
>CM026392.1:47003097-47031656 GCA_014843695.1 Archivesica marissinica | reverse complement strand
AAAAACCTATTTTAAATAATTGTTTTACTATACATATTAAATATAACAATAAGCGTTTATTTTTGTACACATCAATAATTCAAATTGTGCAACGGTAGGTAAAGTAAGACTTTGACCTAAGTATTTAGTTCGAGGGTCACTTCAACATAACATAAAATGGTACTCGGATTCAACAGTATTTGTGTACATAATTTACACAAACGATATTCTGTAATTATAACAGTATGTTTTCCAAATTCGATTAAAATGAGAAAACGATCTAAAACATGATAACTGTTTACGAACCTTAAGCACTTGTTACAATATCAAGATAATTTCCATGATAAAACATAGTTTTACACCTTCTATAATACTCAGGGTTTAGCATATTGCTAGTTGAAGCAGACCAATATTACATGTATTGATCATTTAGTGGACATGTATATGGAAGCCCTAATATGTCAATAACTGAGTTAGTGCACTGCGCCCAAACGCTTCAGTTAGATACATTACATTATGAATTGGCGAATCAACATTTTTATATATTTTGAATCAGAATTATAAAGCCCTTTCTTTACAAATAACCGAAAGAGGAAATCTACCACGTTCGTCATATTGGTAATTATACAGATATTATAAGATAATGGACACTTGCTAAATATGCTCTAAACTGATTGGACGAAATTTACCATTACTAACAGATACTTGTTTTCAAAAAGATACTAAATGTTACACAGACGGACGTAACACAGTACTTTGATACTATAATTTGGTCTTAAATATATAATAAATTAAACAATTTAGTCATTTTAGTGATACTTACTAATATTAAGAGCTTTTATGAGTTGTAGTACTTTGAATCTATTTTAAGCTGTATAGAATATAAGAATTTAGATGATTTATATCTGATTGTAATATCTAGTCTCCTGTAACTCAATTTTTGAGTGGCAGCATACAGTATGTTGCCACTCAAACATTGATTTATGTTTTATACAAATTATATGTACATGTTTGTATTGTATATATGCTGATGAGACTGAAATAAACGATATATCTATCTACTATAATTGAACCTGATAAAAGTTTAAAAAATCAATATCAATAGTATTTATATTAATTTCATATCATATATAATTATTTTGTTTCCATTTTCCATGCTCAATTACTGTATATTATCAACCGATGATGTCCGCCTGAGTCGTCTTATAAACATATACATATATTCGTATGACCCCCACTAAGATGTCGGACAGGTCAGTGTGCACTTACTATATAGATAGATGTCACGCATGTCTCCTGATGTACTGCTGTACGACAGCTAATACCGTGAGCATCGATGTAGCGAACAACATGCTTCAATGAATCAGTGATCAGATAAATGCTATTGTAGATATCGGTTAGTTCTGAGAAATCTCCGCCACCTGACATATTGCGCAATAACTTGTTAGCCGGAATGGAGCAGTGTATTGAAAAGGGTGTTGTGTTAATTATGATTTTGTTTGGAGAAGTAATTGATTGCAGACACACGGACGGTGACGTGTCGACGTATTGTACGCAGACGGTATGTGTAAACTTTAGCACAATACGTTTCTGTTTCTGTTATTAAATGGATCTCATAACTAACAGCATAACAGCTTAGAGAGTGTGTATCTACTTTGCAAAAAATAACACATATTGTTTGGCAACATTAAACTGAGACATTTGCATATTCCGTGAACTTACTTCGTTAATAATCGATTTGCGAAGTAAAAGATGAGCTGTAGATTATGGTGCACTTACGTACTTGATTAACATATTAACGGTAAAACCATAACGTATGTCCTTGTCGTAGTTCACGAAAACTTACGAAGTCTTTGGCGGCGATTAATTAGTCTCAGCTTAATGATGCCAAATAATACAAATTATATATATATATTAACAAAAGTCAAGTAAAGTAAACATACCTTGTATCCGCTCATGATCGGTTACTCTTTAAGGAGGATATGTCTTTTTAATTGGTGTTCCTCTGTTTTCATCGTGTTTTCCTTTGCACCAAATGCTATCAATTTTCATCCGTTTTCTTATCTTAGAATTATTCAATTATTAACTCTCGACATATATACAGTATATACAATGTGTACTTTAATATACACATGTGTTATCTAATAAAAACACATTTGTCATACCGTAACATCTGGTAACGGAAAAACAGTGAAACAAAGGATTCCAACTAAATGGATCATTATAAATTTCGGGATAAATCGGACATTATCTGTCAAGGGAGGTAATAGAAAAACCAGCAAGGTCGTTCATTGTACGAGGTTTATGGCCTAGGAACGTAATTCCGTGCATATTGCATGCACCGTTTTGTAAGTATATGCATGTTAGAGCTATTGTCACGATGCACATGGAATGTTTATAGCAAATACAACATTTAGTTGCGTCATTTCTGGCACATCTTAAAGCAACACTACATCGGTGAAAACGCAAATTTCTACAGAATGTATTTTCCTATTAAATGGTATATTTCCCCCCAAAATATTTGCTTCAAAAACTGAGTATTTCAACTAATAAACAAACGTCGTATACGCGGTTTGTTGACAAAACAAAATAATGTAAATTGGGTCGACATCAATGCGTAATACAACTCGTGTATCCTGAATAACACTATTTATGGTACAGATTTACTGTTATATCTCACATTTGTGCCTATGCATATTGATGTGTAGACTAATCTTAGTTAAATTATCCATACTAAACGACATTATCTCGCGCTTAGTATTGACTCCGATGCAAAATGTACCTGTTGGCAATATGCCAATGTGAATGAGTTACACCAACATTTAAAACTAAAACGCTTTACCATACCCCACCCACTTACCAAGATCAAAAGATAAATGCGTTTTTAATTTATTTGTATCGTTTTGTAAAGATCTATAAATGCAACGCGATATCGAGGACGATACCATTACACTAAGATATAGTGAAACACGCTTTTTTATTTTGACTAAGTGATTGTATCTCATTATACCTGGTCGATACCAACTACCTGGATCACCTATATCGTGTTTTTTATTGGTGTTCTGTTTATATACATATTTCACATATCACGTAGTTCCTAACATGTTTTTAATCAATGTGATAGCTCAAACTTCTCTGATTTATGATATAAATATTAAGTATGACATTGACACGATTTGACGGATTTATTGTGCGTAACATATTATACTCAAAAAGAAAAAGCTTCGAATTATGAGTATGAAGATAAATCAATATACACCAAATACAGATAACGCACGTACCCCCTGAGGGGCTCTTCTTAATAAGTGGATCATGTGGATGTGCCACGGGGCCTGTTTTGCATCAGTTCAGTCTTAAGAGTAGACATTTTATAAATCATTCTAACTCATAGAGACTTATTGGTAACTGACGTCGTGTCTACAATTATTGGTTGAAACATATTTATTTTCTATCATTTACATGGTTATTTACAACAATTGATATAAGGAATTGGACAGAAAGCTATACAGCTTATTGTTGTCCTCCACAGTTATTGTTTTATGTTACATGTTATTATGTACAACGTTATCCAGTAACCAGCAGTAGATCTCTATTAGTAACGTGCAAATGTGTGAATTTCTTTTGTGTTTCCAAAGAATTATTGAGTTTTCTTTGTGAAAGAAAACCAATGCTATCTTTCACTGTTTTCAAACGGTGGAATATGGCATATTCTCCGTCACTGCTTGAGTTTAGTATTTCTACGTGGTTACACGTACTTTTATCTCTTAGCTATTTTCTAACAATCATGTACAGTTATTTATAAAGTAGTATGTTCGTAATGTATATGTTTTGGCTGTAGTTTTCAATTTTGACAGCAAGCAGAAAGTAACTGGAAAAGTATACCGGTACTATTTCTTATTACGGATGTTCACACTAACATAAGTGGTTGTGTGGTTGTGCATTGTAGTGATATGAGGATCCCGACAGTGGTAGTTAGAATGATGAGATTAACAGACCAAATATTATTTAAGCCAAATTCATTGTAATTCATAAAAGAAAAATAAGAGTTGTGTTAATTACCGGTAGTGCAAGATAGCTTTCATTTGATCGAGTACTCACGAAAATTTGTATTTACACTAGTGACATTACACAAATATCCCTATACGTATATGTTTTTAAAAATCTGTTCGAATATAACTCACGATTGTGATGTTTTTACAAGGTTTTGAGCGTTCTGATTAAAGTAGTCTCAATGTAAACGTACTAGTTCATGACTTGAGAATTCAATGTCTAAACTATCTTGCTTTAGCAAATTTAAATCAATTAATATATTTTTTATTTGGCATAAACATAATTTAAATCAATCAATATATTTTTTATTTGGCATAACGATATAACATGTTCATCGCCATAGAACATAAATTGACATTTAAAATGTGAAACACAATTAAGAGGGAACAAACACGATTTACACTTTATTGACATCAGCTGGGAATTGAAACTTGTCGATACGCAGTATCGAGAGAAATCTACACCTGTGTAAGCTTTGTAATGTGAACTCAGTTGAGAATGAGTACCAATTCTTATTCAATTGATAAGAATATGTGCATCAAATTCCGCATGGCCAACATTTGGTAATTTTAAAAGATTACAAAGAGATTACTTTTTTTTTAATTTATTCAATTCATTATTTACAAATAGGTACAAGAACAATACACACATTTATTGATACAACAACAAATATACATTGAAATTCACACGTATAATACCATAGGCATGTATATATATATATATTCGCTGAGCTAAGATTACAAAATATGTTCAATTTTCCGAAAGAACCAAGTGTTTTTGTTACGTTTAAAAGAGTCATGCATAATTCACGTTTCATTATTTTCATATATACGTATACTATTTCTGTCTATTTTCACTAATAATATAAGACAGATTTGCATATAGTAAACCAAATTATGGTAAACAACAAGTTGATATCCAGATATTCAAAATGATATTTCTTGTAACCTAATAGAATTGCAGATATATTAATATTAGTATTTATTGCACAGTGTCTGAGCATAATGGAGACTCTGGAATGGGTCTCTCTCTCTCTGTATCATTGCACTATCCTCCAACATCTAAAATGACTAATATTTTCAGGAGGTGTCGCTCATATGGGCAACCGGTAGCGACGATAAATAAACGTAAAACATAATAATGGTTTGCCAAAGGAACCAAGCTGTTGCATGATATGAAAAAAACGTTCGTATGTATCAACACAGTTACATAGCAAAGAGTTTGGAGAATTTGTTCATTTCCATTTGAATACATGTTCCATTGTTAGTAAAATATTGCTAATACGTTTGTATTTATATTGCCTGTATCTATATTGTCTAGGCAACGTTGAAGCATTGTGTAAAAATGTTTCCACTGAACATGTACGGAGAATGTATGTTCCAAGTAAACGTGTATATAAGGTTTGGATGTTTTAATGTTGAGAAAAGAATTATAAATAGCAGGCCCGTAGCCACACTGAGGCACACCAAGACAGCTTCCTTGGTTATAATTTCAAAAGCCAAAAAACATGAAAAATGAAATAAATTAAATGCAAAAACTATCCATTTGCTGTATAAAATGTTGACTGCTATAGAGCTGAAAGGTCAGTACATAATTATACGTATACACTCATTAAATCAGAAAACGCAGGAAATCTCTTCTATACCCCAACACTTTTAAGGAGGAACATGCCCCCAGACCCCATAGATTGCCTCGGTTGAAATTTGCCTCTTCCTACGGCACTGAACATCTATGTTTGTCATATTATTGAAGGCATGTCTACTATTAGGTACTACTACATTCACAAGTAACTAAACACCGTCCGGTTTTAGATTCAACACCCAGACTGTTATTTGTTTATGTGTTCTCAACTGAAATTGTGTCCATTTGCGGGGCGCACGGTGTACATATGACTGCTTGAGGGGGTGCATGGACAAGTATATTGGGTCAAGATACTGGCCGTGCACTGCCTTGTTCTCCGTGTGTTGTTCGTGTGTGCTTCTGTGAATGTACCCTTTTTCTGCTGTGAATTATTCGCTCACATGTTGTTACTATAATTGTTATTATATGTAACTTGTGTCTTTTCACAAATAAAGTTCTGTTCTGTTCTTGTAACGGTTTGGTCATCTTCATAAGGTGTGTTTTCAAAGATACATAAGCTTTCATGGCAGTTTTCCATGTTTGTGAAATTGATTTTCTAATTATGTTTAATTCCGATATCCAGTTGGTTTTATTGACTAGCTTATTTATAATCAATATTTCATCTATAACGCCATTTCTGTTAATGATGTCATTAGCGACTAAATTACCCGAGTTAATCCAGTTTTTGAATATTAGGCATTTGTATTTAATCGCCCTATTTGTGGTGTGTGCATATTTCAAAGATTTTTCTATGTGGTTTGTAATCGGAATGATTAAGATTACCTAATGCCAATACCAAACATTTTATTCCACATAAAACATTATTACAATGTTTATAGTATTATACAAATTATAAGAAATATATAGATACCATTTTCTCAAGGTCATATACAAATCAAGAAAAACGGTTGCATGTACAAATAGATTTTAACAAATATAGATAATACATATTAGACCATCATGTTCTTTGACCAAACTCTTTCAGACAGAAACCCTAATCTTATTTGCAAAGTAGAGATATTTTGACAAATTATTTGTTACAATTTTAGAGATAGAATTTAACAGTGACGCAGTAACTTATTTAGGTTTGGCTAATGACAGAAATATGGTTTAAAGTACCTTATTCTTAAATCCCTGTAGTTGGGGCAGACCAGTAAAAAATGGAATTCCGATTCAATTGTTTTCATATTACATCATCTACAGAGTCGTTGTTACCGGGGTATATTGCTATATCGATCCGATTCTATAAATAAATAATGAGCAGATACACGATATCTAGTCATGCAATGCGTGAACATACCCTCACTGTTCCATAGTCAAATTGCAACATAGTTTGTTATTTTGTCTGTATTAATTGTAAGTTTAAACTTTATTAATTTTACAATGATTGCAAAGCAAGTTCTAACAACTTATATTAATCACTTTCGTTGGCGCAGATGAAAGCGTATATGTGGTCATTCGTGTGGGGGGAAACCGGAGTACCCGGAGAAAACCTACCTGTCCGATCTGGCGACCACCGTACCATCTCACATACTTCCCGGTCCGAGAATCGATCCCGGGTTGCATTGGTGAGAAACGAGCGCGCTAACCACTGCGCTAATCGGACAGCCATTCTGTATTAATTGTAAGTTAACTTACTACTTATTTCTTTTCCATGTTCAAACTAATATTTGTTAATGGTCAAAAAGCATACATGATGTTGATATGACGTAAAAATCGTTGTAACCATGAATTATACGAGTAGAACGTTATGTAAACACAAGGAATAAATTCGGGTTATTTTGAGGCTGTTACAACTCCAGACAAGTACGACATTAAGTCCATCTAGTCACGCTAGAAGGACGTTCACCTTAATGAGTGTTTTACGTTTATTTATCGTCGCTACCGGTTGCCCATATGAGCGACGCCGCCTGAAGAGATTAGTCATTTTAGAATTTTTGGAGGATAGTGCAATGATACAGACAGAGACCCATTCCAGAATCTCTTCTGGTTATTTTACGTGCACGGTGTACAGCACCGACACGAGACCTCGGTTTAAAGTCCCATCTGAAAGACTGTTAAATTTATTAGGGTCATACGGCGGATCGAACCTGCGATCCCTGGATTACCAGTCCAGCATGTTAACCACTGGACTACAGATTCGTCTGTAACATTAATGACCCTTTGAATTATGCAACAGATAAGATACACATGTTCACTTCATACTAAAATAGCACGCACAGTTGCCATGGTAGCAACCTGAAAAACGACATGAAATACATTTTCTAAACGGTTTGAAATGGTTTCTCGTCAATTCCTGCAGTACAGAATTTGCATATTTCGAAGAGTCACGTGAACACGAATGTCTCTAAATATGTCAATTATGCCATTGATTCACATAAAATGCGGTCACATTGAAACACTTAAAGAAATTCAGATGATGACACCATGTGTATGTAAATTGCATGCATATCTCTCTTCGATTGATTTACAAATGTGGTTAATGAGAGGCATTACTGGTTTCATCTATGACCTCCCTTGACAGATATCCCAAAATGTATTCGGATCCTTTATTTGTAATGTTGTTTTCTAACCAGAAGTTGCGTTAAGATAAATAGAATTGTATCAAAATTATGTTAATTAATTGGTACCAATTTTCACAGTAATGTAGCATGTAGGATATATGTCGAGATTTAATAATTATAAGATGAGAAAACGGATGAAAATGGATAGCATGTGTTGTAAAGGAAACAACGATAAAAACAGAGGAAACATATTACTGATGTTTCCCCATTGTATAGCGCGTTTATCATATCAACCGGAAAGATAAGTTATGACTCACTTGTTAATACCATTGCGTAAAATAACTAAGAACCATGTATAGACTGCATGTAAATAAAATGAGGTTAACATACCAATGTCAATGTTGTGATCTATGCTACAAGCTTCAACTTTATTCAACAACTTAGGTTCATATATATAATGAACTGCAAAAACATCATATACTATAGCACATATTACATAATATCAGCATAATATCAATTGCGACTCAGAATATGGCTATAAAATCACATCATTTCCAGGAAACGGCAATACCAGTTTTACATGATTTTACGCTTCTTGAAAGTATACGTATTGTGTAAGGTACACGGATCATTCATGTATGTATTCGCATATAATTATAAGCTATGCATTCATTAAATTGCAATACAATATATATGACATGGCACGTGTATGTGCATGTAAATTGCTTGTATTTTTCTTATTTTATTATTAAACTCCATCACACTACTTGCATACTACATACTTCTAATTTAATTAAGAAATAATTCAGTCCGCCTCCGTGGTCGAGTGGTTAAGGTCGCTGACTTGTATACCACTGTAACCTATCATCACTGATGGTCACGGGTTCGAGCCCCGCTCAGGCCGTGTCTCATTTATATGAAAAAGTTGGCAGTTTCTTACGGAGGTTGGTGCACCCAAGTACTGGTTAACCGCTGGAGCCTGCCCAGGAAAGGTGTTGTTAGGTAAACTGCCCACCGGCGATATAGCCCCAAATGGTGCTGATGCAGGCGTAAAACCCGAAATATAATAATAGAAAGTGTGACAATCTGTTTGATCAGAACTATGTGTTTAAGATGACAGTCATGTTCGCTATCCGCTTACAAGAAAATCTATATCAGACATCAACTAGATTGTCCTATTCGTGAGCCGGAACTATTGAAACCCTCTTACTCCTCAATTAGCTAATTAAATATTAAACGAATGTCTTCTTCTCCGTGATTTATTTCTTTCAAATGTTGTTCGCGAGATCGAGATTACCGACAAAGCACTCTTCTGTGTTTGCTTTATCCGCAGACGCTTAGGTTATGGACAAATGGTTTCGTGTTGAAAACGAATTTTTTAGAACACTATGATACACTATCGGCTTGATGCTATACATACACTTTATTAGGCCATATCCAAGCAAGTTTTAAAATAATAACCGTCACTATCACAGATAGATATATTTCTTTATTTATATGATATTTTATATGAGGGTGACCTAATTAGCTCTGAACTAATTTTTTTGTACACATTTATTTTAGCTCGATTGCGAAACAAGTTCTTTCAACTTATATTAATCACTCTCGAGACCTCATTCCTGGTGGAATCCATCGCCATGAAGGAGAGAGAAGAGGCAATGTGGAATTTAAACACAATCGTAACGGCTCCAGCGGGGCTCGAACTCCGGACCTTTCGCACCTGAAGCGAACGCGCATCCACTGCGCTATCACGACTTCCACTGAACTAATCTTCCATAGGGCCCACTTAAATTTCTTATCACTATAGCATTAATGCTCATGTATATACACTACTTATAACCAAAGTGCACAGTTACGCCATGTACATGTAATGTCGTACAATGTAACTTCAGGTAATGTTATCGAAATACAAAACGACATAAGCATATTGAATGACAATCATTATATATATAACTTTCTAGTGTATACCGATTAAAAAGTTGTTGTATCCATAATTTACATTTTGTCTTGAACATATTTAAAGATCTGGACGTCTTAATCACGGCCTTAGGCATCCCTGTCCGAAGGCCCTGTAAATGAGAGTACAAAGGATGCACCCCGAAGTAGATGTACCTGTGCGTGCGTGTATGCTCCATGTGTGTATATGTTTGCCCGTCCGTGAGGGGTAGAAGGCCATTCGCACACTTTAATTATGGAATGAATCGCGGGTTAATATGAATTACACTTGGCGTGCTTAACGTGTGTGGAGGCCAAATGCCTCTAGGCTAACATTATACACGGCCAATGTAGTTCATACCCCGATGAAAACTATTAACCTGCAATTCATTACTTATATTCATATTATGTATTATTTTCAAATACACAAAGAAGAAATATCACACTTTGCATTTAAAGTGTTTTATATAATTTGCGACGTACATGCGGGGCTAGTAATTAGACCTTCCTGGAACAGCGTAAACTCTAAGACACGCCTTTTCTCGCGAGAAAAGCTGCCCAACACTGCTAATTGGCATGCATGCCCGTAACTGTGAGTGCGCATGTCAGCTGCATATCATTCATACAAAAATAAATACAAACATGGCATATTATGTTCATTGAAGGAAATTCAATATCGATGTAAATATAGCTTTATACACATGTATATATCACATGTAAGATGTTTACAATGACATAGATGGGTTAACATGATTGGGTGAATAATAACAAGGAAATATGTTGTTCAGTTACTTCTATTACTCAATTCGCCCACACATATTATATCGATACTCATGTTACCCACAGTAACTGTTTCTACCGCAGTATCTAAATCAATCTCAACAATTGTCTCTACAAATGGTTTCTTGGCGTTAATTGTTGCTTTCCAATAGTCAGAGACAATAAAGGAACATAGTGCAGACTCGTAAAACATGGCACCAGGTATTGATTAGTGTGCAATTTAGTTGCATATGTTATATGTGCAGTCCTCTCGGAGATCTTCAGGCCGAAAATATATGGTGCAGTCCTCTCGGAGATCTTCAGGCCGAAAATATATGGTGCAGTCCTCTCGGAGGTTTTGGTTTGGGATCTTCAGGCCGAAAATATATCGTGCAGTCCTCTCGGAGATCTTAAGGCCGAAACTATATCGTGCAGTCCTCTCGAAGATTTTCAGGCCGAAAATATATCGTGCAGTCCTCTCGGAGATTTTCGGTCCGAATATAGATCATGCAGTTCCTTCGGAGATCTCCGGTCCGAATATAGATCGAATTTCATTGCTTGAGTATGAGTTTCGCACTCTGTAGAACTAATCAGAAACTTGGTACTGAGTTTTATAACCTTCGGTCCTTTGGGTCGTGGGTTCGATATTGCGTCCCATCATAATAATATTAACAGTCGCTTGCGTGAGAGAAACAACCAGTGAATACATCGACCATTTAGATGAACCAAGGTGGAGTTCCTGCATTAAGGTCGTTTTCTGTGTCTTGCATTATCACCCAACAGATAAAAATACTAACACATTTCTGGAGACGTCAATCAGAATTTGCGGGGTCTACGAGAAACAAGCGCTTAAAACACGGTCGAAGTAACAAAGGGATATCCTTCCGCACGAAAGTAGTACAATCCATGATTCTTTAGTAACTATTTTGAATATATTAAGCCGATCTGTTATATACTCACATGAAAAAGAAAGTGTGCACTTGGCTTTGTTAGAGGGAGAATTTTATACTTTAATATATAGATCTATAGATAAATATGGATATGCAAAAAATGTATTGGTTACACGATGTTTTACATTTAATTGAAATTTGATAATTATCAGAACATTGTTTTACGTGTGAATATAAGCATAAAATGTTCCCTCTAACCAAGTGCACACTTTCTTTTTTCGTGTGAGTATATATGGGAACTAAGCAAAAGTTGGTTGGTAATTTGATTTGATTTTGACAGAAATTGCATTAACGTGCACAATCTGTATGTGTTGTTACTGGCGATTTGTCGGAAATCGCAAATAACGAACATGTATTAGTGTACCAATTAATCAAACATTTGCCAAATAACGAACATGTATTATTGTACCAATTAATCAAACATTTGCCAAATAACGAACATGTATTATTGTACCAATTAATCAAACATTTGCCAAATAACGAACATGTATTATTGTACCAATTAATCAAACATTTGCCAAATAACGAACATGTATTATTGTACCAATTAATGAAACATTTGCCAAATAACGAACATGTATTATTGTACCAATTAATGAAACATTTGCCAAATAACGAACATGTATTATTGTACCAATTAATGAAACATTTGCCAAATAACGAACATGTATTATTGTACCAATTAATCAAACATTTGCCATTTCAGTATAAGAAGCTTAGATAATAGTGAGCTCTTGACGGTAACGCGACTTTAAAATAGAGTGTCGATATTGATCAAAATAATGTTCGTTTCCCAGAAGTTTGATTTACTACCAGTGACATGATGATACCGGATAATCGTTCTGTGGGCGAGATTAAGTAAATATACGTCATCTCGAATCAAACGAGATTCACTGTCGTTATTCATCAGTAAGGATTTTTCCAATTCTACAAAAACTTATATTTCCTTTTTACTTACCAAGCTCTCATCTTCTGCGGGTACCACGATAGTATACAATGAGCGACAATGCTGGCTTTTCCATTACCTCCCTTGGCACATAAAGTCCAACATATCCCGAAATGTGCATCCATCCTTTGGTTGGAATCCTTTGTTTTTACTGTTGTTCCAAACCAAATGTTACTCATGTTATATATGCTAAGCAGGATTTAGCAATACTGCTCTGTTTTATTCCGTTTGGATTCTTGTTTTCGGAAGAACCAGTTGCCATAAATCTCGTAATATATAAGTGATTTATATTTCCGTCGTTGTCGTAACTAGAAGTTGCAAAGGGACACTTAATACTCCTGTAGTTTCATCGTTCTGAAACGGAATATGACTTTAATGGTAAGATAATTATTACATACCACTTTCCTCCACAACAAATAGATCACTTACTCACTACATCCCCATACTGCTGACCGACAATATGCGCAGTGCACTACCTACTCAATAATCGACATCTACGGGAACAGCCAACATGCGGCCAACATGCGTGGAACGGCGGCTGTGTGTGGGAAGTGATAAACGTTAATATATGTATATTCTGTTCTATTAATTAATACGTATTTACTGTTAAGTTGACCGGAATTAGTCCTTTTCGATTGTATGTTGAATAATCTCGTTATATGTATGTATGTTATGTAAATTATGACAAACTATGCATGTGTATGCTTAAGGAATCAATGACGTAAATTATGTTCATGTTCCAATGAAACTGCAAATATCTTTTAGAATGATAAATATTATATATTTTTTAAAACATTGATGTTCCTGTAAAAGATGTTTGCTTAATCCATATATATTTCTTTTACCAATGCAGTCATTAATTTATTAGTTTAATATTCTTTATAGCTACCAAGCACATTTGTCTTACCCACATAACTTAGTTATGTTTTAACATTTTTCAGCATTTATCTTAGAAGCAAATTAATAATAAATATGCATACTATTATAAGGGATTCTAATGTTATAGCTGTTACCATTATTTTATGTTATATAGTCGGTTCAAAAGCTCGCTCAGAGCTTGTGTTGTACTGTCTGTACAGACGGATCTGTAGTCCAGTGGTAACACGCTGGACTGGTAATCCAGGGATCGCAGGTTCGATCCCCCGTCTGACCCTAATAAAATTAACAGTCTTTCAGATGGGACGTTAAACCGAGGTGCTTTACACCGTGCACTTAAAAGAACCTGAGGAGACTCTGGAATGGGTCTCTGTCTGTATCATGCACTATCCTCCAAAATCTAAAATAAGTAATCTCTTCAGGAGGCGTCGCTCATATGGGCACCGGTAGCGACGATAAATAAACGTAAAAACAGACACACACAAAGTGTTGTACTGTTGCTATCTTGTCGACTCAAAATAAAATTTATAGTATCTTATCAATATGCGTTTGCTCAGTGTTGTGTACCATAGATTAAAATAGAACCTACATATTAATAATAACAATAACATCATCAGTCGTGGATTATTCCGCAACTCGTACACACTGTACACATCTTATACAACAATTCGAGACGTCTGAGAATGTATTCATGTAATTGTAAAATATAAGTGGCTTCCCCGTTTGCTCGAGTTAGATTGCTATTGCATATAACAGGCTTCAAGTGATCAATGTACGGGAGTGGTTCCACGAAGGGCGGGTTATCAATATGACTATACGGGAGTGGTACCACGAGGGACGGGTTATGAATATGGGTGTAAGGGAGTGGTACCACGAAGGACGGGTTATGGATATGGGTGTAAGGGAGTGGTACCACGAAGGACGGGTTATCAATATGAGTGTGCTAGAGTGGTACCACGAAGGACGGGTTATCAATATGAGTGTACGGAAGTGGTACCACGAAGGGCGGGTTATCAATATGAGTGTGCGGGATTGGTACCACGACGGATGGGTTATGGATATGAGTGTGCGGGAGTGGTACCACGAAGGACGGGTTATTAATATGAGTGTACGGGAGTGGTACCTCGAAGGACGGGTTATGGATATGAGTGTGCGGGAGTGGTACACGAAGGACGGGTTATGGATATGAGTGTGGGGAGTGGTACCTCAAAGGACGGGTTATCAATATGAGTGTGCGGGAGTGGTACCACGAAGGATGATTATCAATATGAGTGTACGGGAGTGGTACCACGAAGGACGGGTTATCATATCAATATGAGTGTACGGGAGTGGTTCCACGAAGGACTGGTTATCAATATGAGTGTACGGGAGTGGTACCACGAAGGACTGGTTATCAATATGAGTGTACGGGAGTGGTACCACGAAGGACGGGTTATGGATATGAGTGTGCGGGAGTGGTACCACGAAGGACGGGTTATGAATATGGGTGTAAGGGAGTGGTACCACGAAGGACGAGTTATGGATATGGGTGTAAGGGAGTGGTACCACGAAGGGCGGGTTATGAAAATGAGTGTGCTAGAGTGGTACCATGAAGGACGGGTTATCAATATGAGTGTGCTAGAGTGGTACCACGAAGGACGGGTTATCAATATGAGTGTACGGAAGTGGTACCACGAAGGGCGGGTTATCAATATGAGTGTGCGGGATTGGTACCACGACGGATGGGTTATGGATATGAGTGTGCGGGAGTGGTACCACGAAGGACGGGTTATTAATATGAGTGTACGGGAGTGGTACCTCGAAGGACGGGTTATGGATATGAGTGTGCGGGAGTGGTATCATAAAGAATGGGTTATCAATATGAGTGTACGGGAGTGCTACCAGAAGAACGGGTTATCAATATGAGTGTACGGGAGTGGTACCACGAAGGACGGGTTATCAATATGAGTGTACGGGAGTGGTACCACGATGGATGGGTTATCAATATGAGTGTACGGGAGTGGTACCACGAAGGACGGGTTATCAATATGAGTGTACGGGAGTGGTACCACGAAGGACGGGTTATCAATATGAGTGTACGGGAGTGGTACCACGAAGGACGGGTTATCAATATGAGTGTACGGGAGTGGTACCACGAAGGACGGGTTATCAATATGAGTGTACGGGAGTGGTACCACGAAGGGCGGGTTATCAATATGAGTGTACGGGAGTGGTACCACGAAGGACGGTTTATCAATATGAGTGTACGGGAGTGGTACCACGATGGATGGGTTATCAATATGAGTGTACGGGAGTGGTTCCACGAAGGGGGTTATCAATATGAGTGTACGGAGTGGTACCACGAAGGACGGGTTATCAATATGAGTGTAGAGGGTCCACGAGGGGGTTTCATATGAGTGTACGGGAGTGGTACCACGAAGGACGGGTTATCAATATGAGTGTACGGGAGTGGTACCACGAAGGAGGGTTATCAATATGAGTGTACGGGAGTGGTACCACGAAGGACGGATTATCAATATGAGTGTACGGGAGTGGTACCACGAAGGACGGGTTATCAATATGAGTGTACGGGAGTGGTACCACGAAGGACTGGTTATCAATATGAGTGTACGGGAGTGGTACCACGAAGGGCGGGTTATCAATATGAGTGTACGGGAGTGGTACCACGAAGGACGGGTTATCACTGAGTGTATGATTTGTTTTATTATATATATTTCTTAACGTTTGAGTAAAACGAATTGGGCAGGGAAATAATATCCTCGTCGGATTGGGTGAATAAGGCTTGTTATGGGGTCAGCTGACGTGGTGGTTTATTTAATTGGCTAAAGTCAAATTATTATGTTAGTCAGCGGACTGATGGTCAGTACAGACGGATCTGTTGTCCAGTTGTTAACATGTTGGACTGGTAATCCAGGGATCGCAGATTCGATCCCCCGTCTGACCCTAATAAACTTAACAGTATTTCAGATGGGACTTTAGACCGAAGTCTCGTGTCGGTGCTTTACGCCGTGCACGTAAAAGAACAAGAGGATACTCTGGAATGGGTCTCTGTCTGTATCATTGCACTATCCTCCAAAAATCTAAAATAACTTATCTCTTAAGGAGGCGTTGTTCATATGGGCAACCGGTAGCGACGATAAATAAACGTAAAACACACGCACTGAATGTCAATTTTAGGCATTCAGTACTGGGGCTTCGATGCATAGAGACACGCTATATTTTGGTTTAAAGTCCAGTTAAATGGCATGATACCTACGCAGATAAGACAATATAATATATAAATAGTTCATATACGAGTTACAGTATATTGAGCGTATTTTTATTTGATAATAGTTTTGCTCTATATACATGTATATAACAATTACAATCGTTGTACAAATAGAAATTTAGCAAATGGGTTGAGCCACAAGTTCTAACAACATTAGTGATTGGCCCTCACTCCCCATAAAATAACTTAAGAACAACAGAATGTAAGTGGCGTAGTTATATTCTGAAAACATGTACATAATGCATTTTACAAGATTTAATATAGTTAATCTGTGACTTTTCAAAGAAATGTGCTAGTTTGCTTAATCCACGGTCCAGTTTCCCCAGAATTGCACGCAAGGACAAAGCCCAAACCGGACTGAAAACGAGAACATATTGGAGAGTTATTTGGTTTAAACAGTATTTATTACAAAACATAAATCACATATAACATACATCGACATACATAATACATAATGCAAAGGATCAAGTAGGAAGCTAAAAGTAGCTTTCATAAAATTATCATTTGTATGCAATACTACAATATTCTGATCATGCATAATTGGAATTCACATTGCACGATGCTTCGTTGCCACTCAGAACATATATTCCGCAAGGTCATAAACATACGGAAAGCAAGACAAACCTAATGACATATTCCAACGGAAAGCCACACGTACATAGACATTCTTAACCTACTTGAATACTATGTAATCTTTATATTTTCCGATCGCCTTGTTTCATAACTCTCCTCTGAGTTGATTTATTTCATGGATAACGGGAAACTCAAATATATCTATACTAGAGGACATAGAAAACGCACACCTACATTATATGATTATTATTACATGAAAACGAAATACGAAGGATTCCATCAAAGATATATCACATCTTTATTGCAAAATAACAAACTGAACAACTAAACATATTCCAAAATGTTTAAAACTATGTATTTATATAGTTGTTTTTTATGTAAAAACACACTTATCGGAAGTGTGAGTTTTCTATGTCATCTAGTATATGAAATCGACCACTAAAACACTACGTAAATCACTAAAACACTACGTAAATCACTAAAACACTACTAAAACACTACGTAAATCACTAAACCACTACGTAAATCACTAAAACACTACGTAAATTGACAATGTCTGGCAATACCAGACTTATTTATATAAAATATATTTATAGTTTAATCACGTCTCCACATTACTGTTACATCTCACCCATGCCAAACCCTGCTTGTATGGAATATGCATTGCATACTGTTCTGTATATATGACTTGATTGATCTGAACAATCGACTAAAAGATACAGATACAGTTGTTTCAATATGTTGTCCATTTTAAAATACACTAGTATCAGGTTTATTTTTCAGTTTTTGTTGTAAATAATACTTATTGGTATATTGTACTGAAATACAGTATATCGCATATATAGATGTCACCGTAATTAGGATTGCATTTAGTAATGTTTTAAGATTTCAAGTAAGTAAAATTATATACTATAGTTCATCCCTATGGAATGCCAATAATTAGCACCTACATTTGTTGTCATAATTTTATAGTTATGTTGTAGAAAGTAATATTGCTCTGTCACTAAAAACTGTATAGTTTATGTGAATAAAATATGTTCGTTCGTTCGTTCGTTCGTTTTTAATAGTTTACAGCGTCGTAGTTCTTATCTATGTAAATTGATCTGATCAGAGGTGGTTCTGATATATTAAAGGATATTCTAATTTGCGCGATAATGCTCTTTTTCCCTGTCAGAATCTTAAAAAACAGTATTTTAAATAGTTTTTAGTGTCATGATTAGGGACTTTTACATAGCTTTTAGAAAGTAAAACATGTTTAACGTTATTGTGATATGCTATTGTCGCTTATAATTCGCATTTGTAGAATGGCTATGTGCAATGTATGTGTTATAATATAAATTGAAATGTATGTACTGTACATAGATGAGACAGAAATAAAGATATAATATATACCATTATGCTAATTAGTGAAATATCAAACATAGTTATATCAGATGCAAAATACATGATACAAAGTTGGACAACAGAACCACCATTCTTAAGAAACAACATGCAAA
Organism: Archivesica marissinica; assembly: GCA_014843695.1. Lineage (NCBI taxonomy): Eukaryota > Metazoa > Mollusca > Bivalvia > Venerida > Vesicomyidae > Archivesica > Archivesica marissinica. The sequence continues at coordinate 47,012,700 of CM026392.1, read as the reverse complement.
ATTACACATAGGACATGGATAGCCATAGTTGGGCGGTTAAGGTTAATAATTCAAGCTCAGATTTAATTGAAACCTCTACATTTTAATTACAAATGCGCGTTCTCGAAATGATTGTGGTACATTAAACCGTGCAAGGCCATACATTAACCCGTTCATAGCCATACATTAACCCGTGCATGGTCATACATTAACTCGTTCATGGCCATACATTAACCCGTTCATAGCCATACATTAACCCATGTATGGCCATACAGTAACCCGTTCATAGCCATACATTAACCCGTGTATGGCCATACATTAACCCGTGCATGGTCATACATTAACTCGTTCATGGCCATACATTAACCCGTTCATGGCCATACATTAACCCGTTCATGGCCATGCATTAACCCGTTCATAACCGTACATTAACCCGTTCATGGCCATACATTAACCCGTTCATGGCCATACATTAACCCGTTCATGGCTATACATTATCCCATTCATGGCCATACATTAACCCGTGCATGGCCATACATTAACCCATTCATGGCCATGCATTAACCCGTTCATGGCCTATATCCCATTCTGGTCATACATTAACGGTCTCATGTCATACTTTACCTTTATGGCATACATTATCCCGTTCATGGCCATACATTACCCGTGCATGACCATACATTAACCCGTTTGGCATACATTAACCAGTACATGTTTATCCCATTCATGGTCATACATTAACCGTGCATGGCCATGCATTAACCCGTTCATGGCCATACATATCCCATTCGTGGTCATACATTAACCCGTTCATCATTAACCCGTTCGGCATACATTCCCATTGCAATTCACTTCATGGCCATACATTAACCCGTCATGGCCATACATTAACCCGTACATGACCATACATTATCCCATTCATGGTCATACATTAACCCGTGCATGGCCATACATTAACCCGTTCATGGCCATACATTAACCAGTACATGGCCATACATTAACCCGTACATGGTCATACATTAACCCGTGCATGGTCATACATTAACCCGTGTATGGCCATACATTAACCCGTGCATGGCCATTCATTAACCCGTGCATGACCATACATTAACCCGTGCATGGTCATACATTAACCCGTGTATGGCCATACATTAACCCGTGCATGGCCATACATTAGCCCGTGCATGGCCATACATTAACCCGTTCATGGCCATACATTAACCCGTTCATAGACATACATTTGCTGGTGCGGGGCGTTGTCTAATGTTGTTAAAACTTGTGGGCCAAGCCATATGTAGCTTCATGCTATTTATAACTTTATGTGTATAACATATGTACTATTGATTTGCAATGAAATATGGTCAAATACATACATTTGCGACTAAATCTAGCAATATCATTGGACGCATATCTGGTAGGACCGCATCCGTGGTCGAGTGTTTAAGGTAGCCGACCTGTATACCACTGTAATCTATCATCACTGATGGTCACTGGTTCGAGCCCCGCTCAGGCCGTGTCTATCTATATGAAATAGTTGGCAGTTTCTTACGGAGGTTTGTGCACCAAGTACTGGTTAACCGCTGGAGTCTGCCCAGGAAAGGTGTTGTTAGGTAAACTGCCCGCCGGCCATATAGCCCAAAATGGTGTTGATGCAGGCGTAAAACCCGAAATATAAATAAATATAAATAAATAAAGAAAACATGTTTCTACTACAAATGCAGGTAAGCCGGATGGCGATCCCTTATCCACAACCCTAATTATATACATGTACCGTGTTCGTGGCCCAGTGGTTAAGGCGTCTGCCTACGGAGCGGGATTTCGAAAGTTCGAACCTCGTCAGTGGTTCGTTCTGATATGGCCGGTTGGTGGGACGCCAGTTAGATAAAGGTTACCGATTTCCTACCAGCCTGACGCCTGACATGCAGGCATGGGATTCGGGAAGTACTAATGTTCATAAAAAAATATGTGTATCATAAGTCAGAAATGGCTGGCCCTTTAAATAGGGGTGACACTATAATAAACAAAGTGACACAGTGACTTTACTTTACTTGTATGCTTTTAAACAGATGTATATGCATTATCTAAGATCATTCTATTTCCGCCCGACGCTGTGTGTTCTCCGTTTCACCGTAACAAATCATAATAGCCAAACAAAATATTAATGTTCGTAAATCACTTTCAATATGTTTTATTAAAATTCCTGACATAAAAAATGGGACATTCGCATCAAATACCGCGCAATTCACGGTCTTTCAGAAGCGGAAATGACTAGATATAGTTGAAACATACAAAGGCAGTTACAAAACCGAGCTTATTTTGCTTAATATAACATACGAAAATATTTTATGCTGCTAATAAAAACGCCTCTTTTTGGCTCATTTTGCCCAATGGGAAAGGAATATTATATGCGGCTAGGAAGCTTACTGTACTAAATGTCCAGATATAATATTGATGCATGAGATAATGTATTGAGATCACTTAGCTATTATCAGTTTACATGTAATCTCCGTCACAAGGGAAAACAAGTCCATTCAGTTTATTCTGTAAATTGTCTGACCTACCCACCGATTTACACAAAATAAATAGGGTCTGAAACATCTGTGTATGTGTTTTACGTTTATTTATCGTCGCTACCGGTTGCCCATATGAGCGACGTCTCCTGAAGAGATTAGTCATTTTAGATTTTGTTTTTGTTTTGGAGGATAGCGCAATGATACAGATAGTGACCCATTCCAGAGTTTCCTCTTGTTCGTTCACGTGCAAGGTGTAAAACACCCGACATGAGACCCCGGTTTAAAGTCCCATCTGAAAGACTGTTAATTTTATTAGGGTCAGGCAGGGGATCGAACCTGCGATCCCTGGATTACCAGTCCAGTGTGTTACCACTGGACTACAGATCCGTCTGTCTAAAACCTCTGTAACACCTACATATCTTAACAATAATGATACCTTGTATTGAGTTACGCCATTCCATAATCTATTCCGTGACAAAAATTTGGCTAGTCGGAAAATGGCGTTACGCAAACGGCAGACATTGTTTCTTGACCCATAATGGCAAGACATTGCGACATTATGTGGATCGATTGGTGTGGTAATTTCATTAGTTGTTCCATTGGTGACAATTTGGTTGCTTTTTCATACGGAAAATTGGATTTCAGTGCAGAATCTGTTATTTGGTTGTCTTCCATGCATCATTGTTTCAGTGTAGAATCTGTTATTTGGTTGTCTCCCTTAACCATTGTTTCAGTGCAGAATCTGCTATTTTGTTGTCTCCCTTACACAAGTGTTTCAATGCAGACTTTGTTATTGGTTATCTCCCTTAACCATTGTTTCAGTGCAGAATCTGTTATTTGGTTGTCTCCCTTACACAAGTGTTTCAATGCAGACTTTGTTATTGGTTGTCTCCCTTAACCATTGTTTCAGTGCAGAATCTGTTATTTGGTTGTCTTCCATACATCATTGTTTCAGTGCAGAATCTGTTATTTTGTTGTCGCCCTTAACCATTGTTTCAGTGCAGAATCTGTTATTTGGTTGTCTCCCTTAAACATTGTTTCAGTGCAGAATCTAAATTGTTATGGGATTGTTATTTTTCAGGCCAGACATAGAATAGATTCATCACCCATTAAGATAATTCCTAAACGTGCAACAGGTAAGATAAATAACGTCACTATGACATGGCTTTACTAGCATACACATTTATTTTAGCTCCATTGCGAAACAGGTTTTTACAACATTAGAGAAATCACTCCAGCTCGATACCTCATTCCTGATGGAATCCATCGCCATGATGGAGTGAAACGATGCAATGTGTATTTAAGTGGCATGCCTTCGGATGCCACCATCATGGTTGTGACGGCGGGTTCGAACTCACACCATATTGGACACTGTATAAATTATACTATAGATGCATATATCCGGACACACGCTTACTTTCACATATTGCTCAACAGCAACAGCAACAACAACTGTTATTTAAGTCTGGTCACATATTACAGTAACAATGTTTTAGAATGTGGGTACTTTACAATATTATAAATACACGGAGCATTTACAATATTATAATTACACGGAGCATTTACAATATTATAATTACATGGAGCATTTACAATATTATAATTACATGGAGCATTTACAATATTATAATTACATGGAGCATTTACAATATTATAATTACATGGAGCATTTAAAATATTATAATTACATGGAGCATTTACAATATTATAATTACATGGAGCATTTAAAATATTATAATTACACGGAGCATTTACAATATTATAATTACATGGAGCATTTACACTATTATAATTACATGAAGCATTTACAATATTATAATTACACGGAGCATTTACACTATTATAATTACATGGAGCATTTACAATATTATAATTACATGGAGCATTTACACTATTATAATTACATGGAGCATTTACAATATTATAATTACACGGAGCATTTACAATATTATAATTACATGGAGCATTTACAATATTATAATTACACGGAGCATTTACAATATTATAATTACACGGAGCATTTACAATATTATAATTACATGGAGCATTTACAATATTATAATTACACGGAGCATTTACAATATTATAATTACATGGAGCATTTACAATATTATAATTACATGGAGCATTTACAATATTATAATTGCATGGAGCATTATCAAAGAAGCTTGTGTTTATGAATGTGGGGTTGGGATTGGGGTTGGGGTTTGGTGTGTGGGGGTATTTTACTGTTGATGGCAAGAAGTAGAATACTAAAGATTATATGTTAAATTAACTGATAGTTATGGAAATACAAAAACATATGAAAAATGCAATAACGGAGCTGGTCTGTAGGTAGTGATATATGACTACAACAACAAAAAATGTTTTGGCTTAAGGATTTTTTTATATAAAAAAAGGTGTTAATATGGTTCTATTGTAATATGCCTTAGGACTGTGTAATATGCCTTCGGATTGTGTAATATGCCTTAGGATTGTGTAATATGCCTTCGGATTGTGTAATATATGTATGATTTCAATAAATAGTCAAAATTGTACGCCATCGTATAGCATGGGAACATGCATTGAAATAGTTTACCTGGTCATATCAGTCAAATAAATATATATTTTAACACCAAGACCATTAATTGAGCCATATTGATTTCTGATATGTTATTTTTCCAGAAGTAAAAAAGTGAAAAATCCCTTATTAGCCATCCCGGGCTAGCCATCGTATGGTGCCGCTATTGTATATATGTGTATGTTTTCAGTAGCTAGTATTAATGGTATTACACCATCGTTTGGTGCCGCTACTGTATATATGTGTATGTTTTCAGTAGCTGGTATTAATGGTACTACACCATCGTATTGTGCCGCTACTGTATATATGTGTATGTTTTCATGGTATTAATGGTACTATACCATCGTATGGTGTCGCTACTCTATATATGTGTATGTTTTCATGGTATTAATGGTACTACACCATCGTATGGTGCCGCTACTGTATATATGTGTATGTTTTCATGGTATTAATGGTACTACACCATCGTATGGTGCCGCTACTGTATATATGTGTATGTTTTCATGGTATTAATGGTACTACACCATCGTATGGTGCCGCTACTGTATATATGTGTATGTTTTCATGGTATTAATGGTACTACACCATCGGCTGGTGCCGCTACTGTATATATGTGTATGTTTTCATGGTATTAATGGTACTACACCATCGTCTGGTGCCGCTACTGTATATATGTGTATGTTTGCATGGTATTAATGGTACTACACCATCGTAATGTGCCGCTACTGTATATATGTGTATGTTTTCATGGTATTAATGGTACTACACCATAGTATTGTGCCGCTATTGTATATATGTGTATGTTTTCAATAGCTGGTATAAATGGTACTACACCATCGTATGGTGCCGCTATTATATATATGTGTATGTTTTCAGTAGCTGTTATAAATGGTACTATACCATCGTATGGTGCCGCTACTGTATATATGTGTATGTTTTCAGTAGCTGGTATAAATGGTACTACACCATCGTATGGTGCCGCTACTATATATATGTGTATGTTTTCAGTAGCTGTTATAAATGGTACTATACCATCGTATGGTGTCGCTACTGTATATCTGTGTATGTTTTCAGTAATTGGTATTAATGGTACTACACCATCGTATGGTGCCGCTACTGTATATGTGTGCATGTTTTCAGTAGCTAGTATTAATGGTATTACACCATCGTTTGGTGCCGCTACTGTATATATGTGTATGTTTTCAGTAGCTGGTATTAATGGTACTACACCATTGTATGGAGCCGCTACGGTATATATGTGTATGTTTTCATGGTATTAATGGTACTATGCCATCGTATGGTGCTGCTACTGTATATATGTGTATGTTTTCAGTAGCTGGTGTTAATGGTACTACTCCATCGTATGGTGGCGCTACTGTATATATGTGTATGTTTTCAGTAGCTGGTATTAATGGTACTACACCATCGTATGGTGCCGCTACTGTATATATGTGTATGTTTTCAGTAGCTGGTATTAATGGTACTACACCATGGTATGGTGCCGCTACTGTATATATGTGTATGTTTTCATGGTATTAATGGTACTACACCATCGTATGGTGCCGCTACTGTATATATGTGTATGTTTTCATGGTATTAATGGTACTACACCATCGTATGGTGCCGCTACTGTATATATATGTATGTTTTCATGGTATTAATGGTACTACTGTTGGTGTTGTTTTGTGTTGTTTTGGTTGTACCATCGTATGGTGCCGCTACTGTATATATGTGTATGTTTCATGGTATAAATGGTACTACACCATCGTATTGTGCCGCTACTGTATATATGTGTATGTTTTCATGGTATTAATGGTACTACACCATCGTATTGTGCCGCTACTGTATATATGTGTATGTTTTCAGTAGCTGGTATTAATGGTACTACACCATCGTATGGTGGCGCTACTGTATATATGTGTATGTTTTCAGTAGCTGGTATTAATGGTACTACACCATCGTATGGTGCCGCTACTGTATATATGTGTATGTTTTCAGTAGCTGGTATTAATGGTACTACACCATCGTATGGTGCCGCTACTGTATATATGTGTATGTTTTCAGTAGCTGGTATTAATGGTACTATACCATCGTATGGTGCCGCTACTGTATATATGTGTATGTTTTCATGGTATTAATGGTACTACACCATCGTATGGTGCCGCTACTGTATATAGTGTATGTTTTCATGGTATTAATGGTACTACACCATCGGCTGGTGCCGCTACTGTATATATGTGTATGTTTCCATGGTATGAATGGTACTACACCATCGTCTGGTGCCGCTACTGTATATATGTGTATGTTTTCAGTACCTGGTATTAATGGTACTACACCATCGTATGGTGCCGCTACTGTATATATGTGTATGTTTTCATGGTATTAATGGTACTACACCATCGTATTGTGCCGCTACTGAATATATGTGTATGTTTTCAGTACCTGGTATTAATGGTACTACACCATCGTATGGTGCCGCTACTGTATATATGTGTATGTTTTCAGTAACTGGTATTAATGGTACTACACCATCGTATTGTGCCGCTACTGTATATATTTGTATGTTTTCAGTAACTGGTATTAATGGTACTACACCATCTTATTGTGCCGCTACTGTATATATGTGTATGTTTTCAGTAACTGGTATTAATGGTACTACACCATCGTATTGTGCTACTGTATATATTTTTATGTTTTCAGTACCTTGTATAAATAGTACTATACCATCGTATTGTGCCGCTACTGTATATATTTTTATGTTTTCAGTACCTGGTATAAATAGTACTACACCATCGTATGGTGCCGCCAACATGAAGATGAGCATGTGTCCTGACAGTAGGTTCCTCAAAATCAGCTGGATCATGAATCAAACTGGGGGTATGTCAAGTAAATTACAATGTCATCAGCCCTACATCTAAACATTGGCTGTTCGATTAACGCAGTGGTTAGTACGATTGCCTCTTACTGATGCAACACTGATTCGATTCTCGAACCGGGAAGTATGTAATATGTTACGGTGGTCGCCAGATCGGACAGGTGGATTTCTCCGTGTAGTCGTGTTTCAAACTCCCACACGAATGACCACATATACGCTGTCATCCGCGCCAAGGAAGGTGATTAATATAAGTTGATAAAGCTTGTTTCACAATCGTTGTAAAATAAATACAGTTTGTGCTAAGCATTATGCCCAGTTCGGTTGTCGTTAAATGTCTTTTTTTTAAAGTTTGGATGTGCATGTGTCCCCTTAAAATTGAAAACTACAATTATACTTGACATGCTGGTGCTGGTATTTGGCCTAGTTCCATGTAGACAATGTAGACACGGTGCTGTGTGTGTTTTACGTTTATTTGTCGTCGCTGCCGGTTGCCCATATGAGCGACGCCTCCATTTTAGATTGTTGGAGGATAGTGCAATGATACAGACATAGACCATTCCAGAGTCTCCTCTGGTTATTTTACGTGCACGGTGTACATCACCGACACGAGACCTTGGTTTAACGTCCCATCTGAAAGACTGTTAATTTCATTAGGGTCAAACGGGAGATCGAACCTGCGATCCCTGCAATATAAGTCCAGGTGTTACCACTGGACTACAGATCCGTCTGTATATAGACCCGGGTCTTCACATAATTGTCAAATATGACATTTTCACTATGTCCAAAACTTACATTGTTGTGTTTTTGTCCCAGATACGCCGATTCCGGACCTCTTAGATGGGTCTGCATGATAATTTGAGCTTATAGTTTATGCAAATTTATTTTAACTCGATTGCGGAACAAGTTCGTACGACTTATATTAATTACTCTCGATACCTCATTCCTGATGGAATCCATCGCCACGAGGGAGAGAGAAGAGGCAACATTGTCTTTAAATGCCTTGACCAAGGGCACACTCGTAACGGCTCCAGTGGTGTTCGAACTCCAGGTCGTTCGCACCTGAAGCGATCGTGATCCACTGCGCTATCGTGACTTCCACTAATTAAGTCTACTATACGTTGGGTCTAGCTGTGCGTGTGATTCGTGTTTTGTCTTTAGGTTTGTATTATATCTGGATGCATGGCACGATAATACGGCTGTAGCCTATCGATTACAAAGAACACTGCTCCTACACATGTCACGATAATACGGTTGTAGCCTATCGATTACAAAGAACACTGCTCCTACACATGTCACGATAATACGGCTGTAGCCTATCGATTACAAAGAACACTGCTCCTACACATGTCACGATAATACGGTTGTAGCCTATCGATTACAAAGAACACTGCTCCTACACATGTCACGATAATACGGTTGTAGCCTATCGATTACAAAGAACACTGCTCCTACACATGTCACGATAATACGGTTGTAGCCTATCGATTACAAAGAACACTGCTCCTACACATGTCACGATAATACGGTTGTAGCCTATCGATTACAAAGAACACTGCTCCTACACATGTCACGATAATACGGTTGTAGCCTATCGATTACAAAGAACACTGCTCCTACACATGTCACGATAATACGGATGTAGCCTAGCGATTACAAAGAACACTGCTCCTACACAT
>CM026392.1:46986920-47002097 GCA_014843695.1 Archivesica marissinica | reverse complement strand
ATTTCGCTTTTAAAGAAAGAGAAGGAACTATTGGTTTAATTTATATGAAATATTAATAGTTTTTGCTATAAAGATCATCATGTTATTGTATTTAGCAATAGAAAATACGGGGAGAACATAATATAATTTTAACTTCTCTGTAAATTGTCTTTGCACTTTATATAGTATGTTAATTTTGTTGGCTATAAATGTGCTTTGTACCATTTAATGCCTACTAAAATATATGTTTTGTTATGTTACGTTGCGGTTGTGCCCTTAGGCAAGCCACTTAAATTCCACATGCCTCATCTCTCTCACTTTTAGCGATGGATTTCGTAAGGAATGAGGTCTCGAGAGCGATTGAACTAATGTTGCAAGAACTTGTTTCTCAATCGAGCTAACATAAATGTGTCACTATAAACTATTTGCACAATCTGAAATAACCTTGTAATGAATTTTAAAATTCTAACTAGATACGTCCTTTATAATATGACGATCATTTATAATTAATTCGCCAGCTTGACAGGCTACAATTCCCATCTTCAGTTAGAAAAGGCATCATAAATCGATAGACCGTTGCAGACGATGCTTCTCGAAATAATTACAATGTCCTATGTGTACATGCATGTGGCATTTATAGTAAGGAAAGACATCTTTGATTGATTAAAACATCAACACATCAAGGTACATGCACATTTTAAACATATACGTAAACGCAAAAAAACATTTTGGGAATTTCATTTTCAATGTACATACATATTGCAAACATTTCCCCAGCGATACACTTTAACTGCAGATTATTGCATGAAACTGTGAGAAATCATTTTTGGGTGATTGTCATTTTTAGATTCTGCCGGTCAAAAGCAATACATAGCTTATGTTAATTGTGTGTACAATGCAGATATTAATATAATTTGATTTGATTTGTGAATAGACTCGTTTGATGAAATTAATTAGTAAATTAGTAACGTTGATTATTAAAATTTGCAAATACAGTCTACATCCGGTATGTCAAAGTCGATTATGTCGAATTATCCGGTTATCTCGAAGTCGGATCAAAGACCCGTTTCAGACACTATCATTTTACATATAACTGGCTTCGTTTATATTGAATTTCGTTAAGTCAAACTTCGGTTATGTCGAAGTATTTTGTTCGGTTCGATGGAATTCGACATAACGGATGCAGACTGTATATAGAGTTACGTTTCTTTTGCATCTAACTTTGTATTATATTAAACGCCGTGCATGTATGATTTCTTATGGCGTATGTACATGTAACAAGTGTTCTGTTGTACCTACCATTGCAGAAGGGTAGTCAGACGTGTGGACATACAAACTGTAGCAGACTATATCCATAATATTCTCATTCTGTCTTGATCTCATCTTGTAGCAGAGCTTCACCTCTGTTTCTATAAAATATATTCTGCAGCACTATATTAACTCTTTCAACAAAAAAGTGTAGATCTAGATGAGCAGCCTCCTTCCAGTCATTTACATTCTTTTTTGTGTACTGTTTTCAGGCATTTAGTTTAATCAAACGTTAGCTTGACTTTCTGGTGCGGACCGTTGTAATGTTGTTAAAACTTGTGGCCCAAACAATTTGTATTTTCACACTATGTATCTGCTTGTTTTGCAATAAAATATGATTAAACTAAAACCAGCCGCCTCAGCAGAATATGCACTTTTAGCCAGTAATTTTAATATTTTTTAGTATAATTACATATTTTGATATAAATGAACTAGTCCAAATGTAATTTTCTGATCAATTTATTAGTCTAATAATATCATGGACCAGTCTATGTCAGTTACTTAGTGTTGGATGAATAACACTCTCGATGCAACACTCACCCTGACATTTGACACAAGAGCAAATACTTGATTTTATACGACCTCGATTTGACCTTGAACGATCTAACTCAAGGTCACGGGTAAGGCTTATTTGAAAGATGATATAAAGTTTCCGATACGAGTTACTTCGTGTTCGAGAAACAACATGCATATATTATATTTAAATTGTAGTGCTTTCCCAAAAAAATGACATCATCCAATTGTGTTTTTGAAAACATTATGTTAACATAAAGTTGCATGTAACTCTATACAACTATATCGCGGTTGAAACCTCAAATATGTTGGAATCCACCGCCACTAGGGACAGACGCAGCAATGTGGATTTAAGTGTGTTTTACATAGAGATACTAGCAGTATGGTTCCTAAAGTGCTCGAACTCGCAACACATCGGTTAAGAGGCTCTGTATCAATTACACCTTGGATGCCAATAAGACACATATACAATATACGCCAAAACGAAGTAACAAAATGGTATGGTCATTTTTAATTTAATAATATTTTATTGCAACTATTTTCACAATGAGGATAACACAATTTACAGTTACCTATCTCAATATAATTACTGTCAAATTTCTAACATACATACATTGTATACCATTGCAATTCTTGTTGTGCCCCAATGTGAGGGACTCCCCTCTGCTCTTGTGCGTGCTTGCGTTCGACTGAGTTGTTTGTACTACCGCACTATTAGGTCACAGTATTGGACCTTGTCATTGTAGACAAAAGAAGAAGCTGGGACAATTGTGTCGAATGGACATGTTCTTAATTACTTTGTACATTGATAACCCACATGAATTGTGAACAGCGCCATATTTTTCAATTTTCAATTTATTAATCAAATGATCAGATCACTTCTGTTCACACTACATAATTATTATTGAATGCATGTTATTAGGTGACTTATAGGCCCACGGGGCCGGTGCGTCTTCTTGTTGTTTAATATTTGCTATATATATTTGTTGAAATGTGCACATGTCACTTTAATAAAAACTTACTTATTTACTCACTTACATAACCATTTCGATACTCTTTATATATAAGGCCTAATAAGCTATACTAGAGTGTATCCCTCCGAAACCCCACACCTTAGACCAATATCGGCCAGGGTTTAAAGGCATGACATGGTTATTGAACACAATTATGATTCAAGAGATGTATAGTGCTTTTTGAAAATATGTAGGCTGGGTCCCAGTCTGTCGATTTATTTACCAATTTACTTCTGGAAAAATGACGTTCATATTATCAGAAACTCAATACGGCCCAAATGATGATCTCGGTATTAAAATATATGTATACGACTGACCAGGCAAACTATAGCAAGGCCTGTTCCCAGGCTAGCTGAGGTTGTACATGTTTCACAAAATCAACAGAACAAACCATTCAGACACACCCATTAAACGACCCATAAGCGAAATTAAGAATGAATTATAATTTATAAGGTACCGATATTTGACCATTTAATATCATTTACAGTACTAAGAACAATGGTCAAATATTAGCTAATTCCAGGAGGCGTAGCTCCTATAATATACTGAAGGCCCGGAGGCCTGCATATTGTCACAGAAAATAAATATTCAAATAGGCCAAACATACAATAACAAGTGGAGTAGGTATTGACATGTCTGTATTGTCTAGAATCTCGACCAGCGGTCACATATCTCACGGCACGGTCATATATTTTATTTGTCAATGTGGCATTTCATTACTGCTTATAGCAATTGTAGACTCAATTTGGTGGGAATTTTTAAAAAATACATGGACATTTGAACGTCTAAAACGTACATTAAAATGCGTCATTTGAACGTCTAAGACATACATTAAAATGCGCCAGAGTCATTCTAGCATTCACATGTTTCCTCGGGGAGCATGCCCCCAGATGCACCCATCACTCTACGATCGGTGCTCAATTTATTAATCGGGCCTGTAAATTCAAACATGCTATCTACGCTCCTGAATTCATACACTATTGTGTTGCCTGAAAAGACACTAAGAATATAAGAGAATCACGAATGGCCACAGAAATGACTTAATCAAATCACCGGTCACGTGATATTGCAATAGCTTGGTACAATAGATACACTATGCCAGTAATGTCTTTCAGCACGACACACCAGTGTATGTTGCCTATATAAGGAATACATTAAATTTACGAGAATAAGTGACAACTAGGAATGTAAAGTTATATTTATACGATCGATTGATCAAATGGAAAAGGTCATGCATGTGATATCAAAAGAAACCAGACAACAGATGATATGTGCCCATGTGTAGGAGCAGTGTTCTCTGTAATCGATAGGCTACAACCGTATTATCGTGCCATGCATCCATATATAGTACAAACCTAAAGACAAAACACTAATAACACGCATAGCTAGACCCAACGTATATTAGACTTAATTAGTGGAAGTCGCGATAGCGCAGTAGATCACGATCGCTTCAGGTGCGAACGACCTGGAGTTCGAACACCGCTGGAGCCGTTACGAGTGTGCCCTTGGTCAACGCATTTAAATACAATGTTGCCTCTTCTCTCTCCCTCGTGGCGATGTATTCCATCAGGAATTAGGTATCGAGAGTAATTAATAAGTCGTACGAACTTGTTTCGCAATCGAGTTTAAATAAATGTGCATAAACTATAAGCTCAAATTATCATGCAGACCCATCTAAGAGGTCCGTAATTATTAGTCAAGGATGAGCGCAGAGGAGCGTTTTCCGGCGTATCTGGGACAAAAACACAATAATTTAAGTTTTGGACATAGTGAAAATGTCATATTTGACAATTATGTGAAGACCCGGGTCTATATACAGACGGATCTGTAGTCCAGTGGTAACACGCTGGACTGGTAATCCAGGGATCGCAGATTCGATCCCCCGTCTGACCCTAATAAAATTAACAGTCTTTCAGATGGGACGTTAAACCGAGGTCTCGTGTCGGTGCTTTACACCGTGCACGTAAAAGAAGCAGAGGAGACACTGGAATGGGTCTCTGTCTTTATCATTGCACTATCCTCCAACAATCTAAAATGACTAATCTCTTCAGGAGGCGTCGCCCATATGGGCAACCGGCAGCGACGATATATAAACGTAAAACACACAAAGCACCGGGTCTACATGGAACTAGGCCAAATACCAGCACCAGCATGTGAAGTATAATTGTAGTTTTCAATCTTAAGGGGACACATGCACAACCAAACTTTAACAAAAAGACATTTAACCACAGCCGAACTGGGCATAATGCTTAGCATCAACTGTATTTATTTTACAATGATTGTGAAACAAGTGTTATCAACTTATATTAATCACCTTCGTTGGCGCGGATGACAGCGTATATGTGATCATTCGTGTGGGAGGTTGAAACACGACTACGCGGAGAAACCCACCTGTCCGATCTGGCGACCACAGTAACATCTCACATACTTCCCGGTTCGAGAATCGAACCAGTGTTTCATCGGTAAGAGGCAAGCGTACTAACCACTGCGTTAATCGAACAGCCAATGTTTAGATGTAGGGCTGATGACATTGTAATTTACTTGACATACCTGTTTGATTCGTGATCCAGCTGATTTTGAGGAACCTACTGTCAGGACACATGCTCAACTTCATGTTGGCGGCACCATACGATGGTGTAGTACAATTTATACCAGGTACTGAAAACATACACATATATACAGTAGCGGCACCATACGATGGTGTAGTACCATTAATACCATGAAAACATAAACCTATATACAGTAGCGGTACCATACGATGGTTTAGTACCATTAATACCAGCTACTGAAATATACACATATATACAGTAGCGGCACCATACGATGGTATAGTACGATTAATACCATGAAAACATACACATATATACAGTAGCGGCACACTACGATGATGTAGTACCATTAATACCATGAAAATATACACATATATACAGTAGCGGCACAATACGATGGTGTAGTACCATTAATACCACGAAAACATAAACATATATACAGTAGCGGCACCATACGATGGTGTAGTACCATTTATACCATGAAAACATACACATATATGCAGTAGGGGCACCATACGACGGTGTAGTACCATTAATACGATGAAAACATACACATATATGCAGTAGCGGCACCATACGATAGTGTAGTACCATTAATACCATGAAAACATACACATATATACCGTAGGGGCACCATACGACGGAGTAGTACCATTAATACCATGAAAACATACACATATATGCAGTAGCGGCACCATACGATGGGGTAGTACCATTATACCATGAAAACATACACATAATGCAGTAGCGGCACCATACGATGGTGTAGTACCATTAATACCATGAAAACATACACATATATACAGTGGCGGCACCATACGATGGTGTAGTACCATTAATACCATGAAAACATACACATATATACAGTAGAGGCATCATACGATGGTGTAGTACCATTAATACCATGAAAACATACACATATATACAGTAGCGGCACCATACGATGGTGTAGTACCATTAATACCATGCAAACATACACATATATACAGTAACGGCACCATACGATGGTGTAGTACCATTAATGCCATGAAAATATACACATATATACAGTAGCGGCACCATACGACGTGTAGTACTATTAATACCATGAAAACATACACATATATACAGTAGCGGCACCATACGATGGTGTAGTACCATTAATACCATGAAAACATACACATATATACAGTAGCGGCACCATACGATGGTATAGTACGATTAATACCATGAAAACATACACATATATACAGTAGCGGCACACTACGATGATGTAGTACCATTAATACCATGAAAATATACACATATATACAGTAGCGGCACAATACGATGGTGTAGTACCATTAATACCACGAAAACATAAACATATATACAGTAGCGGCACCATACGATGGTGTAGTACCATTTATACCATGAAAACATACACATATATGCAGTAGGGGCACCATACGACGGTGTAGTACCATTAATACGATGAAAACATACACATATATGCAGTAGCGGCACCATACGATAGTGTAGTACCATTAATACCATGAAAACATACACATATATACCGTAGGGGCACCATACGACGGAGTAGTACCATTAATACCATGAAAACATACACATATATGCAGTAGCGGCACCATACGATGGTATAGTACCATTAATACCATGAAAACATACACATATATACAGTAGCGGCACAATACGATGGTGTAGTACCATTAATACCATGAAAACATACACATATATACAGTAGCGGCACCATACGATGGTGTAGTACCATTTATACCAGTATGAAAACATACACATATATACAGTAGCGGCACAATACGATGGTGTAGTACCATTAATACCATGAAAACATACACATATATACAGTAGCGGCACCATACGATGGTGTAGTACCATTAATACCATGAAAACATACACATCTATACAGTAACGGCACCATACGATGGTGTAGTACCATTAATACCATGAAAAATACACATATATACAGTAGCGGCACCATACGACGTGTAGTACTATAATACCATGAAAACATACACATATATACAGTAGCGGCACCATACGATGGTGTAGTACCATTAATACCATGAAAACATACACATATATACAGTAGCGGCACAATACGATGGTGTAGTACCATTAATACCATGAAAACATACACATATATACAGTAGCGGCACCATACGATGGTGTAGTACCATTAATACCATGAAAACATACACATATATACAGTAGCGGCACCATACGATGGTGTAGTACCATTAATACCATGAAAACATACACATATATACAGTAGCGACACCATACGATGGTGTAGTACCATTAATACCATGAAAACATACACATATATACAGTAGCGGCACCATACGATGGTGTAGTACCATTAATACCATGAAAACATACACATATATACAGTAGCGGCACCATACGATGGTGTAGTACCATTAATACCATGAAAACATACACCTATATACAGTAGCGGCACCATACGATGGTGTAGTACCATTAATACCATGAAAACATACACATATATACAGTAGCGGCACAATACGATGGCTAGCCCGGGATAGCTAACAAGGGATTTTTCACTTTTTTACTTCTGGAAAAATAACATATCAGAAACTCAGTATGGCTCAATTAATGGTCTCGGTGTTAAAATATATATTTATATGCCTGATATGACCAGGTAAACTATTTCAATGCATGTTCCCATGCTATACGATGGCGTACAATTTTGACTATATATTGAAATATTACATATATTACACAATCCTAAGCCATATTACACAATCCTAAGGCATATTACACAATCCTAAGGCATATTACACAATCCGAAGGCATATTACACAATCCGAAGGCATATTACACAATCCTAAGGCATAGTACACACTCCGAAGGCATATTACACACTCCTAAGGCATAGTACACACTCTGAAGGCATATTACACAATCCTAAGCCATATTACGATAGAACCATATTAAAACCTTTTTTTTATATAAAAAAAACCTTCAGCCAAAACACTGTTTGTTGTGGTCATATATCACTACCTACATACCAGCTCGTTTGTTGCAATTTTCATATGTTTTGGTATTTCCATAACTATCAGTTAATTTAACATAAATTATAATCGTTAGTATTCTACTTCTTGCCATCAGCAATAAAATACCCCACAAATCAAACCCCAACCCCAACCCCACATTCATAAACACAAGCTTCTTTGAAAATGCTCCTTGTAATTATAATATTGTAAATGCTCCGTGTAATTATAATATTGTAAATGCTCCGTGTAATTATAATATTGTAAATGCTCCGTGTAATTATAATATTGTAAATGCTCCGTGTAATTATAATATTGTAAATGCTCCATGTAATTATAATATTGTAAATGCTCCATGTAATTATAATATTGTAAATGCTCCATGTAATTATAATAGTGTAAATGTTCCATGTAATTATAATATTGTAAATGCGCCATATAATTATAATATTGTAAATGCTCCATGTAATTATAATATTGTAAATGCTCCATGTAATTATAATATTGTAAATGCTCCGTGTAATTATAATATTGTAAATGCTCCATGTAGTAAATGCTCCATGTAATTAT
This sequence comes from Archivesica marissinica, assembly GCA_014843695.1. Classification (NCBI taxonomy): domain Eukaryota; kingdom Metazoa; phylum Mollusca; class Bivalvia; order Venerida; family Vesicomyidae; genus Archivesica; species Archivesica marissinica. The sequence continues at coordinate 46,993,151 of CM026392.1, read as the reverse complement.
AATATTGTAAATGCTCCATGTAATTATAATATTGTAAATGTTCCATGTAATTATAATATTGTAAATGCTCCATATAATTATAATATTGTAAATGCTCCATGTAATTATAATATTGTAAATGCTCCATGTAATTATAATATTGTAAATGCTCCGTGTAATTATAATATTGTAAATGCTCCGTGTAATTATAATATTGTAAATGCTCCATGTAATTATAATATTGTAAATGCTCCGTGTAATTATAATATTGTAAATGCTCCGTGTAATTATAATATTGTAAATGCTCCATGTAATTATAATATTGTAAAGTACCCACATTCTAAAACATTGTTACTGTAATATGTGACCAGACTTAAATAACAGTTGTTGCTGCTGCTGTTGAGCAATATGTGAAAGTAAGAGTGTGTACGGATATATGCATCTATAGTATAATGTATACAGTGTCCAACATGTTGTGAGTTCGAACCCGCCGTCACAACCATGATGGTGGCATCCGAAGGCATGCCACTTAAATACACATTGCCTCGTTTCACTCCATCATGGCGATGGATTCCATCAGGAATGAGGGCTCGAGCTGGAGAGATTTCTCTAATGTTGTAAAAACAAACCTGTTTCGCAATGGAGCTAAAATAAATGTGTATGCTAGTAAAGCCATGTCATAGTGACGCTATTTATCTTACCTGTTGCACGTTTAGGAATTATCTTTATGGGTGATGAATCTATTCTACGTCTGGCCTGAAAAATAACAATCCCATAACAATTTAGATTCTGCACTGAAACAATGTTTAAGGGCGACAACCAAATAACAGATTCTGCACTGAAACAATGGTTAAGGGAGACAACAAAATAGCAGATTCTGCACTGAAACAATGGTTAAGGGAGACAACAAAATAACAGATTCTGCACTGAAACAATGATGTATGGAAGACACAACCAAATAACAGATTCTGCACTGAAACAATGGTTAAGGGAGACAACCAATAACAAAGTCTGCATTGAAACACTTGTGTAAGGGAGACAACCAAATAACAGATTCTGCACTGAAACAATGGTTAAGGGAGACAACCAATAACAAAGTCTGCATTGAAACACTTGTGTAAGGGAGACAACCAAATAACAGATTATGCACTGAAACAATGGTTAAGGGAGACAACCAATAACAAAGTCTGCATTGAAACACTTGTGTAAGGGAGACAACAAAATAGCAGATTCTGCACTGAAACAATGGTTAAGGGAGACAACCAAATAACAGATTCTACACTGAAACAATGATGTATGGAAGACAACCAAATAACAGATTCTGCACTGAAATCCAATTTTCCGTATGAAAAAGCAACCAAATTGTCACCAATGGAACAACTAATGAAATTACCACACCAATCGATCCACATAATGTCGCAATTTCTTGCCATTATGGGTCAAGAAACAATGTCTGCCGTTTGCGTAACGCCATTTCCCGACTAGCCAATTTTTTGTCACGGAATAGATTATGGAATGGCGTAACTCAATACAAGGTATCATTATTGTTAAGATATGTAGGTGTTACAGAGGTTTTAGACAGACGGATCTGTAGTCCAGTGGTAACACACTGGACTGGTAATCCAGGGATCGCAGGTTCGATCCCCTGCCTGACCCTAATAAAATTAACAGTCTTTCAGATGGGACTTTAAACCGGGGTCTCATGTCGGGTGTTTTACACCTTGCACGTGAAAGAACAAGAGGAAACTCTGGAATGGGTCTCTATCTGTATCATTGCGCTATCCTCCAAAACAAAAACAAAATCTAAAATAACTAATCTCTTCAGGAGACGTCGCTCATATGAGCAACCGGTAGCGACGATAAATAAACGTAAAACACACACACAGATGTTTCAGTCCATATTTATTTTGTGTAAATCGGTGGGTAGGTCAGACAATTTACAGAATAAACTGAATGGACTTGTTTTCCCTTGTGACGGAGATTACATGTAAACTGATAATAGCTAAGTGATCTCAATACATTATCTCATGCATCAATATTATATCTGGACATTTAGTACAGTAAGCTTCCTAGCCGCATATCATATTCCTTTCCCATTGATTTCCGGCAAAATGAGCCAAAAAGAGGCGTTTTTATTAGCAGCATAAAATATTTTCGTATGTTATATTAAGCACAATAAGCTCGATTTTGTAACTGCCTTTGTATGTTTCAACTATATCTAGTCATTTCCGCTTCTGAAAGACCGTAAATTGCGCGGTATTTGATGCGAATGTCCCATTTTTTATGTCAGGAATTTTAATAAAACATATTGAAAGTGATTTACGAACATTATTAATTTGTTTGGCTATTATGATTTGTTACGGTGAAACGGAGAAACAGACAGCGCCGGGCGGAAATAGAATGATCTTAGACAATGCATATAAATCTGTTTAAAAGCAAACAAGTAAAGTAAAGTCACTGTGTCACTTTGTTTATTATAGTGTCACCCCTATTTAAAGGGCCAGCCATTTCTGACTTATGATACACATATTTTTTAATGAACATTAGTACTTCCCGAATCCCATGCCTGCATGTCAGGCGTCAGGCTGGTAGGAAATCGGTAACCTTTATCTAACTGGCGTCCCACCAACCGGCCATATCAGAACGAACCACTGACGAGGTTCGAACTTTCGAAATCCCGCTCCGTAGGCAGACGCCTTAACCACTGGGCCACGGACACGGTACAAGTATATAATTAGGGTTGTGGATAAGGGATTGCCATCCGGCTTACCTGCATTTGTAGTAGAAACATGTTTTCTTTATTTATTTATATTTATTTATATTTCAGGTTTTACGCCTGCATCAACACCATTTTGGGCTATATGGCCGGCGGGCAGTTTACCTAACAACACCTTTCCTGGGCAGGCTCCAGCGGTTAACCAGTACTTGGTGCACCAACCTCCGTAAGAAACTGCCAACTGTTTCATATAGATAGACACGGCCTGAGCGGGGCTCGAACCAGTGACCATCAGTGATGATAGATTACAGTGGTATACAGGTCGGCTACCTTAAACACTCGACCACGGATGCGGTCCTACCAGATATGCGTCCAATGATATTGCTAGATTTAGTCGCAAATGTATTTATTTGACCATATTTTATTGCAAATCAATAGTACATATGTTATACACATAAAGATACAATACATAGCATGAAGCTACATATGGTTTGGCCCACAAGTTTTAACAACATTAGACAACGTCCCGCACCAGCAAATCTATGTCTATGAACGGGTTAATGTATGGCCATGAACGGGTTAATGTATGGCCATGCACGGGCTAATGTATGGCCATGCACGGGTTAAAGAATGGCCATGCACGGGTTAATGTATGGTCATGCACGGGTTAATGTATGGCCATGCACGGGTTAATGTATGGCCATACACGGGTTAATGTATGACCATGCACAGGTTAATGTATGACCATGCACGGGTTAATGTATGGCCATGTACGGGTTAATGTATGGCCATGAACGGGTTAATGTATGGTCATGCACGAGTTAATGTATGACCATGAATGGGATAATGTATGGTCATGTACGGGTTAATGTATGGCCATGAACGGGTTAATGTATGGCCATGTACGGGTTAATGTATGGCCATGAATGGGATAATGTATAGCCATGAACGGGTTAATGTATGGCCATGAACGGGTTAATGTATGGCCATGAACGGGTTAATGTATGACCATGAATGGGATAATGTATGGCCATGAACGGGTTAATACATGGCCATGAACGGGTTAATGTATGACCATGCACGGGTTAATGTATGGCTATGCACGGGTTAATGTATGGCCATACACGGGTTAATGTACCACAATCATTTCGAGAACTCGCATTTGTAATTAAAATGTAGAGGTTTCAATTAAATCTGAGCTTGAATTATTAACCATAACCGCCCCAACCACCCTCATAGCTATCCATGTCATATGTGTGATTTTGTATGTTGTTTCTTAAGAATGGTGGTTCTGTCGTCCAACGTTGTGTCATGTATTTTGTATCTGATATAACTATGTTTGATATTTCACTAATTAGCATATTGATATATATTATATCTTTATTTCTGTCTCATCTATGTACAATACATACATTTCAATTTATATTATAACACATACATTGCACATAGTCATTCTACAAATGCGAATTATAAGCGACAATAGCATATCACAATAACGTTAAACATGTTTTACTTTCTAAAAGCTATGTAAAAGTCGCTAATCATGACACTAAAAATATTTAAAATACTGTTTTTTAAGATTCTGACAGGGAAAAAGAGCACAATCGCGCAAATTAGAATATGTTTTAAGAGATCAGAACCAGCTCTGATCAGATCAGGGATGGATGGATTAGCAGCTTTTACATAGTTCACATAAAAATATGTTCACAAATAAAATAATGTACACAGTAGTCACATAGATAAGAACTACGACGCTGTAAACTATTAAATACGAACGAACGAACATATTTGATTCACATAAACCATACATTTTTTAGTGACAGAGCAATATTACATTCTACAACATAAGTATAAAATTATGACAACAACTGTAGGTGATAATTATTGGCATACCATATTACTATAGGGATGAACTATAGTATATAATTTTACTTACTCGAAATCTTAAAACATTACTAAATGCAATCCTAATTACAGTGACATCTATATATGCGATATACTGTATTTCAGTACAATATACCAATAAGTACTATTTACAACAAAAACTGAAAAATAAACCTGATACTAGTGTATTTTAAAATGGACAACATATTGAAACAACTGTATCTGTATCTTTTAGTCGATTGTTCAGATCAATCAAGTCATATACACAGAACAGTATGCAATGCATATTCCATACAAGCAGGGTTTGTCATGAGTGAGATGTAACAGTAATGTGGACACGTGATTAAACTATAAATAAATTGTATATAAATAAGTCTGGTATTGCCAGACATTGTCAATTTACGTAGTGTTTTAGTGATTTCCAATGTGTTTTAGTGGTTTACGTAGTGTTTTAGTGGTCAATATACATAGTGTTTTAGTGGTTTACGTAGTGTTTTAGTGATTTACGTAGTGTTTTAGTGATTTACGTAGTGTTTTAGTGGTCAATTTACGTAGTGTTTTAGTGATTTACGTGGTGTTTTTTTGGTGGTCTATTTCTATACTAGTTGACATAGAAAACTCACACTTCCGATAAGTGTGTTTTTACATAGAAAACAACTATATAAATACATAGTTTTAAACATTTTGGAATATATTTAGTTGTTTAGTAGTTTGTTATTTTGTAATAAAGATGTGATATATCTTTGATGGAATCCTTCGTATTTCGTTTTCATGTAATAATAATACTCACATAATGTAGGTGTGCGTTTTCAATGTCCTCTAGTATTTAATGTAGGTGTACGTTTTCTATGTCCTCTAGTATATAATGTAGGTGTGCGTTTTCTGTGTCCTCTAGTATATAATGTAGGTGTGCATTTTCTATGTCCTCTAGTATAGATATATTTGAGTTTCCCGTTATCCATGAAATAAATCAACTCAGAGGAGAGTTATGAAACAAGGCGATAGGAAAATATAAAGATTACATAGTATTCAAGTAGGTTAAGAATGTCTATGTACGTATGGCTTTCCGTTGGAATATGTCATTAGGTTTGTCTTGCTTTCCGTAGGTTTATGACTTTGTGCAATACATGTTCTGATTTTCAACGAAGCATCGTGTAGTTTGCTGCATGCAATGTGAATTCCAATTATGCATCATCAGAAAATTGTAGTATTGCATACACATGATAATATTATAAAAGCTACTTTTAGCTTCCTACTTGATCCTTTGCATTATGTATTATGAATGTCGTTGTATGTTATATGTGATTTGTGTTTTGCAATAAATACTGTTTAAACCATTTAACTATCCAAAATGTTCTCGTTTTCAGTCCGGTTTGGGCTTGGTCCTTGCGTGCAATTCTGGGGAAACTAGACCGTGGATTGAGCAAACTAGCACATTTCTTTGAAAAGTCACATACTAACTATACTAAATCTTGTAAAATGCATTATGTACATGTTTTCAGAATTTAACTACGCCACTTACATTCTGTTGTTCTTAAGTTTTGTTAAGGGGATGGAGAGTCAATCACTAATGTTGTTAGAACTTGTGGCTCAACCCATTTGCTAAATTTCTATGTGTACAACGATTCTGATTGTTATATACATGTAAATAG
>CM026392.1:46911157-46985920 GCA_014843695.1 Archivesica marissinica | reverse complement strand
TCACAAAAACCTATTTTAAATAATTGTTTTACTATACATATTAAATATAACAATAAGCGTTTATTTTTGTACACATCAATAATTCAAATTGTGCAACGGTAGGTAAAGTAAGACTTTGACCTAAGGATTTAGTTCGAGGGTCACTTCAACATAACATAAAATGGTACTCGGATTCAACAGTATTTGTGTACATAATTTACACAAACGATATTCTGTAATTATAACAGTATGTTTTCCAAATTCGATTAAAATGAGAAAACGATCTAAAACATGATAACTGTTTACGAACCTTAAGCACTTGTTACAATATCAAGATAATTTCCATGATAAAACATAGTTTTACACCTTCTATAATACTCAGGTTTTAGCATATTGCTAGTTGAAACAGACCAATATTACATGTATTGATCATTTAGTGGACATGTATGTGGAAGCCCTAATATGTCAATAACTGATTTAGTGCACTGCGCCCAAACGCTTCCGTTAGATACATTACATTGTGAATTGGCGAATCAACATTTTTATATATTTTGAATCAGAATTATAAAGCCCTTTCTTTACAGATAACCGAAAGAGGAAATCTACCACGTTCGTCATATTGGTAATTATACAGATATTATAAGATACTGGACACTTGCTAAATATGCTCTAAACTGATTGGACGAAATTTACCATTACTAACAGATACTTGTTTTCAAAAAGATACTAAATGTTACACAGACGGATGTAACACAGTACTTTGATACTATAATTTGGTCTTAAATATATAATAAATTAAACAATTTAGTCATTTTAGTGATCCTTACTAATATTAAGAGCTTTTATGAGTTGTAGTACTTTGAATATATTTTAAGCTGTATAGAATATAAGAATTTAGATGATTTATATCTGATTGTAATATCTAGTCTCCTGTAGCTCAATGTTTGAGTGGCAACATACAGTATGTTGCCACTCAAACATTGATTTATGTCTTATAAAAATTATATGTACATGTTTGTATTGTATATATGCTGATGAGACTGAAATAAACGATATATCTATCTACTATAATTGAACCTGATAAAGGTTTAAAAAAATCAATATCAATATTATTTATATTAATTTCATATATATAATTATTTTGTTTCCATTTTCCATGCTCAATTACTGTATATTATCAACCGATGACGTCCGCCTGAGTCGTCTTATAAACATATACATATATTCGTATGACCCCCACTAAGATGTCGGACAGGTCAGTGTGCACTTACTATATAGATAAATGTCACGCATGTCTCCTGATGTACTGCTGTACGACAGCTAATACCGCGAGCATCGATGTAGCGAACAACATGCTTCAATGAATCAGTGATCAGATAAATGCTATTGTAGATATCGGTTAGTTCTGAGAAATCCCCGCCACCTGACAGATTGCGCAATAACTTGTTAGCCGGAATGGAGCAGTGTATTGAAACGGTTGTTGTGTTAATTATGATTTTGTTTGGAGAAGTAATTGATTGCAGACACACGGACGGTGACGTGTCGACGTATTGTACGCAGACGGTATGTGTAAACTTTAGCACAATACGTTTCTGTTTCTGTTATTAAATGGATCTCATAACTAACTTAGCATAACAGCTTAGAGAGTGTGTATCTACTTTGCAAAAAATAACACATATTGTTTGGCAACATTAAACTGAGACATTTGCATATTCCGTGAACTTACTTCGTTAATAATCGATTTGCGAAGTAAAAGATGAGCTGTAGATTATGGTGCACTTACTTACTTGATTAACATATTAACGGTAAAACCATAACGCATCTCCTTGTCGTAGTTCACGAAAACTTACGAAGACTTTGGCGGCGATTAATTAGTCTCAGCTTAATGATGCCAAATAATACAAATTATATAATTATATATATTAACAAAAGTCAAGTAAAGTAAACATACCTTGTATCCGCTCATGATCGGTTACTCTTTAAGGAGGATATGTCTTTTTAATTGGTGTTCCTCTGTTTTCATCGTGTTTTCCTTTGCACCAAATGCTATCAATTTTCATCCGTTTTCTTATCTTAGAATTATTCAATTATTAACTCTCGACATATATCCTACAGTATATACAATGTGTACTTTAATATACACATGTGTTATCTAATAAAAACACATTTGTCTTACCGCAACATCTCGTAACGGAAAAACAGTGAAACAAAGGATTCCAACTAAAAGGATCAATATAAATTTCGGGATAAATCGGACATTATCTGTCAAGGGAGGTAATAGAAAATCCAGCAAGGTCGTTCATTGTACGAGGTTTATGGCCTAGGAACGTAATTCCGTGCATATTGCATGCACCGTTTTGTAAGTATATGCATGTTAGAGCTATTGTCACGATGCACATGGAATGTTTATAGCAAATACAACAGTTACGTTGCGTCATTTCTGGCACATCTTAAAGCGACACTACATCGGTGAAAACGCAAATTTCTACAGAATGTATTTTCCTATTAAATGGTATATTTTCCCCCAAAATATTTGCCTCAAAAACTGAGTATTTCAACTAATAAACAAACGTCGTATACGCGGTTTGTTGACAAAACAAAATAATGTAAATTGGGTCGACATCAATGCGTAATACAACTCGTGTATCCTGAATAACACTAGTTATGGTACAGATTTACTGTTATATCTCAAATTTGTGCCTATGCATATTGATGTGTAGAATAATCTTAGTTAAATTATCCATACTAAACGACATTATCTCTCGTTAGTATTGACTCCGATGCAAAATGTACCTGTTGGCAATATGCCAATGTGAATGAGTTACACCAACATTTAAAATTAAAACGCTTTTCTATACCCCACCCACTTACCAAGATCAAAAGATAAATGCGTTTTTAATTTATTTGTATCGTTTTGTAAAGATCTATAAATGCAACGCGATATTGAGGACGATACCATTACACTAAGATATAGTGAAACACGCTTTTTTTATTTTGACTAAGTGATTGTATCTCATTATACCTGGTCGATACTAACTACCTGGATCACCTATATCGTGTTTTTTATTGGTGTTCTGTTTATATACATATTTCACATATCACGTAGTTCCTAACACGTTTTTAACCAATGTGATAGTTCAAACTTCTCTGATTTATGATATAAATATTATGTATGACATTGACACGATTTGACGGATTTATTGTGCGTAACATATTATACTCAAAAAGAAAAAGCTTCGAATTATGAGTATGAAGATAAATCAATATACACCAAATACAGATAACGCACGTACCCCCTGAGGGGCTCTTCTTAAGAAGTGGATCGTGTGGATGTGCCACGGGGCCTGTTTTGCATCAGTTCAGTCTTAAGAGTAGACATTTTATAAATCATTCTAACTCATAGAGACTTATTGGTAACTGACGTCGTGTCTACAATTATTGGTTTAAACATATTTATTTTCTATCATTTACATGGTTATTTACAACAATTGATATAAGGAATTGGACAGAAAGCTATGCAGCTTATTGTTGTCCTCCACAGTTATTGTTTTATGTTACATGTTATTATGTACAACGTTATCCAGTAACCAGCAGTAGATCTCTATTAGTAACGTGCAAATGTGTGAATTTCTTTTGTGTTTCCATAGAATTATTGAGTTTTCTCTGTGAAAGAAAACAAATGCTATCTTTCACTGTTTTCAAACGGTGGAATATGGCATATTCTCTGCCATTGCTTGAGTTTAGTATTTCTACGCGGTTACACGTACTGTTGCTATTTTCTACCAATCATGTACAGTTAATTATAAAGTAGTATGTTCGTAATGAATATATTTTGGCTGTAGTTTTCAATTTTGACAGCAAGCAGAAAGTAACTGGAAAAGTATACCGGTACTATTTCTTATTACGGATGTTCACACTAACATAAGTGGTTGTGTGGTCGTGCATTGTAGTAATATGAGGCTCCCGACAGTGGCAGTTAGAATGATGAGATTAACAGACCAAATATTATTTAAGCCAAATTCATTTTAATTCATAAAAGAAAAATAAGAGTTGTGTTAATTACCGGTAGTGCAAGATAGCATTTCATTTGATCGAGTACTCACGGAAATTTGTATTTACACTAGTGACATTACACAAATATCCTCTATACGTATATGTTTTTAAAAATCTGTTCGAATATAGCTCACGATTGTGATGTTTTTACAAGATTTTGAGCGTTCTGATTAAAGTAGTCTCAATGTAAACGTACTAGTTCATAACTTGAGAATTCAATGTCTAAACTATCTTGCTTTAGCAAATTTAAATCAATTAATATATTTTTTATTTGGCATAAACATAATTTAAATCAATCAATATATTTTTTATTTGGCATAAAGATATAACATGTTCATCGCCTAGAACATAAATTGACATTTAAAATGTGAAACACAATTAAGGAGGGAACAAACACGATTTACACTCTATTGACATCAGCTGGGAATTGAAACTTGTCGATACGCAGTATCGAGAGAAATCTACGCCTGTGTAAGCTTTGTAATGTGAACTCAGTTGAGAATGAGTACCAATTCTTATTCAATTGATAAGAATATGTGCATCAAATTCCGCATGGCCAACATTTGGTAATTATAAAAGATTACAAAGAGATTACTTTTTTTAAAATTTATTCAATTCATTATTTACAAATATGTACAAGAACAATACACACATTTATTGATACAAACAACAAATATACATTAAAATGCACACGTATAATACCATAGGCATGTATATATATATATTCGCTGAGCTAAGATTACAAAATATGTTCAATTTTCCGAAAGAACCAAGTGTTTTTGTTACGTTTAAAATAGTCATGCATAATTCACGTTTCATTATTTTCATATATACGTATACTATTTCTGTCTATTTTCACTAATAATATAATACAGATTTGCATATAGTAAACCAAATTATGGTAAGCAGCAAGTTGATATCCAGATATTCAAAATGATATTTCATGTAACCTAATAGAATTGCAGATAGGCTATTAATATTAGTATTTATTGCACATTGTCTGAGCATAATGGAGACTCTGGAATGGGTCTCTCTCTGTATCATTGCACTATCCTCCAACATCTAAAATGACTAATATTTTCAGGAGGTGTCGCTTATGGGCAACCGGTAGCGACGATAAATAAACGTAAAACATAATAATGGTTTGCCAAAGGAACCAAGCTGTTGCATGATATGAAAAAAACGTTCGTATGTATCAACACAGTTACATAGCAAAGAGTTTGGAGAATTTGTTCATTTCCATTTGAATACATGTTCCATTGTTAGTAAAATATTGCTAATACGTTTGTATTTATATTGCCTGTATCTATATTGTCTAGGCAACGTTGAAGCATTGTGTAAAAATGTTTCCACTGAACATGTACGGAGAATGTATGTTCCAAGTAAACGTGTATATAAGGTTTGGATGTTTTAATGTTGAGAAAAGAATTATAAATAGCAGGCCCGTAGCCACACTGAGGCACACCAAGACAGCTTCCTTGGTTATAATTTCAAAAGCCAAAAAACATGAAAAATGAAATAAATTAAATGCAAAAACTATCCATCTGCTGTATAAAATGTTGACTGCTATAGAGCTGAAAGGTCAGTACATAATTATACGTCTAAACTCATTAAATCAGAAAACGCAGGAAATCGCTTCTATACCCCAACAATTTTAAGGAGGAACATGCCCCCAGACCCCATAGATTGCCTCGGTTGAAATTTGCCTATTCCTACGGCACTGAACATCTATGTTTGTCATATTATTGAAGGCATGTCTACTATTAGGTACTACTACATTCACAAGTAACTAAACACCCTCCGGTTTTAGATTCAACACCCATACTGTTATTTGTTTGTGTTCTCAACTGAAATTGTGTCCATTTACGGGGCACACGGTGCATATATGACTGGTTGAGGGGGTTCATGGACAAGTATATTGGGTCAAGATACTGGCCGGGCACTGTCTTGTTCTTCGTGTGTTGTTCGTGTGTGTTTCTGTGAATGTACCCTTTTTCCGCTGTGAATTATTCGTTCGCATGTTGTTACTATAATTGTTATTATATGTAACCTGTGTCTTTTCACAAATAAAGTTATGTTCTTGCAACGGTTAGACCATCGTCATAAGTTGTGTTTTCAAAGATACATAAGCTTTCATAGCAGTTTTCCATGTTTGTGAAATTGATTTTCCAATTATGTTTAATTCCGATATCTAGTTGGTTTTATTGACTAGCTTATTTAAAATCAATATTTCATCTATAACGGCATTTCTGTTAATTATGTCATTAACGACTAAATTTCCCGAGTTAATCCAGTTTTTGAATATTAGGCATTTGTATTTAATCGCCTTATTCGTGGTGTGTGCATATTTCAAAGATTGTTATATGTGGTTTGTAATCGGAATGATTAAGATTACCTGATGCCAATACCAAACATTTTATTCCACATAAAACATTATTACAATGTTTATAGTATTATACAAATTATAAGAAATATATAGATACTATTTTCTCAAGGTCATATATAAATCCAGAAAAACGGTTGCATGTACAAATAGATTTTAACAAATATAGATAATACATATTAGACCATCATGTTCTTTGACCAAACTCTTTCAGACAGAAACCCTAATCTTATTTGCAAAGTAGAGATATTTTGACAAATTATTTATTACAATTTTAGAGATAGAATTTAACAGTGACGCATAACTTATTTAGGTTTGGCCAATGACAGAAATATGGTTTAAAGTACCTTATTCTTAAATCCCTGTAGTTGGGGCAGACCAGTATAAAATGGAATTCCGATTCAATTGTTTTCATATTACATGATCTATAGAGTCGTTGTTACCGGGGTATATTGCTATATCGACCCGATTCTATAAATAAATAATGAGCAGATACACGATATCTAGTCATGCAATGCGTGAACATACCCTTACTGTTCCATAGTCAAATTGCAACATATTTTGTTATTTTGTCTGTATTAATTGTAAGTTTAAACTTTATTAATTTTACACCGATTGCAAAGCAAGTTCTAACAACTTAAATTAATTACTTTCGTTGGCGCGGATGAAAGCGTATATGTGGTCATTCGTGTGGAGGGAAACCGGAGTACCCGGAGAAAACCTACCTGTCCGATCTGGCGACCACCGTACCATCTCACATACTTCCCGGTCCGAGAATCGATCCCGGGTTGCATTGGTGAGAAACGAGCGCGCTAACCACTGCGCTAATCGGACAGCCATTCTGTATTAATTGTAAGTTAACTTACTATTTATTTCTTTTCCATGTTCAAACTATTATTTGTTAATGGTCAAAAAGCATACATGGTGTTGAGTTGCCGTAAAAATCGTTGTAACCATGAATTATACGAGTAGAACGTTATGTAAACACAAGGAATACATTCGGGTTATTTTGAGGCTGCTACGACCCCAGAAAAGTACGACATTAAGTCAATCTAGTCCCGCAAGAAGGACGTTCACCTTAATGAGTGTTTTACGTTTATTTATCGTCGCTACCGGTTGCCCATACGAGCGACGCCGCCTTAAGAGATTAGTCATTTTATAATTTTTGGAGGATAGTGCAATGATACAGACAGAGACCCATTCCAGAATCTCTTCTGGTTATTTTACGTGCACGGTGTACAGCACCGACACGAGACCACGGTTTAAAGTCCCATCTGAAAGACTGTTAATTTTATTAGGGTCAGACGGCGGATCGAACCTGAGATCCCTGGATTACCATTCCAACGTGTTAACCACTGGACTACAGATTCGTCTGTAACATTAATGACCCTTTGAATTATGCAACAGATAAGATACACATGTTCACTTCATACTAAAATAGCACGCACAGTTGCCATGGTAGCAACCTGAAAAACGACATGAAATACATTTTCTAAACGGTTTGAAATGGTTTCTCGTCAATTCCTGCAGTACAGAATTTGCATATTTCGAAGAGTCACGTGAACACGAATGTCTCTAAATATGTCAATGATGCCATTGATTCACATAAAATGCGGTCACATTGAAACACTTAAAGAAATTCAGATTATGACACCATGTGTATGTAAATTGCATGCATATCTCTCTTCGATTGATTTACAAATGTGGTTAATGAGAGGCATTACTGGTTTCATCTATTACCTCCCTTGACAGATATCCCAAAATGTATTCGGATCCTTTATTTTTAATGTTGTTTTCTAACCAGAAGTTGCGTTAAGATAAATAGAATTGTATCAAAATTATGTTAATTAATTGGTACCAATTTTCACAGTAATGTAGCATGTAGGATATATGTCGAGATTTAATAATTATAAGATGAGAAAACGGATGAAAATGGATAGCATGTGTTGTAAAGGAAACAACGATAAAAACAGAGGAAACATATTACTGATGTTTCCCCCATTGTATAGCGCGTTTATCATATCAACCGGAAAGACAAGTTATGACTCACGTGTTAATACCATTGCGTAAAATAACTAAGAACCATGTATAGACTGCATGTAAATAAAATGAGGTTAACATACCAATGTCAATGTTGTGATCTATGCTACAAGCTTCAACTTTATTCAACAACTTAGGTTCATATATATAATGAACTGCAAAAACATCATATACTATAGCACATATTACATAATATCAGCATAATATCAATTGCGACTCAGAATATGGCTATAAAATCACATCATTTCCAGGAAACGGCAATACCAGTTTTACATGATTTTACGCTTCTTGAAAGTATACGTATTGTGTAAGGTACACGGATCATTCATGTATGTATTCGCATATAATTATAAGCTATGCATTCATTAAATTGCAATGCAATATATATGACATGGCACGTGTATGTGCATGTAAATTGCTTGTATTTTTCTTATTTTATTATTAAACTCCATCACACTACTTGCATACTACATACTTCTAATTTAATTAAGAAATAATTCAGTCCGCCTCCGTGGTCGAGTGGTTAAGGTCGCTGACTTGTATACCAAGTATACAGTATACCACTGTAACCTATCATCACTGATGGTCACGGGTTCGAGCCCCGCTCAGGTCGTGTCTCATTTATATGAAAAAGTTGGCAGTTTCTTACGGAGGTTGGTGCACCCAAGTACTGGTTAACCGCTGGAGCCTGCCCAGGAAAGGTGTTGTTAGGTAAACTGTCCGCCGGCGATATAGCCCCAAATGGTGCTGATGCAGGCGTAAAACCCGAAATATAATAACAGAAAGTGTGGCAATCTGTTTGATCAGGACTATGTGTTTAAGATGGCAGTCATGTTCGCTATCCGCTTACAAGAAAATCTATATCAGACATCAACTAGATTGTCCTATTCGTGAGCCGGAACTATTGAAACCCTCTTACTCCTCAATTAGCTAATTAAATATTAAACGAATGTCTTCTTCTCCGTGATTTATTTCTTTCAAATGTTGTTCGCGAGATCGAGATTACCGACAAAGCACTCTTCTGTGTTTGCTTTATCCGCAGACGCTTAGGTTATGGACAAATGGTTTCGTGTTGAAAACGAATTTTTTAGAACACTATGATACACTATCGGCTTGATGCTATACATACACTTTATTAGGCCATATCCAAGCAAGTTTTAAAATAATAACCGTCACTATCACAGATAGATATATTTCTTTATTTATATGATATTTTATATGAGGGTGACCTAATTAGCTCTGAACTAATTTTTTTGTACAAATTTATTTTAGCTCGATTGCGAAACAAGTTCTTTCAACTTATATTAATCACTCTCGAGACCTCATTCCTGATGGAATCCATCGCCATGAAGGAGAGAGAAGAGGCAATGTGGAATTTAAACACAATCGTAACGGCTCCAGCGGGGCTCGAACTCCGGACCTTTCGCACCTGAAGCGAACGCGCATCCACTGCGCTATCACGACTTCCACTGAACTAATCTTCCATATGGCCCACTTAAATTTCTTATCACTATAGCATTAATGCTCATGTATACACACTACTTATAACCAAAGTGCACAGTACATGTATAATGTCGTACAATGTTACTTCAGGTAATGTTATCGAAATACAAAACGACATAAGCATATTGAATGGCAATCATTATATATATAACTTTCTAGTGTATACCGATTAAAAAGTTGTTGTATCCATAATTTACATTTTGTCTTGAACATATTTAAAGATCTGGACGTCTTAATCATGGCCTTAGGCATCCCTGTCCGAAGGCCCTGTAAATGAGAGTACAAAGGATGCACCACGAAGTAGATGTACCTGTGCGTGCGTGTATGCTCCATGTGTGTATATGTTTGCCCGTCCGAAGGTACTGTGTGAGGGGCAGAAGGTCATTCACACACTTTAATTAAGGAATGAATCGCTGGTTAATATGAATTACATTTGGCGTGCTTAACGTGTGTTGAGGCCAAATGCCTCTAGGCTAACATTATACACGGCCAATGTAGTTCATACCCCGATGAAAACTATTAACCTGCAATTCATTATTTATATTCATATTATGTATTATTTTCAAATACACAAAGAAGAAATATCACACTTTGCATTTAAAGTGTGTTTACTATAGATTTGCGACGTACATGCGGGGCTAGTAATTAGACCTTCCCTGGAACAGCGTAAACTCTAAGACACGCCTTTTCTTGCGAGAAAAGCTGCCCAACACTGCGAATTGGCATGCATGCCCGTAACAGTGAGTGCGCATGTCAGCTGCATATCATTCATACAAAAATTAATACAAACATGGCATATATGTTCATTGAAGGAAATTCAATATCGATGTAAATATAGCTTTTATGTATATATCACATGTAAGATGTTTACAATGACATAGATGGGTTAACATGATTGAGTGAAAAATAAAATATGTTGTTCAGTTACTTCTATTACTCAATTCGCCCACACATTATATCGATACTCATGTTACCCACAGTAACTGTTTCTACCGCAGTATCTAAATCAATCTCAACAATTGTCTCTACAAATGGTTTCTTGGCGTTAATTGTTGCTGTCCAATAGTCAGAGACAATAAAGGAACATAGTGCAGACTCGTAAAACATGGCACCGGTTATTGATTAGTGTGCAATTTAGTTTCATATGTTATATGTGCAGTCCTCTCGGAGATCTTCAGGTCGAAAATATATGGTGCAGTCCTCTCGGAGATCTTCAGGACGAAACTATATCGTGCAGTCCTCTCGGAGATCTTCAGGACGAAACTATATCGTACAGTCCTCTCGGAGATCTACAGGCCGAAACTATATCGTGCAGTCCTCTCGGAGATCTTCAGGCCGAAACTATATCGTGCAGTCCTCTCGGAGATCTTCAGGCCGAAACTATATCGTGCAGTCCTCTCGGAGATCTTCAGGCCGAAACTATATCGTGCAGTCCTCTCGGAGATTTTGGATTCAGGCCGAAACTATATCGTGCAGTCCTCTCGTAGATTTTCAGGCCGAAAATATATCGTGCAGTCCTCTCGGAGATTTTCGGTACGAATATAGATCATGCAGTTCCTTCGGAGATCTCCGGTCCGAATATAGATCGAATTTCATTGCTTGAGTATGAGTTTCACACTCTGTAGAACTAATCAGAAACGTTGTACTGAGGTTTATAACCTCCGGTCCTTGGGGTCGTGGGTTCGATATTCCGTCCCATCATAATACTATTAACAGTAGCTCGCGTGAGAGAAACAACCAGTGTATACATCGACCATTTAGATGAACCAAGGTGGAGTTCCTGCATTACGGTCGTTTTCTGTGCCTTGCATTATCACCCAACCGATAAAAATACTAACACATTTCTGGAGACGTCAATCAGTCTTGCGGGGCCTACGAGAAACAAGCGCTTAAAACACGGTCGAAGTAACAAAGGGATATCCTTCCGCACGAAAGTAGTACAATCCATGATTCTTTAGTAACGATTTTGAATATATTAAGCCGATCAGTTATATACTCACATGAAAAAGAAAGTGTGCACTTGGCTTTGTTAGAGGGAGAATGTTATACTTTAATATATAGGGCTTTGTTAGAGGGAGAATGTTATACTTTAATATATAGGGCTTTGGTAGAGGGAGAATGTTATACTTTAATATATAGGGCTTTGTTAGAGGGAGAATTTTATACTTTAATATATAGATCTATAGATAAATATGGATATGCAAACATGTATTGGTTACACGATGTATTACTTTCAATTGAACTTTGATAATTATCAGAACATTGTTTTACGTGTGAATATAAGTATAAAATGTTCCCTCTAACCAAGTGCACTCTAACCAAGTGCACTCTAACCAAGTGTACTCTAACCAAGTGCACTCTAACCAAGTACACTCTAACCAAGTGCACTCTAACCAAGTACACTCTAACCAAGTGCACTCTAACCAAGTACACTCTAACTAAGTGCACTCTAACCAAGTGCACTCTAACCAAGTGCACTCTAACCAAGTGCACTCTAACCAAGTGCACTCTAACCAAGTGCACTCTAACCAAGTGCACTCTAACCAAGTGCACTCTAACTAAGTGCACACTTTCTTTTTTCGTGTGAGTATATATGGGAACTAAGCAAAAGTTGGTTGGTAATTTGATTTGATTTTGACAGAAATTGCATTAACGTGCACAATCTGTATGTGTTGTTACTGGCGATTTTTCGGGAATCGCAAATAACGAACATGTATTATTGTACCAATTAATCAAAACATTTGCCAAATAAAGAACATGTATTATTGTACCAATTAATCAAACATTTGCCAAATAACGAACATGTATTATTGTACCAATTAATCAAACATTTGCCAAATAACGAACATGTAGTAGTGTACCAATTAATGAAACATTTGCCAAATAACGAACATGTAGTATTGTACCAATTAATCAAACATTTGCCAAATAACGAACATGTATTATTGTACCAATTAATGAAACATTTGCCAAATAACGAACATGTATTATTGTACCAATTAATGAAACATTTGCCAAATAACGAACATGTATTATTGTACCAATTAATGAAACATTTGCCAAATAAAGAACATGTATTATTGTACCAATTAATGAAACATTTGCCAAATAACGAACATGTATTATTGTACCAATTAATCAAACATTTGCCAAATAACGAACATGTATTATTGTACCAATTAATCAAACATTTGCCATTTCAGTATAAGAAGCTTAGATAATAGTGAGCTCTTGACGGTAACGCGACTTTAAAATAGAGTGTCGATATTGATCAAAATAATGTTCGTTTCCCGGAAGTTTGATTTACTACCAGTGACATGATGATACCGGATAAGCGTTCTGTGAGCGAGATTAAGTAAATCTACGTCATCTCGAATCAAACGAGATTCACTGTCGTTATTCATCAGTATGGATTTTTCCAAATCTACAAAAACGTATATTTACTTTTTACTTACCAATCTCTCATCTTCTGCGGGTACCACGATAGTATACACTGAGCGACAATGCTGGCTTTTCCATTACCTCCCTTGGCACATAAAGTCCAACATATCCCGAAATGTGCATCCATCCCTTGGTTGGAATCCTTTGTTTTTACTGTTGTTCCAAACCAAATGTTACTCATGTTATATATGCTAAGCAGGATTTAGCAATACTGCGCTGTTTTATTCCGTTTGGATTCTTGTTTTCGGAAGAACCAGTCGCCATAAATCTCATAATAATTATAAGAAGTGATTTATGTTTCCGTCGTTGTCGTAACTAGAAGTTGCAAAGGGACACTTAATACTCCTGTAGTTTCATCGTTCTGAAACGGAATATGACTTTAATGGTAAGATAATTATTACATACCACTTTCCCCCCACAACAAAGAGATCACTTACTCACTACATCCCCATACTGCTGACCGACAATATGCGCAGTGCACTACATACATACTCAATAATCGACATATACGGGAACAGCCAACATGCGGCCAACATGCGTGGAACTGCGGCTGTGTGTGGGAAGTGATAAACGTTAATACATGTATATTCTGTTCTATTACGTATTTACTGTTACGTTGACCGGAATTAGTCCTTTTCGATAGTATGTTGAATAATCTCGTTATATATGTATGTATGTTATATGAATGATAACAAACTATACATGTGTATGCTTAAGGAACCAATGACGTAAATTATGTTCATGTTCCAATGAAACTGCAAATATCTTTTATAATGATAAATATTATATATTTTTTAAAACATTGATGTTCCTGTAAAAGATGTTTGCTTAATCCATATATATTTCTTTTACCAATGCAGTCATTGATTTACTAGTTTAATATTCTTTATAGCTAACAAGCACATTTGTCTTACCCACATAACTTAGTTATGTTTTAACATTTTTCAGCATTTATCTTAGAAGCAAATGAATAATAAATATGCATACTATTATAAGGGATTCTAATGTTATAGCTGTTACCATTATTTTATGTTATATAGTCCGTTCAAAAGCTCACTCAGAGCTTGTGTTGTACTGGGATCGCAGGTTCGATCCCCCGTCTGACCATAATAAAATTAACAGTCTTTCAGATGGGACGTTAAACCGAGGTCTAGTGTCGGTGCTTTACACCATGCACGTAAAAGAACCAGAGGATATTCTGGAATGGGTCTCTGTCTGCATCATGCACTATCCTCCAACATCTAAAATAACTAATCTCATCATGAGGCGTGGCTCATATGGGCAACCGGTAGCGACGATAAATAAACGTAAAAACAGACACACACAAAGTGTTGTACTGTTGCTATCTTGTCGACTCAAAATAACATTTATAGTATCTTATCAATATGTGTTTGCTCAGAGTTGTATACCATAGATTAAAATAGAACCTATATATTAATAATAACAATAGTCGTGGATTATTCCGCAACTCGTACACATTGTACACATCGTATACAACAATTCGAGACGTCTGAGAATGTATTCATGTACTTAAAATATAAGTGGCTTCCCCGTTTGCTCGAGTTAGATTGCTATTGCATATAATAGGCTTCAAGTGATCAATGTACGGGAGTGGTTCCACGAAGGGCGGGTTATCAATATGACTATACGGGAGTGGTACCACGAGGGACGGGTTATGAATATGGGTGTAAGGGAGTGGTACCACGAAGGACGGGTTATCACTATGATTGTACGGGAGTGGTTCCACGATGGGGGTTTTTGTGTACGGGAGTGGTACGAGGGGGTTATCATATGAGTGTAGGGTGGTGGGGTTATCACTATGAGTGTACGGGAGTGGTACCACGATGGATGGGTTATCACTATGAGTGTACGGGAGTGGTTCCACGATGGATGGGTTATCACTATGATTGTACGGGAGTGGTTCCACGATGGACGGGTTATCACTATGAGTGTACGGGAGTGGTTCCACGATGGACGGGTTATCACTATGAGTGTACGGGAGTGGTTCCACGATGGATGGGTTATCACTATGAGTGTACGGGAGTGGTTCCACGATGGATGGGTTATCACTATGAGTGTACGGGAGTGGTTCCACGAAGGACGGGTTATCAATATGAGTGTACGGGAGTGGTACCACGATGGGTGGGTTATCACTATGAGTGTACGGGAGTGGTACCACAAGGGACGGGTTATCTCTGAGTGTACGGGAGTGGTACCACGATGGATGGGTTATCAATATGAGTGTATGGTTTGTTTTATTATATATATTTCTTAACGTTTGAGTAAAACGATATGGGCGGGGAAATAATTTCCTCGTCGGATTGGGTAAATCAGGCTTGTTATGGGGTCAGCTGGCTAAAGTCAAATTATTATGTTAGTCAGCGGACTGATGGTCAGTACAGACGTATCTGTAGTCCAGTGGTTAACACGTTGGACTGGTAATCCAGGGATCGCAGATTCGATCCCCCGTCTGACCCTAATAAATTTAACAGTATTTCAGATGGGACTTTAGACCGAAGTCTCGTGTCGGTGCTTTACGCCGTGCACGTAAAAGAACAAGAGGATACTCTGGAATGGGTCTCTGTCTGTATCATTGCACTATCCTCCGAAAATCTAAAATAACTAATCTCTTCAGGAGGCGTTGTTCATATGGGCAACTGGTAGCGACGATAAATAAACGTAAAACACACGCACTGAATGTCAATTTTAGGCATTCAGAACTGGGGCTTCGATGCATAGAGACACGCTATATTTTGGTTTAAAGTCCAGTTAAATGGCAGATAAGACAATATAAGATATAAATATTTCATATACGAGTTACAGTATATTGAGCGTATTTTTATTTGATAATAGTTTTGTTCTATTTACATGTATATAACAATCAGAATCGTTGTACACATAGAAATTTAGCAAATGGGTTGAGCCACAAGTTCTAACAACATTAGTGATTGGCCCTCCCTCCCCATAAAATAACTTAAGAACAACAGAATGTAAGTGGCGTAGTTAAATTCTGAAAACATGTACATAATGCATTTTACAAGATTTAGTATAGTTAGTCTGTGACTTTTCAAAGAAATGTGCTAGTTTGCTCAATCCACGGTCCAGTTTCCCCAGAATTGCACGCAAGGACCAAGCCCAAACCGGACTGAAAACGAGAACATTTTGGATAGTTAAATGGTTTAAACAGTATTTATTGCAAAACACAAATCACATATAACATACAACGACATACATAATACATAATGCAAAGGATCAAGTAGGAAGCTAAAAGTAGCTTTTATAATATTATCATTTGTATGCAATACTACAATTTTCTGATGATGCATAATTGGAATTCACATTGCATGCAGCAAACTACACGATGCTTCGTTGAAAATCAGAACATGTATTGCACAAAGTCATAAACCTACGGAAAGCAAGACAAACCTAATGACATATTCCAACGGAAAGCCATACGTACATAGACATTCTTAACCTACTTGAATACTATGTAATCTTTATATTTTCCTGTCGCCTTGTTTCATAACTCTCCTCTGAGTTGATTTATTTCATGGATAACGGGAAACTCAAATATATCTATACTAGAGGACATAGAAAATGCACACCTACATTATATACTAGAGGACATAGAAAACACACACCTACATTATATACTAGAGGACATAGAAAACGCACACCTACATTATACTAGAGGACATAGAAAACGCACACCTACATTATATACTAGAGGACATAGAAAACGACACCTACATTATATACTAGAGGACATAGAAAACGCACACCTACATTATATACTAGAGGACATAGAAAACGACACCTACATTATATACTAGAGGACATAGAAAACGCACACCTACATTATATACTAGAGGACATAGAAAACACACCTACATTATATACTAGAGGACATAGAAAACGCACACCTACATTATATACTAGAGGACATAGAAAACGCACACCTACATTATATACTAGAGGACATAGAAAACACACAATATTATATATAGAGGACATAGAAAACGCACACCTACATTATATACTAGAGGACATAGAAAACACACCTACATATATACTAGAGGACATAGAAAACGCACACCTACATTATATACTAGAGGACATAGAAACGCACACCTACATTATATACTAGAGGACATAGAAACGCACACTACATTATATACTAGAGGACATAGAATAAGGACAGCACCTACATTATATACTAGAGGACATAGAAACGCACACCTACATTATATACTAGAGGACATAGAAAACGCACACCTACATATATACTAGAGGACATAGAAAACGCACACCTACATTATATACTAGAGGACATAGAAAACGCACACCTACATTATATACTAGAGGACATAGAAAACGCACACCTACATTATATACTAGAGGACATAGAAAACGCACACCTACATTATATACTAGAGGACATAGAAAACGCACACCTACATTATATACTAGAGGAATAGAAAACGCACACCTACATTATATACTAGAGGACATAGAAAACGCACACCTACATTATATACTAGAGGACATAGAAAACGCACACCTACATTATATACTAGAGGACATAGAAAACGCACACCTACATTATATACTAGAGGACATAGAAAACGCACACCTACATTATATACTAGAGGACATAGAAAACGCACACCTACATTATATACTAGAGGACATAGAAAACGCACACCTACATTATATACTAGAGGACATAGAAAACGCACACCTACATTATATACTAGAGGACATAGAAAACGCACACCTACATTATATGATTATTATTACATGAAAACGAAATACGAACGATTCCATCAAAGATATATCACATCTTTATTGCAAAATAACAAACTGAACAACTAAATCTATTCCAAAATGTTTAAAACTATGTATTTATATAGTTGTTTTTCATGTAAAAAACACACTTATCGGAAGTGTGAGTTTTCTATGTCATCTAGTGTATGAAATCGACCACTAAAACACCACGTAAATTGACAATGTCTGGCAATAACAGACTTGTTTATATAAAATCTATTTATAGTTTAATCACGTGTCCACATTACTGTTAAATCTCACTCATGCCTAACCCTGCTTGTATGGAATATGCATTGCATACTGTTCTGTATATATGACTTGATTGATCTGAACAATCGACTAAAAGATACAGATACATTTTATTCAATATGTTGTCCATTTTAAAATACACTAGTATCAGGTTTATTTTTCAGTTTGTGTTGTAAATAGTACTTATTGATATGTTGTACTGAAATACAGTATATCGCATATATAGATGTCACTGTAATTAGGATTGCATTTAGTAATGTTTTAAGATTTCGAGTAAGTAAAATTATATACTATAGTTCATCCCTATAGTAATATGGTATGCCAATAATTATCACCTACATTTGTTGTCATAATTTTATACTTATGTTGTAGAATGTAATATTGCTATGTCACTAAAAACTGTATGGTTTATGTGAATAAAATATGTTCGTTCGTTCGTTCGTTTTTAATAGTTTACAGCGTCGTAGTTCATATCTATATAAATACTGTGTACATTATTTTATTTGTGAACACATTTTTATGTGAACTTTGTAAAAGCTGCTAATCCATCCATCCCTGATCTGATCAGAGGTGGTTCTGATCTCTTAAAGCATATTCTAATTTGCGCGATAGTGCTCTTTTCCCCTGTCAGAATCTTAAAAAACAGTATTTTAAATATTTTTAGTGTCATGATTAGCGACTTTTACATAGCTTTTAGAAAGTAAAACATGTTTAACGTTATTGTGATATGCTATTGTCGCTTATAATTCTCATTTGTAGAATGGCTATGTGCAATGTATGTGTTATAATATAAATTGAAATGTATGTATTGTACATAGATGAGACAGAAATAAAGATATAATATATATCAATATGCTAATTAGTGAAATATCAAACATAGTTATATCAGATACAAAATACATGACACAACGTTGGACAACAGAACCACCATTCCTACGAAACAACAAACAAAATCACACATAGGACATGGATAGCCATGAGGGTGGTGGGGCGGTTATGGTTAATAATTCAAGCTCATATTTAATTGAAACCTCTACATTTTAATTACAAATGCGAGTTCTCGAAATGATTGTGGTACATTAACCCGTGCATGGCCATACATTAACCCGTTCATGGCCATACATTAACCCGTGCATGGCCATACATTAACCCGTGCATGGCCATACATTAACCCGTTCATGGCCATACATTAACCCGTGCATGGCCATACATTAACCCGTGCATGGCCATACATTAACCCGTTCATGGCCATACATTAACCCGTTCATGGTCATACATTAACCCGTTCATGGCCATACATTAACCCGTTCATGGCCATACATTAACCCGTGCATGGCCATACATTAACCCGTTCATGGCCATACATTAACCCGTACATGGCCATACATTAACCCGTGTATGGCCATACATTAACCCGTGCATGGCCATACATTAACCCGTGCATAGACATAAATTTGCTGGTGCGGGACGTTGTCTAATGTTGTTAAAACTTGTGGGCCAAACCATATGTAGCTTCATGCTATGTATTGTATCTTTATGTGTATAACATATGTACTATTGATTTGCAATAAAATATGGTCAAATAAATACATTTGCGACTAAATCTAGCAATATCATTGGACGCATATCTGGTAGGACCGCATCCGTGGTCGAGTGTTTAAGGTAGCCGACCTGTATACCACTGTAATCTATCATCACTGATGGTCACTGGTTCGAGCCCCGCTCAGGCCGTGTCTATCTATATGAAACAGTTGGCAGTTTCTTACGGAGGTTGGTGCACCAAGTACTGGTTAACCGCTGGAGCCTGCCCAGGAAAGGTGTTGTTAGGTAAACTGCCCGCCGGCCATATAGCCCAAAATGGTGCTGATGCAGGCGTAAAACCCGAAATATAAATAAATATAAATAAATAAAGAAAACATGTTTCTACTACAAATGCAGGTAAGCCGGATGGCGATCCCTTATCCACAACCCTAATTATATACTTGTACCGTGTCCGTGGCCCAGTGGTTAAGGCGTCTGCCTACGGAGCGGGATTTCGAAAGTTCGAACCTCGTCAGTGGTTCGTTCTGATATGGCCGGTTGGTGGGACGCCAGTTAGATAAAGGTTACCGATTTCCTACCAGCCTGACGCCTGACATGCAGGCATGGGATTCGGGAAGTACTAATGTTCATAAAAAAATATGTGTATCATAAGTCAGAAATGGCTGGCCCTTTAAATAGGGGTGACACTATAATAAACAAAGTGACACAGTGACTTTAATTTACTTGTTTGCTTTTAAACAGATTTATATGCATTGTCTAAGATCATTCTATTTCCGCCCGGCGCTGTCTGTTTCTCCGTTCCACCGTAACAAATCATAATAGCCAAACAAATTAATAATGTTCGTAAATCACTTTCAATATGTTTTATTAAAATTCCTGACATAAAAAATGGGACATTCGCATCAAATACAGCGCAATTTACGGTCTTTCAGAAGCGGAAATGACTAGATATAGTTGAAACATACAAAGGCAGTTACAAAATCGAGCTTATTGTGCTTAATATAACATACGAAAATATTTTATGCTGCTAATAAAAACGCCTCTTTTTGGCTCATTTTGCCGGAAATCAATGGGAAAGGAATATGATATGCGGCTAGGAAGCTTACTGTACTAAATGTCCAGATATAATATTGATGCATGAGATAATGTATTGAGATCACTTAGCTATTATCAGTTTACATGTAATCTCCGTCACAAGGGAAAACAAGTCCATTCAGTTTATTCTGTAAATTGTCTGACCTACCCACCGATTTACACAAAATAAATAGGGACTGAAACATCTGTGTATGTGTTTTACGTTTATTTATCGTCGCTACCGGTTGCCCATATGAGCGACGTCTCCTGAAGAGATTAGTCATTTTAGATTTTGTTTTTGTTTTGGAGGATAGCGCAATGATACAGATAGAGACCCATTCCAGAGTTTCCTCTTGTTCTTTCACGTGCAAGGTGTAAAACACCCGACATGAGACCCCGGTTTAAAGTCCCATCTGAAAGACTGTTAATTTTATTAGGGTCAGGCAGGGGATCGAACCTGCGATCCCTGGATTACCAGTCCAGTGTGTTACCACTGGACTACAGATCCGTCTGTCTAAAACCTCTGTAACACCTACATATCTTAACAATAATGATACCTTGTATTGAGTTACGCCATTCCATAATCTATTCCGTGACAAAAATTTGGCTAGTCAGGAAATGGCGTTACGCAAACGGCAGACATTGTTTCTTGACCCATAATGGCAAGAAATTGCAACATTATGTGGATCGATTGGTGTGGTAATTTCATTAGTTGTTCCATTGGTGATAATTTGGTTGCTTTTTCATACGGAAAATTGGATTTCAGTGCAGAATCTGTTATTTGGTTGTCTTCCATACATCATTGTTTCAGTGTAGAATCTGTTATTTGGTTGTCTCCCTTAACCATTGTTTCAGTGCAGAATCTGCTATTTTGTTGTCTCCCTTACACAAGTGTTTCAATGCAGACTTTGTTATTGGTTGTCTCCCTTAACCATTGTTTCAGTGCAGAATCTGTTATTTGGTTGTCTTCCATACATCATTGTTTCAGTGCAGAATCTGTTATTTTGTTGTCTCCCTTAACCATTGTTTCAGTGCAGAATCTGTTATTTGGTTGTCTCCCTTAAACATAGTTTCAGTGCATAATCTAAATTGTTATGGGATTGTTATTTTTCAGGCCAGATATAGAATAGATTCATCACCCATAAAGATAATTCCTAAACGTGCAACAGGTAATATACATAACGTCACTATGACATGGCTTTACTAGCATACACATTTATTTTAGCTCCATTGCGAAACAGGTTTTTACAACATTAGAGAAATCTCTCCAGCTCGAGACTTCATGGAATCCATCGCCATGATGGAGTGAAAAGAGGCAATGTGTATTTAAGTGGCATGCCTTCGGATGCCACCATCATGGTTGTGACGGGGGTTCGAACTCACAACATCTTGGACACTGTATAAATTATACTATGGATGCATATATCCGGACACACGCTTACTTTCACATATTGCTCAACAGCAGCAGCAACAACAACTTTATAATTATGTTCTGTACTTTTGTATCTTTCTTGATGATTGTATGTAACTCTTCAGAAATGGAGGAATAAAAGATAATATATATATATACAATATTATAATTACACGGAGCATTTACAATATTATAATTACACGGAGCATTTACAATATTATAATTACACGGAGCATTTACAATATTATAATTACACGGAGCATTTACAATATTATAATTACACGGAGCATTTACAATATTATAATTACATGGAGCATTTACAATATTATAATTACACGGAGCATTTACAATATTATAATTACATGGAGCATTTACAATATTATAATTACATGGAGCATTTTCAAAGAAACTTGTGTTTATGAATGTGGGGTTGGGGTTAGGGTTTGGTGTGTGGGGGTATTTTACTGTTGATGGCAAGAAGTAGAATACTAAAGATTATAATTATGTTAAATTAACTGATAGTGTTATGGAAATACAAAAACATATGAAAATTGCAATAACGGAGCTGGTCTGTAGGTAGTGATATATGACCAAAACAACAAACAATGTTTTGGCTAAAGGTTTTTTTTATAAAACAAAAAGAATTATGCCTTAGGATTGTGTAATATGCCTTAGGATTGTGTAATATGCCTTCGGATTGTGTAATATGCCTTCGGATTGTGTAATATGCCTTAGGATTGTGTAATATGGCTTCGGATTGTGTAATATATGTATGATTTCAATATATAGTCAAAAGTGTACGCCATCGTATAGCATGGGGACATGCGTTGAAATAGTTTGGTCATATCAGTCATATAAATATATTTTAACACCGATACCATTACTTGAGCAATACTGAGTTTCTGATATGTTATTTTTCCAGAAGTAAAAAAGGGAAAAATCCCTTGTTATCTACCCGGGCTAGCCATTGTGTGATACCGCTACTGTATATATGTGTATGTTTTCATGGTATTAATGGTACTACACCATCGTATGGTGCCGCTACTGTATATATGTGTATGTTTTCATGGTATTAATGGTCGTATTGTGCCGCTACTGTATATATGTGTATGTTTTCATGGTATTAATGGTACTACACCATCGTATTGTGCCGCTACTGTATATATGTGTATGTTTTCATGGTATTAATGGTACTACACCATCGTATGGTGCCGCTACTGTA
This sequence comes from Archivesica marissinica, assembly GCA_014843695.1. Lineage (NCBI taxonomy): Eukaryota > Metazoa > Mollusca > Bivalvia > Venerida > Vesicomyidae > Archivesica > Archivesica marissinica. The sequence continues at coordinate 46,962,196 of CM026392.1, read as the reverse complement.
TATATGTGTATGTTTTCATGGTATTAATGGTCGTATTGTGCCGCTACTGTATATATGTGTATGTTTTCATGGTATTAATGGTACACACCATCGTATTGTGCGCTACTGTATATATGTGTATGTTTTCAGTACCTGGTATTAATGGTACTACACCATCGTATTGTGCCGCTACTGTATATATGTGTATGTGTTCATGGTATTAATGGTACTACACCATCGTATGGTGTCGCTACTGTATATATGTGTATGTTTTCATGGTATTAATGGTACTACACCATCGTATGGTGCCGCTACTGTATATATGTGTATGTTTTCAGTAGCTGGTATTAATGGTACTACACCATCGTATGGTGCCGCTACTGTATATATGTGTATGTTTTCAGTACCTGGTATAAATGGTACTATATCATCGTATTGTGCCACTACTGTATATATGTGTATGTTTTCAGTACCTGGTATAAATGGTACTATATCATCGTATTGTGCCGCTACTGTATATATGTGTATGTTTTCAATAGCTGGTATAAATGGTACTACACCATCGTATGGTGCCGCTGCTGTATATATGTGTATGTTTTCAGTACCTGGTATAAATGGTACTACACCATCGTATGGTGCCGCCAACATGAAGTTGAGCATGTGTCCTGACAGTAGGTTCCTCAAAATCAGCTGGATCATGAATCAAACTGGAGGTATGTCAAGTAAATTACAATGTCATCAGCCCTACATCTAAACATTGGCTGTCCGATTAACGCAATCGTTAGTACACTTGCCTCTCACCGATGCCACACTGGTTCGATTCTCGAACCGGGAAGTATGTGAGATGTTACGGTGGTCGCCAGATCGGACAGGTGGGTTTCTCCGCGTAGTCGTGTTTCAACCTCCCACACGAATGACCACATATACTCTGTCATCCGCGCCAACGAAGGTGATTAATATAAGTTGATAAAGCTTGTTTCACAATCGTTGTAAAATAAATACAGTTTATGCTAAGCATTATGCCCAGTTCGGTTGTCGTTAAATGTCTTTTTTTAAAAGTTTGGTTGTGCATGTGTCACCTTAAAATTGAAAACTACAATTATACTTCACATGCTGGTGATGGTATTTGGCCTAGGTCCATGTAGACAGTGTAGACCCGGTGCTGTGTGTGTTTTACGTTTATTTATCGTCGCTGCCGGTTGCCCATATGAGCGACGCCTCCTGAAGAGATTAATCATTTTAGATTTTTGGAGGATAGTGCAATGATAAAGACAGAGACCTAGAGTCTCCTCTGGTTCTTTTACTTGCACGGTGTACAGCACTGACACGAGACCTCGGTTTAACGTCCCATCTGAAAGACCGTTAATTTTATTAGGGTCAAACGGGAGATCGAACCTGCGATCCCTGGATTACCAGTCCAGTTGTTACCACTGGACTACAGATCCGTCTGTATGTAGACCCGGGTCTTCACATAATTGTCAAATATGACATTTTCACTATGTCCAAAACCTACATTGTTGTGTTTTTGTCCCAGATACGCCGGAAAACGCTCCTCTGCGTTCATCCTTAACTAATAATTCCGGACCTCTTAGATGGGTCTGCATGATAATTTGATCTTATAGTTTATGCAAATTTATTTTAACTCGATTGCGAAACAAGTTCGTACGACTTATATTAATTATTCTCGAGACCTCATTCCTGATGGAATCCATCGCCACGAGAGAGAGAGAAGAGGCAACATTGTATTTAAATGCCTTGCCTAAGGGCACACTCGTAACGGCTCCAGCGGTGTTCGAACTCCGGGTCGTTCGCACCTGAAACGATCGTGCTACCACTGCGCTATCGCGACTTCCACTAATTAAGTCTAATATACGTTGGGTCTAGCTACGCGTGTGATTCGTGTTTTGTCTTTAGGTTTGTATTATATCTGGATGCATGTCACGATAATACGGTTGTAGCCTATCGATTACAAAGAACACTGCTCCTACACATGGGCACATATCATCTGTTGTCTGGTTTCTTTTGATATCACATGCATGACCTTTTCCATTTGATCAATCGATCGTATAAATATAACTTTACATTCCTATTTGTCACTTATTCTCGTAAATTTAATGTATTCCTTATATAGGCAACATACACTGGTGTGTCGTGCTCAAAGACATTACTGGCATAGTGTATCCATTGTACCAAGCTATTGCAATATCACGTGACCGGTGATTTGATTAAGTCATTTCTGTGGCCATTCGTGATTCTCTTATATTCTTAGTGTCTTTTCAGGCAACACAATATTGTATGAATTCAGGAGCGTAGATAGCATGTTTGAATTTACAGGCCCGATTAATAAATTGAGCACCGATCGTAGGGTGGTGCTAGAGTGATGGGTGCATCTGGAGGCATGCTCCCCGAGGACACATTTGGATGCTAGAATGACTCTGGCGCATTTTAATGTACGTTTTAGACGTTCAAATGACGCATTTTAATGTACGTTTTAGACGTTCAAATGTCCATGTATTTTTAAAAATTCCCACCAAATTGAGTCTACAATTGCTATAAGCAGTAATGAAATGCCACATTGACAACACAAATATATGACCGTGCCGTGAGATATGTGACCGCTGGTCGAGATTCTAGACAAAACAGACATGTCAATACCTACTCCACTTGTTATTGTATGTTTAGCCTATTTGAATATTTATTTTCTGTGACAATATGCAGGCCCCCGGGCCTTCAGTATATTATAGGAGCTATAGGTGCTACGCCTCCTGGAATTAGCTAATATTTGACCATTGTTCTTAGTACTGTAAATGGTATTAAATTGTCAAATATCAGTACATTATAAATTATAATTCATTCTTAATTTCGCTTATGGGTCGTTTAGTGGGTGTGTCTGAATGGTTTGTTCTGTTGATTTTGTAAAACATGTACAACCTCAGCGAGCCTGGGAACAGGCGTTGATATAGTTATCCTGGTCAGTCATATACATATATTTTAATACCGAGATCATGATTTGGGCCGTATTGAGTTTCTGATAATATCAACGTCATTTTGCCAGAAGTAAATTGGTAAACAAATCGACAGACTGGAACCCAGCCTACATATTTTCAAAAAGCACTATACATCTCTTGAATCATAATTGTGTTCAATAACCATGTCATGCCTTTAAACCCTGGCCGATATTGTTCTGAGGTGTGGGGTTTCGGAGAGATACACTCTAGTATAGCTTATTAGGCCTTCTATTAAAACTCCTGGTTTTAATTATTTGTGTTCATTGTTAATATTCTATTAAACGTATCGCGTTATTTTCTTATTCAATCTGCACAATAATTATATTAGAAAACTTACTTTTATTGTTACTACATACATCGAAAATAATTGATAGCGAAATGAAGCTATTGGAAAGGCCGGGGCTGTTGCTAATGTTGCCATACCGTGTAGCCCAATCGTTTTGCACTTTGAACATGTCATGTATATATAAAGAGTATCGAAATGGTTATGTAAGTAAGTAAATAAGTAAGTTTTTATTAAAGTGACATGTGCACATTTCAACAAATATATATAGCAAATATTAAACAACAAGAAGACGCACCCGACCCCGTGGGCCTATAAGTCACCTAATAATATGCATTCAATAATAATTATATAGTGTGAACAGAAGTGATCTGATCATTAGATTAATAAATTGAAAATTGAAAAATATGGCGCTATTCACAAATCATATGGGTTATCAATGTACAAAGTAATTAAGAACATGTCCATAAGACACATTTGTCCCAGCTTCTTCTTTTGTCTACAATGACAAGGTCCAATACCGTGACCTAAAAGTGCGGTAGTACAAACAACTCAGTCGAACGCACGCACGCACAAGAGCAGATGTGAGTCCCTCACATTGGGGCACAACAAGAATTGCAATGGTATACAATGTATGTATGTTAGAAAGTTGACAGTAATTATATTGAGATATGTAACTGTAAATTGTGTTATCCTCATTGTGAAAACAGTTGCAATAAAATATTATTAAATTATAAATGACCATACCATTTTGTTACTTCATTTTGGCGTATATTGTGTGTCTTATTGGCATCCAAGGAGTAATTGATACAGATCCTCTTAACCGATGTGTTGCGAGGTCGAGCACTTCAGGAACCATACTGCTCGTATCTCTATGTAAAACACACTTAAATCCACATTGGTGCGTCTGTCCCTAGTGGCGGTGGATTCCAACAGATTTGAGGTTTCAACCGCGATATAGTTGTATAGAGTTACGTACAACTTTATGTTAACATAATGTTTTCAAAAACACAATTGGATGATGTCATTTTTTTGGGAAAGCACTAAAAATTAAATATAATATATGCATGTTGTTTCTCGAACACGAATTAACTCGTATCGGAAACTTTATATCATCTTTCAAATAAGCCTTACCCGTGACCTTGAGTTAGATCGTTCAAGGTCAAATCGAGCATTTGCTCTTGTGTCAAATGCCAGTCTGAGTGTTGCATCGAGAGTGTTATTCATCCAACACTAAGTAACTGACATGGACTGGTCCATGATAATTTTTAGACCAATAAATTGATCAGAAAATTACATTTGGACTAGTTAAAGGTGCATATCCTGCTGAGGCAGCTGGTTTTAGTTTAATCATATTTTATTGCACAACAAGCAGATACATAGTGTGAAAATACAAATTGTTTGGGCCACAAGTTTTAACAACATTACAACGGTCCGCACCAGAAAGTCAAGCTAACGTTCGATTAAACTAAACGCCTGAAAATAGTACGCAAAAAAGAATGTAAATGACTCGAAGGAGCCGGCTCATCTAGATCTACACTTTTTTGTTGAAAGAGTTAATATAGTGCTGCAGAATATATTTTATAGAAGCAGAGGTGAAGCTCTGCTACCAGATGAGATCACGACAGAATGAGACTATTATGGATATAGTCTGTTACAGTTTGTATGTCCACACGTCTGACTACCCTTCTGCAATGGTAGGTACAACAGAACACTTGTTACATGTACATACGCCATAAGAAACCATACATGCATGGCGCTTAATATAATACAATACAAAGTTAGATGCAAAAGAAACGTAACTCTATATACAGTCTGCATCCGTTATGTCGAATTCCGTCGGACCGAATAAAATACTTCGACATAACCGAAGTTTGACTTAACGAAATTCGATATAAACAGTTATATGTAAAATGATAGTGTCTGAAACGGGACTTTGATCCGACTTCGAGTTAACAGGATAATTCGACATAATCGACTTTGACATAACGGATGTATACTGTATTTGCGAACTTTTAATAATCAACGTTACTAATTTACTAATTAATTTCATCAAACAAGTCTATTCACAAATCAAATCAAATTATATTAATATCTGCATTGTACACACAATTAACATAAGCTATGTATAGCTTTTGACCGGCAGAATCTAAAAATGACAATCACCCAGAAATGATTTCCTACAGTTTCATGCAATAATCCGCAGTTAAAGTGTATCGCTGGGGAAATGTTTGCAATATGTATGTACATTGAAAATGAAATTCCCAAAATGTTTTTTTGCGTTTACGTATATGCTTAAAATGTGCATGCACCTTGATGTGTTGATGTTTTAATCAATCAAAGATGTCTTCCCTTACTATAAATGCCACATGCATGTACACATAGGACATTGTAATTATTTCGAGAAGCATCGTCTGCAACGGTCTATCGATTTCTGATGCCTTTTCTAACTGAAGATGGGAATTGTAGCCTGTTTAGTCAAGCTGGTGAATTAATTATAAATGATCGTCATATTATAAAGGACGTATTAAAATTCATTACAAGGTTATTTCAGATTGTGCAACTAGTTTATAGGGACACTTTTATGTTAGCTCGATTGAGAAACAAGTTCTTGCAACATTAGTTCAATCGCTCTCGAGACCTCATTCCTTACGAAATCCATTGCTAAGAGTGAGAGAGATGAGGCATGTGGAATTTAAGTGGCTTGCCTAAGGGCACAACCGCAACGTAACATAACAAAACATATATTTTAGTAGGCATTAAATGGTACAAAGCACATTTATAGCCAAACAAATTAATATACTATGTAAAGTGCAAAGACAATTTACAGAGAAGTTAAAATAATATTATGTTCACCCCGTATTTTTTTATTGCTAAATAAAAATACATGAAGATCTTTATGGCAAAAGCTATTAATATTTCATATAAATTAAATAATTGATCCTTCTCTTTCTTTATAATACAAATATGTTGATATATTATGAATTAATAGTATATGATGATCTTTATAGCAAAAACTATTAATATGTCATATAAATTAAATAATTGTTCTCGTTATTTAAAAGCGAAATACAAATATTTTAATAGATTATGAATTAATTTTGGCTTTCTGGAACTCATTACATTATCGAGTTGTTATTTGTAGTGTCGGCCAAATGAAAATAATATGGCTTTAAAAAGTTCTACGTAAATTATAGTATTTTGGAAAGACCCGTAGGAAGTGTAATTCATTTTCAATTACATTCATAGTACATTGCAAACATGTTCCATCTTCTCTGGGAATATTAACGTGCCTACAGCTGTGTAAATAAATTTCACTCGCAGTATATTTTGGATTTATATGATCCTGTTAGATCCTGCACCAACTTGATCAATTATTTGAAAGAACGAAACAATATCGACGAACACATAGCCATTATGAAGGATAAACTGAAAACTCATAACAAGTAGTGGAATCAATTGGTATTTGATTGATGGGAAAGTATCAAACACACGTGGAACATATTTATTTGAAGTTGAGATGAGTTGAAATGATGTTAATATACTTTGATCGGAATTCTTCCTTCTTCGTTTATTGCTTGTTCTAATATAACTTCTCTCTTGCTATGCGAATAGTAATACAGTCAAGTCGGTTATGTCGAAATTTCCTGTTATCTCGAATTCGGATCAAAGTCGCGTTTCAGACACTTATCATTTTACATATAACTGGATCTGTTTATATCAAATTTCGTAAAGTCAAACTTCGGTTATGTCGAAGTATTTTGTTCGGTCTGACGGAATTCGACATAATGGATGTGGACTGTATATAATACAATGTTGTTCAGGTATATGCAATTCTGAACAATACGTAGCAGTTTCTCGTATGTGTGACTTTATTATTATTATTATTTAAGTTTATTTAACGACGGGCAGTTTACCTAACAACACTTTTCCTGGGCAGGCTCCAGCGGTTAACCGGTAGTTGATGCACCAACCTCTGTAAGAAAGTGCAAACTGGTAAATAAAGAGCCCATGACCATCAGTGATGATAGGCTACAGTGGTATACAAGTCAGCAACAGTAACCACTCGACCACGGAGGAGGACCTCGTATGTGTATGTGTCAATGTTGCTATAAAACAGATATGGGCTACATCTGTCCGCTCAGCGCTACGGCGTATCTAGTCGCCATTTGCTTATTCTGCCCGGCAAACGCCACTGTAACCACCCTGAAATGGTTGTGTAAATAACACTGATACTCCATCGTGCATTGGAAAGCATAAACGAAATAGTTTTACCAGCCTATTTGTGTTTTACGTTTATTTATCGTCGCTACCGGTTGCTCGTGTGAGCGACGCCTCATGAAGAGATTTGTCATTTTAGATGTTTGGAGAATAGTGCAATGATACAGACAATACCCATTCCAGAGTCCCCTCTCGTTCTTTTACGTGCACGGTGTAAAGCACAGACACGAGACCTCGGTTTAAAGTTCCATCTGAAAGACTGTTAATTTTATTAGAGTCAGGCGGGGGATTAAAAAATAGTGTAAATATAAGAGGAACTATATCTAGACTATATTTATTTTACAACGATTGCGAAGCAAGTTTTTCACAACTTATATTAATCACTCTCGTTGGCGCGGATGAAAGCGTAAATGCGGCCATTTGTGTCGGAGGCAACCAGAGTACCCGGAGAAACCCCACCTGTCCGATCTGGCGACCACCGTACCATCTCACATACTTCCTGGTCCGAGGATTGAACCCGGGTTGCATTTGTGAGAAGCGAGTGTGCTAACAACTACTGTAATCGGACAGCCAAGAGGAACGCATATTGCTTCTCCAGTTCGCATATCCACATTTGAGTAGCAAATATGGCGGCCGCATAAGAACTTATTGGTATGGTACGAATGCCCGGTGGTCTCTTTATCGCTTCACATTTTCGTAAACACAATTGGGAAATCGTGAAGTGTGAAGTACGACATTTCACCATTTCACACAATTTCTTGCTTGTAATTGAAAATCGTGAAATCGTATTCTGCGAAGTAAGTACCGTGTTGGTGATTCCTCGATTTTATATAACCCCCACCGGAGTTATTGTTTTTGGGTTTAATCTTTATTTATTTTACCACGATTGCGAAACAAGCTTTATTACCATATATTAATCACTCTCGTTGGCGCGGATGAAAGCGTAAATGTGGTCATTTGTGTGGGAGGAAACCGGAGTACCCGGGGAAAACCCACCTGTCCGATCTGGCGACCACAGTACCATCTCACATACTTCCCGGTCCGAGGATCGAATCTGGGTCGCATTGGTGAGAAGTGAGCGTGCTAACCACTGCGCTAATCGGACAGCCTTTTTGGGTCTGTCTGTCTATCTGTCTGTCTGTCTGTCTGTCTGTCTGTCTGTCTGTCTGTCTGTCTGTCTGTCTGTCTGTCTGTCTGTCTGTCTGTCTGTCTGTCTGTCTGTCTGTCTGTGGACAGGATCATTCAAATGTTGTCTATGACATTTTATGAAACTATGTCCAATCAACGGGGAGAGAACACTTCTCTGACCGCCCTGACCACATACCTTGACCGATTTCAACCAAAATCGAAACACTTTCTCCGTGGTCAACCGTCTACATGTATATACATGTTTCATCAAAGGTCAAGCTCATCAAGCTGCAGCAACAACTGGTTGAGTTATCCTGTACACAGACAGTATCAAATACTAGCGGATTGCAAGTGCTGTATTTAGTTTTGAAATTTGACACAATGAAGGTCCAATCGGGATTTCGTACCACCAGCGTTTCGTATCACCGGCATTTCGTAGAATGATGTTTCAGATAATTCAAGCAAACGGGATATACAGATCTGGATCTGCTGGCATTGCTATTTTTGTCTTAAGATTCGTATATGCCTAAACCCATGCATTGATTGTACAGGACTGTTGGTTTCGAATGGAATTTATTGACAAGAAACCCACTGTTATATCGTGTGTGGGTGCAACTGATCGAGACTTTGGAACTTGGTCGTATGGGACTCTGGATACAAGTGCCGTAGGTATGAGCATTTGTTACTGTAAATCACGTTTTATTCATGTGGCCATTTTTCACGATAAAGCAGAGCAAGAGTTCGAAAATATATAGGTAATTATCTGATATGCTTTCCAATGAATGATAGCCTCCATCTTACACCGCTTTGAAACAGTGAAATATGACATTTTCTTTGCCACCGGTTGCGTTTCGTATTCCTGCGCGGTTAGATGTACTTTTGTGTTTTAGCTATTTTCTGACTATCATGAACAGTTAATTATTAAGTAATATTTTCTAATGAATTTGTTGTGCCTGTAGTTTTTAATTTGACAGCAAACAGAAATACAGGAACTATTTCTTATTACGGATGTTCACACTATGAGAAGTGGTTGTGCGGTTGTGTCACGTAGTGCAATGAGGCTCAAGACAGGCAGTTAAAATGAATAAATTTGAAAACAAATATTATATAAGTCAAAATCATTGGAAATCATAAAAGAGAAAGAGGATTTGTACTTATTAGTGTAAGATGGACTTTTATTTCATCGAGTGATCACAGAAATTTGTATTTCCAATAGTAACGTCAGCCACGAGTGGAATTACATATTTCGTTGATCACGAGATGAAACACAATTCAAGCATGCACTAATTAATACAAATATTCGCTATATCTTCAGCATATCATAAAATACACGTTCCGAACAAAACGACGTAGTATGACCTGGTTTGTATGCTATATTTAAAGTTTGCATATAAAGGACTGTGCTGGGTTTACAACTTGAATTATGTTGTCAGTCTTACATTTTACAAAGCTTAAACATTCCAAAATGCTAAATAGCAAAGATGCTAATGGATCATTGTTCATTTACCAAGAATGCGTTTGTGTTTTTACGTTTACGTTTATTTATCGTCGCTACCGGTTGCCCATATGAGCGACACCTCCTGAAGAGATTAGTCATTTTAGATTGTTGGATGATAGTGCAATGATACAGACAGATACCCATTCCAGAGTCTGCTCTGGTTCTATTACGTTCACGGTGTAAAGCACCGACATGAGACCTCGGATTAAAGTACCATCTGAAAGTATGTTAATATTAATAAGAGTCATACGAGGGTTGGAACTGGGGATCCTTGGATTCACAGTCCAACGTGTTAACCACTGGACTACTAACCCATCTTGCACAAAGTGTCTATATGTACATGATAATGCCTAGAGAGGCGGTGGCATCTACTACTCTAGCCCTATTGTGGCTCTAGTTACCTCCCCTGACGTTCCGTTCACATAATGTTTACGGAACGTTAATGACGTCAAATAACGTTCACGTGTTGGATTACAACTCCAACGCATAATGATAACATTCAACCGTTGCATTACAGATCCTTCCTAGAACTGTACGGATAAATGTGAATCAGCGATGATAAATTACTCGGAATAAATACACAACATCGTCATAATAACAAGCCAATCAGTCATATTGTAATTAACTCTCTTTCTAAGGAATGAGTGCGAGGAAATGTAGTTTCATGTTTTTTCGTCTTTATATGCAGATGTTGCCAGGAGCTGCGAGGATATTTGTGAAATAACAATGATGCTAATTGGAGACAGGATTGGGTGTCGTGATGTGGCTTCACTCGGATATGATAGCGGCGCTGTAGTGAGACATTTATCCTTTGAGATAATCAATAATGATACAACATGCGAAGGTATCACCATCTCCAAACAGGTGTGTGTATGTATATATGTATAGACATCAGTGGTAATACTCTGTATTGGTAATCCAGGGATCGCAGGTTCGATCTCCCGTCAGACCCTAATACAATTAACAGTCTTTCAGATGGGATATTAAACCGAGGTCTCGTGTCGGTGCTTTACTCCGTGCACGTGAAAGAACAATAGGAGATTCTGGAATGGGTCTCTGTCTGTATCATGCACTATCCTCCAAATATCTAAAATGACTAATCTCTTTATGAGGAGTTGCTCATATGGGCAACCGGTTGCGACGATAAATAAACGTAAAACACACTCAGTTGTCGAGCCAATAACGGGTGGATTCATCGCTAAGCATTCCACTGATGGTGGTCTTCTTAAGAAACGGCTGATGATGTTGTCATTTCGGTTTAATTTAGGGGTATTTTATTCACTATTTCAGTCTAAACTAGGGGTATGTATTTTACCAGTTCAGTCTAAGTTAGGGGTATGTTTTTCGCCATTTCTTTCACCCACAACTATGCCGAATCTATCAGTCCAGCGTTTATATAATTAGGAATTACAGGTAATAAAAATACGTCCAGTGGTGAATCCTTGCGCATCAGAATTCCACACAGTGGTTTATTATCCGATAAACAACGACAAGATAAATAGTATTTCCATTCTAACAGGGCCAAATATAATGCTATAATCGAATATAATCGAATAAATGTTTGTTATTTTGTCTCCATGGCTGTTAATTGGCTGATGGCTTTCTAAAATACCTTCTGTATTCCAGTGTCATCGAAAATCATCCTCCGGCTATCGACTATTATGGCGGGTTATTAACGCATCCAATCATGCCAAATCACTGTATTCAAGTCTAATATATTTATTTATGTCTCATCAATGTACAGCAATAACAGAACAACATTACAATAATACATGATATAGTACATTGCCACTCATAAATGAGTTACAAGAGACGGTATTTATCAAATTATAAAATACATCACATTATGCAGTTCAATGTAAAATTGTTAAAATATGTGCATATTTGTCCATAAATAAGTTATTTTTACAGGTGGGGGAAGCAACATCAACAACCGTTACCGTGATGTGTTTGTAGTAGGTTTAACAATGGTAGTTCCTTGTTCATATTAGAATCGATATCTCTGAACTATATTACTTAGAAGTGGTAATATTTGACTACAAGACAATACTATGAATTTCTAATCAAAGTTTTCTTAGAATATCTCGGTGTGCAGCACATACCATGTAAACGCACATGGGTGCTTAAATTAGCAGACATCGCCAGTTCAAAATAACTCTGCAACTTACATTCATTATTATTTCATCTCAATGTTTCTCTTGTATATTATATGTTATTTATATTTCGGGTTTTACGCCTGCATCAGCACCATTTCGGGCTATATCGCCGGCGGGCAGTTTACTTAACAACACATTTCCTGGGCAGGCTCCAGCGGTTAACCAGTACTTGGGTGCACCAACCTCCGTAAGAAACTGCCAACTTTTTCAAATAAATGAGACACGGCCTGAGCGGGACTCGAACCCGTGACCATCAGTGATGATAGGTTTCAGTGGTATACAAGTTAGCGACCTTAACCACTCGACCACGGAGGCGGACTTATCGTGTATAAAAGCGGATCAGTGATTTGGATGTTAACAGGACTAGTAATCTTGGGGTCGCAGGTTCGATCCCTCGCTATAACATATTACAATGACCACTACCACAGTATTTGGACTGAGGTCTCGTGTCAGGGTTTTACATTGTGCACGTAGGCGAACCAGAACAGTGGAATGGTACTCTGTCGGACGTCGCACCGAAACAATGCACGTCGTGGCCAAAATTCGAATGGCGTCGTGTTACGTTTATGCAACATCTGACGTTACGTCAATATGCTCCGCGATCTAAAACTACTAATCTCTCCATGGGTTGTCGCATATATGGACAGCCGGATTCGACGATAAATAAATGCAAATCAGACACTTGTATCAACTGTTCTGTGTTTCTTATTCCATTTAAGACAGAAACACGCCTAGAATATCGACTGAACTGCGCATTTGATGGTCTAGGATATATTAAGGTAATTACACAACACTATTTAAATTTAACACAATTTAAAATTCTACATTATATATATCTTTCGACATTTGTGTTTGTTTGTTTCTGTTTAGTTTAAACTTTATTTGTTTTACAACGATTGCGAAGCAAGTTTTAACAACTTATATTAATCACTCTCGTTGGCGCGGATGAAAGCGTAAATGTGGTCATTCGTGTGGGAGGAAAACGGAGTACCCGGAGAAAACCCACCTGTCCGATCTGGCGACCACCGTACCATCTCACATTCTTCCCATCGTTGTAAAATAAATAAAGTTTAAACTTTTTTAAAGAATTCGACACCCCACATTTTTCATTGTAAATCACTATAAAAGTTGTCTATCTAGATTTTTTATTTGATCAATATTAATAGATGAGGTTTAAGGTCACACCAACAGCTTAGGTCATATGTACACCCGGATAGAACCGCCGCCCTTCCACAAGCCAGCTGGATAGCTTCCTCGCAGGAAAAATTAGACACCACCAGTGGGATCCGAACCTATAGCGGTGAGGGGCAAGTGGCTTAAAGTCAATAACGTTAACCTATCCATCCACCTCCACCCCTACACACACGAACGGAGACCCCGGTAATGACTAATATTGGTGTGTTTATTGTTGAGTGTTCAACAGTGGGGTCCGAACATATAGCGATGAGGGGCAAGTGGTTTAAAGTCAATAACGTTAGCCTATCCATCCACCCCCACCACCTACACACACGGACCGAGACCCCGGTAATGACTAATATTGGTGTGTTTATTGTTGAGTGTTCAACAGTCGGGTCCGAGCATATAGCGGTGAGGGACAAGTGGCTTGTAGACCTGTCGGAATGCACACAATGTTGTACACTGTTCAACCAGTTCTAACATGTATCATTATGTTCCCTTTGTATTATGCTTATACACACTTTTATTTACAGCACATATCTATATATGCACATATAATTCTCAAATTACATGGACTAATGTATAATAGGGCAAATCAATCATTAAACTGTATCCCATTAACATAGGATAGAACAGTATACATTGCCCCTTTCTTCACTTACTACGCACAACATTGTCCTTGCTTATACATTGCCACTTTCTTCACTTACTACGCACAACATTGTCCGTGCTTATCCATTGCCCCTTTCTTCACTTACTACGCACAACATTGTCCGTGCTTATCCATTGCCCCTTTCTTCACTTACTACGCACAACATTGTCCGTGCTTATCCATTTCCCCTTTCTTCACTTACTACGCACAACATTGTCCGTGCTTATCCATTGCCCCTTTCTTCACTTACTACGCACAACATTGTCCGTGCTTATACATTGCCCCTTTCTTCACTTACTACGCACAACATTGTCCGTGCTTATACATTGCCCCTTTCTTCACTTACTACGCACAACATTGTCCGTGCTTATACATTGCCCCTTTCTTCACTTACTACGCACAACATTGTCCGTGCTTATACATTGCCCCTTTCTTCACTTACTACGCACAACATTGTCCGTGCTTATACATTGCCACTTTCTTCACTTACTACGCACAACATTGTCCGTGCTTATACATTGCCCCTTTCTTCACTTACTACGCACAACATTGTCCGTGCTTATACATTGCCCCTTTCTTCACTTACTACGCACAACATTGTCCGTGCTTATACATTGCCACTTTCTTCACTTACTACGCACAACATTGTCCGTGCTTATACATTGCCACTTTCTGCACTTACTACGCACAACATTGTCCGTGCTTATACATTGCCACTTTCTTCACTTACTACGCACAACATTGTCCATGCTTATACATTGCCCCTTTCTTCACTTACTACGCACAACATTGTCCGTGCTTATACATTGCCCCTTTCTTCACTTACTAAGCACAACATTGTCCGTGCTTATACATTGTCACTTTCTTCACTTACTGCGCACAACATTGTCCGTGCTTATACATTGTCACTTTCTTCACTTACTGCGCACAACATTGTCCGTGCTTATACATTGCCACTTTCTGCACTTACTATGCACAACATTGATCGTGCAGTCACTTCTTCGTAACCAATGGATGGACTGTTTATGAAGCTTAAAATAAATATGTAATCACGACCGCTCGCCCACATGGTTCGCCGGTGGTGAGGGCAAATAAGCTCAATCATCATGTAATCACGATAGTGTGGTGGTGCACGTGCATCTTCCGTTGAGAAAACTCACATGTCCGATTTGGAGACCACCTTACCATCTCACATACGTCCCTGTCCGAGGATCGCACCCGGGTTGCATAGGTGAGTAAGGTGCTTGCCACTGCAGTAATTGCCTAGTCAAGGTATTAATAATAGTACTAGATGCTTAGTCGCCACTGTCCACCTTCATGGACACTGATTTTGTTTAACCCTTTCCCTCATTGAAACACCCTTTGACGCCATTACCAATACATTGACACTGTAGTAGCCAAACCATTGTTCATAATAAAGGCCAGAATCTCATGTGGTTCCAGTAATATATGTGGAAGTGGGATAGATATGGCGACTACTTATCCACTGCATGATAGCTAAATTGTTGTCGTTTGTATGGAGATATAATAGTATATTAACCTAGATCTCTATGAAGGAAAGGGTTACGTTCGCTGACTGTATAACACTGTAACATATCATCACTGATGGTCAAGGGTTCGAGCCCCGTTCAGACCGTGTCTCTCATTATATGAATATATGAAACAGCTTATTACTGAGGTTGGTGCACCAAGCACTGGTTAACCGCTGAAGCCTGTCCAGCAAATGTGTTGTTAGGCACACAGCCCGCCGCTCATATGGGCAACCGGTAACGACGATAAATAAGCGTATAATTGGTCGCTATTTGTTTATTTATACTTTTTTACAGGTTTTATATAGTATCGGGGGTCAGTACTGCCTCAAGTACCAGATGGTTAATGTGGTGTGTTTTGATGGCAAGTACCTATATGCTTTATCCACACTATCCTGTATATAGGTCTTACGATTTTGAAACCCATTTCGGATAACTGTCCCTTTATTGTCCATACTAAATTTACTGGCATACATCTTTACGACAGACAATTAAATCATATGACGACCCGTTGCATATAACCCCCGTTTACAGTTGCATGTAACCTCCATTAATGTCCGTACAATATAACCATACTTACAGTTGCATGTAACCTACGTTAATGTCCGTACACCATAACCATACTTACATTTGCATGTAACCTCCGTTAATGTCCGTACAACATAACCATACTTACATGTACATGTAACATCCGTACAACACAACCATACTTACATGTTCATGTAACCCCCGTTAATGTCCGTACAATATAACCATGCTTACATGTACATGTAACCTCCGTTAATGTCCGTACAACATAACCATACTTACATGTGCATGTAACCTCCGTTAATGTCCGTGCAACATAACCATACTTACAGTTGCATGTATCCTCCGTTAATGTCCGTACAATATAACCATACTTACATTTGCATGTAACCTCCGTTAATGTCCGTACAACATAATCATACTTACAGTTGCATGTAACCTCCGTTAATGTCCGTACAATATAACCATACTTACATTTGCATGTAACCTCCGTTAATGTCGTACAACATAACCATACTTACATTTAAACTCCGTTAATGTCCGTACAACATAACCATACTTACATGTACATGTAACATCCGTACAACACAACCATACTTACATTTGCATGTAACCTCCGTTAATGTAGGTACAACATAATCATACTTACAGATGCATGTAACCCCCGTTAATGTCCGTACAATATAACCATACTTACATTTGCATGTAACCCCCGTTAATGTCCGTACAACATAACCATACTTACATTTGCATGTAACCTCCGTTAATGTCCGTACAACATCACCATACCTACATTTGCATGACTTACAACTAAGTCATAATTATGACATTATATCTCCTAAATTATGAGCTAAGTGTGCATCTCTTAATTTTCTGTTAAATTGCGTATCTCCTAATTTTGATTAAATTGCGTATCTAAATTGCGTATCTAAATTGCGTATCTCCTAATTTTGATTAGATTGCGTATCTCCTAATTTTAATTCAATTGAGTATTTCCTAATTTTAATTCAATTGAGTATTTCCTAATTTTAATTCAATTGAGTATCTCCTAATTTTAATTCAATTGAGTATCTCCTAATTTTAATTCAATTGAGTATATCCTAATTTTAATTCAATTGAGTATATCCTAATTTTAATTCAATTGAGTATCTCCTAATTTTAATTCAATTGAGTATTTCCTAATTTTAATTCATATGCGTATCTCATAATTTTGATTAAATTGAGTATTTCCGCATTATTATTAAATTGCCTGTCTCAGTTAATTATGTCACTGCACATTATATATTTTTTCAAACATAGTACAGAGTATGGCACCTGTAAGCTTCCATACATGCCAATATGCGTGGAAATAGGAAGCCAATACATGTAAATATATTATTGGAATTCAGGTAACACGATTGAACAAGCGGCGGCCATCAAGCTAAAGGAAGCTCACTCGTTTGCAACGTTTCTGTTATTTGGTGCTGTTTGTATTGTTGTTATCACCGCCATGGTATTCATCACTGTATTCGGTAAGAATACAACTTGTGTATTGGACAGTACATGTACACATAATAGTATGTATTTATACACAATAGCGCCGCTCAGGCCGTGTCTCATTTACAGTCAAACCTGTGTTAGTGGTCACCTCTATTAAGCAGCCAACCTGTATTAAGCAGCCAGCTTCCAGAATCCCAATATGTTGTTTTATTATACATTTGACCTCTATTAGGCAGCCACCTGTGCTAAGCAGCCACTTTCTGTGATTCCCTTGGCTGGCTGCTTAAGACAGGTTTGACTGTATATGAAAAAGTTGGCAGTTTCTTATGGAGGTTGGTGCACCCATGTACTGGTTAACCGCTGGAGCCTGCCCAGAAAAGGTGTTGTTAGGTAAACTGCCCGCCGGCGATATAGCCCAGAATGGTGCTGGTGCAGGTGTAAAACCCGAAATTTAACATAACATATACCCAATATATTTTTCAATTGCAATGTGTAGATCTTTTTACAAATATATAGCATCTCCAGTTACAATCACGTCGTATATTATTCACTCTCGATACCTGATTCCTTATGGAATCCACCACCACGAGGGAGAGAGAATAGGCATGTGGAATTCAAATGCACTGCCTAATGCCTTCAGATGCAAACGGCCAAGAGTGCTAGCCCCGTTTGGAGCCGTTACTATTGTGCCATTAGGCAAGGCATTTAAATTCCACATTGCTTCTCTCTCCCTCGTGGCGATGAATTCCATCAGGAATGAGGTCTCGAGAGTGAATAGTATAATCTAACTTGTTTCGTAATCGAGCTAAAATAAATTTGTATAATCTACGTTTACCTCAAGTAATGACATGTACTGTTTCTTTTTCAAAGTTGTACAGTGGCTGATGCGTGTAAGGACATCGTATAAAAAGTCCCATCAAGACCGTGACAAAGGTAGGTGGTGGTTACTGTATTTTTATATAACCTATTGTCTACACATCAACTAGTCTGAACTCGTCTCAAGTCACATAACATCTCGAAAACATACAAAAACTACCTACTGCCTGTCATGAAAATGCATGGTGCCGGTCGTTGTCCCTGGTGCGGGCCGTTGTCTAATGTTGCTAAAACATGTGGCCCAAATCATGTGTATGTTCATGCTATGTATTGTATGTGTATCTGTATGTGTATGACATATGTACCATGTGTATGTTCATGCTATGTATTGTATCTGTATGTGTATGCTTGTTGTGTATGTGTATGACATATGTACCATGTGTATGTTCATGCTATGTATTGTATCTGTATGTGTATGTGTATGACATATGTACCATGTGTATGTTCATGCTATGTATTGTATCTGTATGTGTATGTGTATGACATATGTACCATGTGTATGTTCATGCTATGTATTGTATCTGTATGTGTATGTGTATGACATATGTACTATGTGTATGTTCATGCTATGTATTGTATCTGTATGTGTATGTGTATGACATATGTACCATGTGTATGTTCATGCTATGTATTGTATCTGTATGTGTATGTGTATGACATATGTACCATGTGTATGTTCATGCTATGTATTGTATCTGTATGTGTATGTGTATGACATATGTACCATGTGTATGTTCATGCTATGTATTGTATCTGTATCTGTATGTGTATGACATATGTACTATGTGTATGTTCATGCTATGTATTGTATCTGTATCTGTATGTGTATGACATATGTACTATGTGTATGTTCATGCTATGTATTGTATCTGTATGTGTATGTGTATGACATATGTACTATGTGTATGTTCATGCTATGTATTGTATCTGTATCTGTATGTGTATGACATATGTACCATGTGTATGTTCATGCTATGTATTGTATCTGTATCTGTATGTGTATGACATATGTACTATTGATTTCCAATAAAATATGATTAAATAAAAATAATGAAAATGCTTTTTTAGTTTTTACCAATTGAAAGATAACAGTGCAGAAACCCACTCTAAACCCAAGGGCCACCAGGCCAGAGACATGTAATGTTCAGCTTAGATGGGTTCTCACTTTAGATGCGTTCTGTTCTGTTCTTCAACTCCAACAATGCCTAGAAGGAGGCTGAGACATGTATATAGTTTAGTTTAAACATTATTTTTTTCAGTATGTGTACATGTAATCAAGAAATGAACAGTTTACACATAATTTAACAGCAGTATACTGAAAGGGATTAGAACGAAACAACAATTATATAGTTCTTCTCCCTATCATGATACACAATAGTCAGGAAAATAATATATATAACAATGAAAATACGTGAAATCTATTCTGGTGTATATAGTTTGGCAGTTTGAAAGAACAGATTAATTTTTAAGTGTACAATGCAATATTCTGAAACAAAATAGCTGAAAATTGTTTATTTAAAAGAACAGTTGGTGTTCGGTTTACATGGATAAGTTACAATTGAATGAACATATGCACTTGTTAAAACATGTTCGGTATTCTGCAATGAGGGGTTTCAGTTTACAGATGGTTTTTCTTTACAGTGAACAAAGAAGGCTACATCCGAGCTCGGATGCACATCCGCCTTATAACAATTGAATGAATAATTATATTCACATTATCCTACCTTCATGCGAAATAACGTACAAAAACGGCCTGCCTAATAAATTTTGCTTTATTAGTCAGTGCCTAATAAAGCTTTCGTGGCGTCATAGGGCTAACCGTGGATATAAATATAAATGCGCAACATATTACCAAGAGCGTAGCGAGTTTGTAAGCTGTCATGGCTAGTTTGTTTGTTTTGTGTCGGGTGCACACTCAGAATGTAGGATAAATAGAATAAATTATTAGGTTACTGTCTTATAAATTTTAATTTATTAGGCGAGTCGGAGAAAAAATACAAGGCTCGGCAGAGCCTCGCCTTGTATATTTTCTCTGACTCGCCTAATAAATTAAAATTTATAAGACAGTAACCTAATATTCTCTATATATTATTGTGTTAATCTGTTCGCCATGTATTCGGCAAAGGGGGGCTCCGAATTACAAATGTGTTTTACAGTGAACAAAGAGGGCTACATCCGATCTCGGATGCACATCATCCTTATAACAATTGAATGCATATATTCACATATATTATTTTGTTAATCTGTTCGCCGAGTATTCGGCAAAAGGGGGCACCGTAATTACATATGGTTTTTTTACAATGAACAAAGAAGGAAACATTCGGGACCAAGAAATATGTTCGGTGTTGGGAATTCCAGTCTAGAGTGGCCCAAGATTTGACGATGTTTCACAGCATATGAGTTTTTATGTCTCCATCCGAGCCGGATGCACATCCGCCTAGTAACGTGTATGCAGCCTAAAGGTATATGCATATCAGGCTCACACTTGTGGAATTCCCTCCCTTATCACATCAAAACAGCACATTCTGTTCCACACGGCAAAGCTTTATATATCAGGTGGTGCAAAGAACAAACAAATAACCTAATAAACTGATACTATACAATTATACATGAATATAATATAAGTATTAGTTCTTGCAGTTTATATCTTATGTCCTATGAAAGTTTTCCTTTGTTCTAATGGTTACCATGGTCCAATACATTTATAATGGTATTATACTATTTAATTTCAAGCGTACAATACATTTATAATGGTATTATACTATTTAATTTTAAGCGTACAATACATTTATAATGGTGCTATGCTATTTAATTTTAAGCGTACAATACATTTATAATGGTGCTATGCTATTTAATTTTAAGCGTACAATACATTTATAATTGTATTATACTATCTAATTTTAAGCGTACAATACATTTATAATGGTGTTATACTATTTAATTTTAAGCGTACAATACATTTATAATGGTATTATACTATTTAATTTATAGCGTACATTACATTTATAATTGTATTATACTATTTACTTTTAAGCGTACAATACATTTATAATGGTGTTATACTATTTAATTTATAGCGTACATTACATTTATAATTGTATTATACTATTTACTTTTAAGCGTACAATACATTTAAAATGGTGTTATGCTATTTAATTTTAAGCCTACAATACTTTTATAATTGTATTATATTATTTAATTGTAAGCGTACAATACATTTATAATGGTGTTATACTATTTAATTTTAAGCGTACAATACATTTATAATGGTGCTATGCTATTTGATTTTAAGTATACAATACATTTATAATGGTCGTATACTATTTAATTACAGATGACGAAGATGGGTACGCACTTAAGCTCAACAGTTCCCAGTCTATAGGTGAAAACATGATTATTTACTTCATAGTTCATAATTCCAATTCATATACATATATCTAAAATTATATTTCCGTTTATTATTCCACTTCCGGTTGCAAACAGTTTATTCGTGCCTCGCTTCCAGCGTGAATGTCGAGGCTTCATTTTTTTAAATATTTATTTAATTTGGTAGCTAGACAATAATACAAGCATATGTTACTTTTATTCTTTCAAATGAGTGATTGAGTTGTCACTGTGAAAGAAAATGCTATATTTCACTGTCTTAGAACTGTGGAGGGTTGTATGTTCTGTTCCAAGTCCTGCGGTGGAAGGTTGTATGTGCTATATTCCATTGTCTTGGAGCCGTGGAAGGTTGTATGTGCTATATTTCACTGTGTTGGAGTGGTGGAAGGTTGTATGTGCTATATTTCATTGTCTTGGAGCGGTGGAAGGTTGTATGTGCTATATTTCACTGTCTTGGAGCTGTGGAAGGTTGTATGTTCTGTTCCAAGTCCTGTGTTTAGTATTCCTTCGTTGTTCCACAACTGTTGGTGCAGTTTTAAGATGCATTTGGGCAATATGTTCACATAACCAAACATATCGTTACTCCAGTGGGTAACGCTATGGACTGTAAATCTAGCGGTCGTAGGTTCGAACCTCACTAAACCATACTAAACTGACATATAGCATAGTCCTCCTTGTGATACTATACACCGTGGTATCGTGTTGTTGTCTTACACCGTACATGCAATAGAACCAGAAGAACCTCTGGAATGGGTCTGAACCTGAAACGGCAATCCGCATCCCCAATCCAATATGGACGATCTTGACGTATTACTGGAATATCCAATATTAATCCACCAAATCAGCTGCGTAATGTGGGTAATTTTTTGCAAAATTAATGAAAATGTGATATATTTTTTCATTCACATAAGCGATTTACTAGCCGGGACCATGGGCCTGAAAATGTAATTCAAACTTCAACTTGAATTTGCAATCGTTGACCCGCCCCTGATATTTATATTTTACATTCTATTTGCTCCAATTCAGGTGATACCGGTATACCAGAAAATTCCGCGGTATATACACCTACTTCAAGTGTTGCCGGAAACACGTCTGAGAAACGGATATACGTCACTTCGCCGAACCCGCAGCGGAGACAATTTGATTCAACACATTTATGGAATCAGCCTAGAAAACGAATTGATTCAACATCATCGAATATCCTACGGAAACCGTCTAGAAAACGATTTGGCTCATCATCGTCGACTGGTTTACCGAAAGATGTAAATATAGCGCAACGGTCTAATGTCGGTAAGCTAAGAAAATGCGCAACAATGGCGCTGCTTGAAGACACAGACCCATTTTACAAGAGGAAAATATTATTCCTACCCACACCTTTCGACCACTATAGTCGAGACGTAGCTGAGTTACTTAAGAATGTGTTTAGCTGCGAAGCGGGTATTGTCAGCGAGTGTTGTTTCGAGCGAAAAATATATCAGGAGTATATGACTGGAGATCGTAGGAAATGGATAGAAACACTTTTATGCGACCATAACAAAATTTTGATATTCCTTTGCTTTACGTCGCTTTGTCTGGAATCAAAACACGACTCCATGGTGACTGACGTATTAGACAGACTACTAATAACAAGCGGTAAATCACACCGAATGTGCAAGGTTCTTTTGATCCATCTAACAGATAGTCCGGACAGTGTGCAAAGAAATCACCATGGCGACAGCTTTCATATTAACAATATCGAGTCTTATAGTAGGTTCATTGGCGACGTGCTAAGTTATTGTGGTAAATCCCCGGATGACAATCCAGATATGATGCATACTTTGTCGACCTGTAAATCGTCCGAACGATTTCTGCGTTTAATTGGCATAAAGAGTGTGGTCTGAATGAAGGACTCATGTTAGAGAGATGCTTTCAATATGCGGTTAGTGGTCCAGTGGTTGACACGTTTGGCTGCGAATCCAGTGATAGCAGGTTCGATACCCCGTATGACCCTACTACTATTAACAATCTTTAAGCTGGGACTATATACTAACATAAACCGATGTGTCATTTATTGGGGTAACCTGGGAACAGGCGTTGATATATTCCGCCTGGTCAGTTATATAAATAC
This sequence comes from Archivesica marissinica, assembly GCA_014843695.1. Lineage (NCBI taxonomy): Eukaryota > Metazoa > Mollusca > Bivalvia > Venerida > Vesicomyidae > Archivesica > Archivesica marissinica. Next base: position 46,938,192 of record CM026392.1, on the reverse strand, counting down.
ATTCATTTAACACAAATGTTAATTGGGCCGTGTTGAATTTCTGATGTCAATTTGCCAGAAGTTAAAAAAGTAAAAAATCGACATAATGGAACCCAAGCTAGTATTAGGGCTATACACAGAGCATGTAAAGGAACCAGTGATGCTTCAGAGATTGGAACGTTTTCTGCCCTATCCTCCATAAATATAAATTACTAATATACTGTAGTCGCACCGATGAACCAGAGGATAACGATGACTAATTGTATTCCAAACAGGTTTCTTTGATGGTAACCAATGGCATTTATCAGTTCACACATAACATATCGCTAGAAAGTAGTTTCACTTGAGAGCAAAATGCAGGAACTTTGTCAGTTCGATTCAATGTTGGTACACATGTAGTTACTGTATGCTTAGGTTTAGAATCGCACCAATGGCGACTCGCCAGCTGTTAGTGATGGAGGATGAACCCAGGTTCCTTCCAAGTAGTACTTCAGGTACGAGATGCCACCCAGGGAGAACCATCGATATTCCGCAAGATAGCTGGATAGTTTATGCAAATGTATTTTAGCTCGATAACGATTCAAGTTCTTACAACAGTTACCTCATTCCTGGTGGAACCCATCGCCACGAGGGAAAGAGAATAGGCAATGTGGAATTTAAGTGCCTTGTCCAAGGTCACAATCGTAACGGCTACAGCTTGGCTCGCACTCCGACCTGAAGCGAATGCGCTACCACTGCGCTATCACGATTTCCACTGGATAGCTTTAACATATGAAAAATTCGACACTCACCTTAGGATTCTGGCATACACCGGTACACAGGTAAAAACATACGGTCTGTTCATTTATATTTCCAATCTTTCATTTCTTCTGATACCACATCCACTGTGAAGAGGTACTCAAATCAATCTGAAACACAGCAAGAATATTCAAAATATAACTGTTCACATAGCCAGTGCTCACCTATGAATAACGTCACTGTGTTTACACACTGTATTCCTCCGCCAAATAATACAGTATACCAACCTTCAGATTGCAATGGTCTGAATTCTTATACCACATCTTTTCTACACATCTGTCTGAAGTCTTCTTAAGTCACATAATTTCTCAAAAATCACACTGCCAGTCATGAAAATGCATTTTTACCTAAAAGAAGAGAGAAAAAGAACTATATTAGTTAATGGTACTACATTCGACCTATTTACGTATATCCAACCTGTAACTAACGCGAGTAGATGACCCATCTGCAACTGTGTGCATTGTATACTTGACGTATATAACAGAGGTAACTTCAAACATGTAGAGTAATATTTTATATATTATATAAAGTATTGCAGACATCGGAAGAACGAGTGTGTAAGTGGTATTTACTGTTTAACATGTGTTAGCATATTGTTGATTGTTGAATATTATTAAATTTACAGAAAGAGAGTGGCAATAAATGTGTAAATGATATACATGCGCACAACATTCTTGTATATTTATGTTTTCAAACTAAGATGGCCTATATGTGATATTTAATTATCCATTGAGTTAGTTTAAACAATATTAATGTTATCTCTTTGAATAAACATCGTCAAGTATAAATAATATGTACACACATGTAGGATTGGGGAGACGGCAACATGCTTGTATTGTTACCTCTTTCAGTTGGGTTCTACGGTAAAAACATAATAATGACTGTAATAATCTTTTAAACACGGAGACCCTTGAACAGGAAGCTCTGGTTTCATTTGTGAAACTCAAGTTTTTCTATCGTGAGGATGCTTCTAAAACCAGTAGCATCATACTATGCATAACTGTGATTGTGTCAGCCACTCGTTTGAGTGTTCATAGTAACACACTGGCCCGTATCCACACTGAGGAATATGAGGCATTCGCCTCGGTTTGAATTTGGCACGTAACGACAGATATAGGAACACTCTGATAAAACTTCCTTCAGAATGTACAGACGAGCATACACAAAAATGATTCGGATGGGTCGTCTCGGTAATTTTCAGATTCTGGCTACGGTACTGAGTCACACAGCCAGTTCTGAGAGCTGGTGTAAGTTCACAAGAGAAGGCATATACCCTTCTGCTGCTGCATGCAAATGAGATATGTAAAGAACGCCCATCCAACAACGTACACATATTGTCACAACACACAAGTGTGCTAGACAGAACTCTGCCTAGACTCCCATATATATGTCCATACACTTATTATGGTCCTGTGGGTTTTTTTAATTTATTTTTTATTTAAGTTTATTTAACGTCGCTACCGGTTTCCCATTTGAGCGACGGGCAGTTTACCTAACAACACCGTTACTGGGCATGTTCCAGCGGTTAACCAGTACTTGGTGCACCAATCTCCGTAAAAAATACTGCCAACTTTTTCATATAAATGAGACATGGTCTGAGCGGGGCTCGAACCCGTGACCATCAGAGACCTTAACCACTCGACCACGAAGGCGGACCCTCCTGTGGCATGCGCAGTCGTTGATGCCAAAGTGACATACATACTACCCCATAAGTCCATATTCACTTCCATCTATCTATCTATCTCTGTATATCATTCTACCTTCCTTTGATGTCGAACCCCTCGCGGGGACGTAGACATGTTGCGTGTCAAAAACCGCAAAGAAGTTAAACGTATGAGTAGTAGCATAATTTAAGAAAGTAATGAAAATAAGTTGTGGTAAAAGTTTAAAACCAGCTGCGCAGAACAACTATGGACAGGCATGATCAATATGGCAAACTGCCGTATTGAATTGCTCTATGGTAGGGAGGTTGACAATGTCAGGAGGGAGATGGTTCCAAAGGTATATTGTTCTTGGAAAACGGAAAACTTGTAGTAGTCTGTAGTTGCTGTAATTAACCTATAGCTTAAGGAATGGCAATGGCGAGCAGGACGGGAGAGGGGAACTAGTTACTTTTTAATGGGAATAGCAGCAAGATCATTATGAATTTTATACATAAGGGATAACCTATTGTCACTACGCCGTTGATCTAGTCTGCGTAGATTTAAGGAATGTAGCATGTCTGTAACACTAGAGGTACGATATCCAACGGGCTGCTCTTCGCTGGACACATTCAATTTGGTATATCAATGTTTGGATATGGGGCGACCAGATCTCGGAGCAATATTTAGGCTGGGGTCTCACTAGTGTCTGGTAAGCCATGGACTTAATGGGTTCGGATTTGACCTGGAGTTTTTTCTACGTAGAAATCCTAATGTTTTGTTTTGTTTCTTAGTTGACCTTTTAATGTGAGTGTCCCACGACAGGTTATTTGAGATACTCATGCCAAGGTATTTGGCTGAGGTGACCGACTCAAGTAGGATTCCGTGGAGTTTATATTGACTGGGAATAGGATGTTTCCTTCTGGTGACGTGGATAACTTGACATTTGGAGTGGTTTAATTCCATGTCCCACTCCAACTCCCACTCTTCTAACGGCTTACGATCGTTTTGGGGTGTGACCGATTCATTTGCAGATGTCAGTGATAGACTGCAGTATCATCTGCAAAGATACGGACTTTGGAACTGATGTTTTGCGGGAGGTCGTTTATGTAGGCTAGGAAAAGCAGGGGTCCAAGTACAGATCCATGTGGGACTCCGGAGGACACCGGAATGGCCTCTGAACTAATACCATTAAGGACAACTGACTGGTGTCTATTATCTAGAAAACTCTTAATCCACCTTAATGTTTGACCTCTGACTCCATATTCATGCATTTTAGTACTACTTTCTCATGATTGGCCTTATCGAAAGCCTTACTGAAGTCTAATAGGATGAGATCTACCTGATGATTATTGTAGACAGAGGTAACCAAGTCATTGACTAGCATTATTAATTGGGTCACGCATGACCGTTTTTCTCTAAAACCATACTGCAAATGGTACAGAATACTGTGGTTAGTGAAGTGTTTTACTATCGAGGAGGAAACTATATGTTCTAGAACCTTGCACTTATGCTCATATGTATTGGACTACATAAAGAAGGGTACATTTACAACCAATATATGATGTGATTAGATCTGAAATTGCATATATGTGAACACAGCTGCCCACATAGCCTGTTAAAGTAGTGTAGAGATATGTGATCACAGCTGCCCACATAGCCCGCTACAATAGCGAAGAGATATGTGATCACAGCTGCCCACATAGCCTGCTACAATAGCGTAGAGATATGAGATCACAGCTGCCCACATAGCCTGCTACAATAGCGTGGAGAAATGCGATAACAGCTGCCCACATAGCCTGCCTGCTACAATAGCGTAGAGAAATGCGATAACAGCTGCCCACATAGACTGTTACAATAGCGTAGAGAAATGCGATAACAGCAGCCCACATAGCCTGCTACAATAGCGTAGAGAAATGCGACAACAGCTGCCCACATAGCCTGATACAATAGTGTAGAGAAATGCGATATCAGCTGCCCACATAGCCTGATACAATAGCGTAGAGAAATGCGATAACAGCTGCCCACATAGCCTGATATAATAGTGTAGAGAAATGCGATAACAGCTGCCCACATAGCCTGCTACAATAGTGTAGAGAAATGCAATAACAGCTGCCCACATAGCCTGATACAATAGTGTAGAGAAATGCGATAACAGCTGCCCACATAGCCTGCTACAATATCGTAGAGAAATGCGATAACAGCTGCCCACATAGCCTGCTACAATAGCATAGAGAAATGCGATAACAGCTGCCCACATAGCCTGCCTGCTACAATAGCGTAGAGAAATGCGATAACAGCTGCCCGCATAGCCTGCTACAATAGCGTAGATTAATGCGATAACAGCTGCCCACATAACCTGCTACAATATCGTAGAGAAATGCGATAACAGCTGCCCATATAGCCTGCTACAATAGCGTAGAGAAATGCGATAACAGCTGCCCACATAGCCTGCTACAATATCGTAGAGAAATGCGATAACAGCTGCCCACATAGCCTGCCTGCTACAATAGCGTAGAGAAATGCGATAAGAGCTGCCCGCATAGCCTGCTACAATAGCGTAGAGAAATGCGATAACAGCTGCCCACATAGCCTGCCTGCTACAATAGCGTAGAGAAATGCGATAACAGCTGCCATCATAGCCTGCCTGCTACAATAGCGTAGAGAAATGCGATAACAGCTGCCCACATAACCTGCTACAATATCGTAGAGAAATGCGATAACAGCAGCCCACATAGCCTGCCAAAATAGCGTAGAGAAATGCGATAACAGCTGCCCACATAGCCTGCTGCAATAGCGTAGAGAAATGCGATAAGAGCTGCCCACATAGCCTGCTACAATATCATAGAGAAATGCGATAACAGCTGCCCACATAGCCTGCTACAATATCGTAGAGAAATGCGATAACAGTTGCCCACATAGCCTGCCTGCTACAATAGCGTAGAGAAATGCGATAACAGCTGCCCGCATAGCCTGCTACAATAGCGTAGAGAAATGCGATAACAGCTGCCCACATAGCCTGCCTGCTACAATAGCGTAGAGAAATGCGATAACAGCTGCCATCATAGCCTGCCTGCTACAATAGCGTAGAGAAATGCGATAACAGCTGCCCACATAACCTGCTACAATATCGTAGAGAAATGCGATAACAGCAGCCCACATAGCCTGCCAAAATAGCGTAGAGAAATGCGATAACAGCTGCCCACATAGCCTGCTGCAATAGCGTAGAGAAATGCGATAACAGCTGCCCACATAGCCTGCTACAATAGCGTAGAGAAATGCGATAACAGCAGCCCACATAGCCTGCCAAAATAGCGTAGAGAAATGCGATAACAGCTGCCCACATAACCTGCTACAATATCGTAGAGAAATGCGATAACAGCAGCCCACATAGCCTGCCAAAATAGCGTAGAGAAATGCGATAACAGCTGCCCACATAGAATGCCACAATAGCGTAGAGAAATGCGATAACAGCTGCCTACTTAGCCTGCTACAATAGCGTAGATAAATGCGATAACAGCTGCCCACATAGCCTGCCTGCTACAATAGCGTAGATAAATGCAATAACAGCTGCCCACATAGCCTGCTACAATAGCGTAGAGAAATGCGATAGCAGCTGCCCACATAGCCTGCCAGCTACAATAGCGTAGAGAAATGCGATAACAGCTGCCCACATAGCCTGCTACAATAGCGTAGATTAATGCGATAACAGCTGCCCACATAGCCTGCTACAATATCGTAGAGAATGCGATAACAGCTGCCCACATAGCCTGCTACAATAGCGTAGAGAAATGCGATAACAGCTGCCCACATAGCCTGCTACAATAGCGTAGAGAAATGCGATAACAGCTGCCCACATAGCCTGCTTACAATAGCGTAGAGAAATGCGATAACAGCTGCCCGCATAGCCTGCTACAATAGCGTAGATAAATGCGATAACAGCTGCCCACATAGCCTGCCTCTACAATAGCGTAGAGAAATGCGATAACAGCTGCCCACATAGCCTGCTTACAATAGCGTAGAGAAATGCGATAACAGCTGCCCACATAGCCTGCTACAATAGCGTAGAGAAATGCGATAACAGCTGCCCACATAGCCTGCTACAATAGCGTAGAGAAATGCGATAACAGCTGCCCACATAGCCTGCTACAATAGCGTAGATAAATGCGATAACAGCTGCCCACATAGCCTGCTACAATATTGTAGAGATATGTGATAACAGCTGCCCACATAGCCTGCTACAATAGTGTAGAGATATGTGAGCACAGCTGCCCGCATAGACTGCTACAACAGCCTAGATAAATGCGATAACAGCTGCCCACATAGCCTGCTACAATAGCGTAGATAAATGCGATAACAGCTGCCCACATAGCCTGCTACAATAGTGTAGATAAATGCGATAACAGCAGCCCACATAGCCTGCTACAATAGCGTCGATAAATGCGATAACATCTGCCCACATAGCCTGCGTGCTACAATAGCATAGAGAAATGCGATATCAGCTGCCCACATAGCCTGCTCCAATATTATAGATATATGTAGCACAGCAGCCCACATATTCTTCTAAAATATTGTAGATATATGTGATCACAGCTGTCCACATAGTCTGCTAAAATATTGTAGATATGTGTAGCACAGCTGCCCACATAGCCTGCTAAAATAGTGTAGAGATATGTGATCACAGCTGCCCACATAGCCTGCTAAAATATTGTAGAGAAATGCGATAACAGCTGCCCACATAACCTGCTACAATATCGTAGAGAAATGCGATAACAGCAGCCCACATAGCCTGTCAAAATAGCGTAGAGAAATGCGATAACAGCTGCCCACATAGCCTGCTGCAATAGCGTAGAGAAATGCGATAACAGCTGCCCACATAGCCTGCTACTATAGCGTAGAGAAATGCGATAACAGCAGCCCACATAGAATGCCACAATAGCGTAGAGAAATGCGATAACAGCTGCCTACTTAGCCTGCTACTATAGCGTATATAAATGCGATAACAGCTGCCCACATAGCCTGCCTGCTACAATAGCGTAGATAAATGCAATAACAGCTGCCCACATAGCCTGCTACAATAGCGTAGAGAAATGCGATAGCAGCTGCCCACATAGCCTGCCAGCTACAATAGCGTAGAGAAATGCGATAACAGCTGCCCACATAGAATGCCAAAATAGCGTATAGAAATGCGATAACAGCTGCCCGCATAGCCTGCTACAATAGCGTAGAGAAATGCGATAACAGCTGCCCACATAGTCTGCTACAATAGCGTAGAGAAAGGCGATAACAGCTGCCCACATAGCCTGCTACAGTAGCGTAGATAAATGCGATAACAGCAGCCCACATAGCCTGCTACAATAGCGTAGATAAATGCGACAACAGCAGCCCACATAGCCTGCTACAATAGCGTAGATAAATGCGATAACAGCTGCCCACATAGCCTGCTACAATAGCGTAGAGAAATGCGATAACAGCTGCCCATATAGCCTGCTAAATTATTGTCGAGATAAACAAAAAATATGTCTCAGGAGTCAGATATGGCTAGCCCTTTCAATACGGGTGACACTATAATAAACAAACACTCTACTTTACGTAAATGTATTTCGTTTAAGTTTATTTCTTTAACAACGATTGCGAAGCAACTTATATTAATCACTCTCTGGTTTGTTTGTACGACCGCACTATCACAGTATTGGACCTTGTCATTGTAGATAAAAGAAGAAGCTGGGACACATTTGTCTTATGGACATGTTCTTAATTACTTTGTACATTGATAACCCACTTGCTTTGTGAATAGCGCCATATTTTTCAATTTTCAATTTATTAATCTAATGATCAGATCACTTCTGTTCACACTATATAATTATTATTGAATGCATATTATTAGGTGACTTATAGGCCCATGGGGCCGGGCGCGTCTTCTTGTTTTTTAATATTTGCTATATATATATTTGTTGAAATATGCACATGTCACTTTAATAAAAACTAACTTACTTACTCACTCTCCTAGGTGCGGATGAACGCGTATATGTGGGCATTCATGTGGGAGAAAACCGGAGTACCCGGAGAAAACCCACCTGTCTGATCTGGCGAACATCGTACCATTTCACATACGTAGATGTATTTGAGTTATAAAGTTCACCTATTCACGCACCGATGTTTATTTGCGGCTGAATGGATACATAAATTAAAGTATCAGTTCATACAGTGACAGGTATGCACGTTTGATGCTTTAATATGTCTTGCGATATCAACTTGTATACTTGCTTCCTGGTAGTATTATTGAAATACCTGCCGAAAACGATATTAGGAATTTAAAGATTAATCATTAAACGGTAAAGTATAAATGTATTCATCGTCTTGTTAATGTGTTTGAAATAAGGACATGTACATTATCAGTAGATGATATGTACATGATCTGTACATGATCTGTATATTTTATGTGTTAATATATGTTGGCTGTTCTCCGCCAGCGACGATTTATTTCAGGGAATGGTCTGGTAGTATTTCGGAAATACCTGCCGAAAACGATATTAGGAATTTAAAGATTAATCATTAAACGGTAAAGTATAAATGTATTCATCGTCTTGTTAATGTGTTTGAAATAAGGACATGTACATGATCTGTAGATGATCTGTAGATGATCTGTAGATGCTATTTGTTAATATATGTTGGCTTTTCTCCGCTAGCGACGATATTTTTCAGTGTGTGGATGACTGGGGAACTTTGTACGATGGGGCACTTTATTGGAGTAGCTATAATCAATTGCATTTCTTAATCCTTTTTTGTTGGTATTGTTAGTTGTTTTGGTTCTAAATTATTGTTAACTATATTTTGCTAATTTTCTTATTCATTTTCCCTTTTATTAGTAATCATCAATCTTAGTATTTGCACAACTCATATATTCAGTCACTTTGTTTGTTACAATCTAATATTTTGGAGAGGGCCGTAACTAATGCTGTATCACTTGTGACCCAACCCATTTGCTTCTACATTTATTAACAATTATTGTGCACAACAATGATATAAATCGCTCATACTATGCATACTTATACAAGTGTGTTTTTGTTCTGTACATTGTATATATAGAATGAATGCAATAGAGATAGATTTCTTTATTTATAGATGGTGACCTAATTAGTTCTGAACTAATCTTCCTTATGTCCCTCTTAACGTTCTTAGCACTATAGCATTGATGCACATACACAATAAATATAACCAAAGTACACAGTTACGCCACGCAATATACGCCATGCAATTACACCATGCAATATACATGTATACTGTTGTACAATGTAGCTTAAACAAATCATGTAATGTTATCAAAATACAAAACGACATAAGCATATTGAAAGACAATCATTATATATATAACGTTCTAGTGTATACCGATTAAAAAGTTGTTGTATCCATATTTTACATTTTGTCTTGAACGTTTTCAAAGATCTGGACGTCTTAATTGCCAATGGTAGCATAAGTTATCAACATGACAATATTTGTTTTATGATACTATGTACAATATAACATGACATCGATTGTATACAGTCTACAACCGTTATGTCAAAGTAGGTTATGTCGAATTATCCGGTTATCTCGAAATCGGATCAAAGTTCCGTATCAGACACTATCACTGTACATATAACTGGCTCCATTTATATCGAATTTCGTTAAGTCAAACATCGGTTATATCCAAGTATTTTGTTCGGTCCGACGGAATTCGACATAACGGATGTAGACTGTATATAAGTAATATGCTACATAGACAAATGACTAGCCGTTTTATCAGGATCTGCACTTTTTGCCAGTAATATTCCTATTAGTAGGCAAAATTACCCATTTTGCTAAATGAACTGGTCCAAATATAATGTTCTTATTAATGTATTGGTCTAAAAAATATCATGCACCAGTCCATATCAGTTACTTGGTGTTGAATAGGTTAACACATGCATACTTAATATCACATTTCTTGACAGGGACTTTGCTGTGGATAATGATGCTATTTATCTACTTGTTCCTCTCTATTGTCGTAAACTACAGCGGATATCTAGGTGAGAGTTACCTTAGTTTAAACTTTATATATTTTACAACGATTGCGTAGCAAGATTTAGCAACTTATATTAATCACTCCCGAGACTCATCTCTCTCTCTCTCTCGCTCTCCTCTCCTCTCCTCTCTTCACCTCTCCATCTCTCTCATTGGCTCGGATGAAAGCGTAACTGCACACTTGTCCGATCTGGCGACCATCGTTCCACCTCACATACTTCCCAGTCCGAGGATCGAACCCGGGTTGCATTGGTGAGAGGCGAGCGAGTTAACAACTGCGCTATTCGGACATCCACATTAATTGCTTCACCTTGAATTAGTTTATACAAATTTATTTTAGCTCGATTGCGAAACAAGTTCTTTCAACTTATATTAATCACTCTCGAGACTTCATTCCTGATGGAATCCATCGCCATGAAGGAGAGAGAAGAGGCAATGTGGAATTTAAATGCCTTGTAAGGGCACAACAGCTCCAGCGGGGCTCGAACTCCGGACCTTTCGCACCTGAAGCGAACGCACATCCACTGCGCTATCACGACTTCCAATTAATTAATGAAAGAATCGATGGTTAATAGTTTCCATCGGGATATGGACTGTATTGGGCGTGGTTAATGTGTGTTCAATGGCACAACGAAAGTATAGCACACATTGCATTTAAAATGATTTCAGTCCAGATTTGCAACTTACCGTATGCCGGAACAGGTAACTAGATCATCCTTGGAACAGCGTATACTATAAGACATGCCTTTTTTCGCGAAGAACGCTGCCTAATAATGCGAGTGCGCATGCCCGAACATTCGAGTGCGCATGTGAGCTGTATATAATTAGTTGGGAACTCTCATACGAAAATGTATGCAATCAGGGCACATACGTTCATCGAAGGAAATGCAATAGCAATGTAAATATTATGCTATGGTGCTACATCAAAGCACTTTTGAAAATATTACATTACATCGTTTAGAGTCAAGTAATATATGTTTGATTATACATTACTAATTTATTATACATCACGTGACTATTAAATTTAAATTTTCCATAGCAGTCAAAGAATTTTACTTTTTTCAGAGATAATATTGACAGGTCAGCTTCAGAAAATGCATACTGACCGATCAATATTATTTACTGTTGCTTCAGTGATAACATTGACCGCAATGTTGAGCTTACAGAGTGAAAATGCTAACTTAAAGTCGTTCATGATATTTACGTTTCGATTGCTTGTGATTCCTATTCCCCCTGGGCTACACGTACTTGTGTATTACAACTGTTTTCTGACGATGCCAATCATATAACAGTTAAACTATAAACTAGTATGTTCTAGGGATTTGTATTGTCTGTCGTTTTCAATTTTCAATAATTTGAAAATTATACCGGAACTATATTCTATCGCTATCGTTGACATTAACATTAACATTAAGGTGGTGCGGTTGTGTCTTGAAGTAAAATGAGGCTACCGGCAGGGGCTGTAAAATTAATAAAAGTGGATAAAATATATATTAACCAACAATTATTGGAAACGACAAAAGAAAAAGAAGATGTGTGTGTGTGCTTACGTTTATTTATCGTCGCTACCGGTTGCCCATATGAGCAACGCATCATGAAGAGATTAGTCATTTTAGATTTTTGGGTGATCATTGCACTATCCACCAACACTCTAAAATGACTAATCTCTTCAGGAGGCGCCGATCATATGGGCAACCGGTAGGGACGATAAATAAACGTAAAATACACACAAATGTGTAATATATTCATGGAAAGGAATTTACATAAGCTCTAAGCTTGTTTTCCAATTCATTTCAAATAGGGTGTGTATTGTATAGTGTACATAATAAATTATTATAATGTATGAACTGAATAAAATATGTTTAAACTAAACAGGGTACTGTTATATGTGTATATGAAAATAAACTGAAAACCTGTCCAATAATAATGCTTCGTATAATGTTACTAACTCGCTCTGATTTATAGTTGCAGGTTGTGCAGTGGGTTGTGCCAGCTGCAGAGGAAACGGTGATTGTGAAGTCTGTGATACTGGATACTGTCTGAATGGAAATAAGTGTGAACAGTGTGCGACAGGTTGTACACAGTGTTCACTAAACGGTGATTGTTCAAAATGTAGTATTGAGTATTGGCTGAGTGAAGGTGCATGTGAACGGTGTTCGACTAACTGCATCGGCTGTAGTGGTGCAACAGAATGTATTGACTGCGTGGCCGGGTACATGGTAACTTGGCTTCAGTGTATACTAAAATGCTCCAGTAATTGTGACCAGAACGGTTGTCATAGCATTAATGGAACATGCCATTACTGCATAGCCGGATACTATGGTGACCAATGTAACCATAAATGTGAGTATTGTGAGAATGAACAATGTGTGCGTACCGGATGTGTAAGTGGATGCCAACAGGGCTTTTATCAGGAAGTTAGTGGTACTTATTCAACATGTCTCCATTGTCCTAGTAACTGCAATACATGTTTAAATACACATGTGTGCTCCGAATGTGAAAGTGGATTTTATATACATACATATGATATAAACGGGGATGAACATATAGTATGTAACCCGTGTATATCTCCCTGTGGAACCTGTACTGGTTTATATACCTGTACATCATGCCAATCAGGCTATAGTCTGACACAACAAAACACTTGTGAGCAATCTAATTGTACTGAAAGTAGTCATTGTCTAAACAGCTGCGATAATAGCGGAAACTGTATCGATGGATGTGAAGACGGTTGGACAGGACAAGTATGCTCAAGCCAGTGTCCAATCCATTGCAAGAAATGTGAACAAGGAAATCCGAGCATCTGTACACAATGTATCGGAAAGTATTACTCTACAAGTGGTAATAGCCCTTGCAGTCAGGACTGTAAGGGGCTAGAAGGGCCATATACGTGTCGTTTGAACGATGGTGTATGTCTAAATGGCTGTGTGGATGGATATTGGGGTCAGACATGTGATGCTAGGTGCAACGCTAACTGTGTCCCAACAATATGTACTCAAATGGACGGGCATTGCAACAGCTGCAATCGAATGTTCTATGGAGATTCGTGTGAGGATAATTGCAATACACATTGTCATGATGGTGGAAGTGCTGCACCGGTATGCTTCAAGTCCAGTGGCTCATGTTCGAATGGCTGCATGCAAGGATATAGCGGTGATACATGTGACGTGGAGGATGTACGAGTTACCATGACGACACCCACTACGACAACAACAGGTACACAGAACATGCTGTACCATCAATGTGCTTGTTTGATTTGGGGGATCGAAGACACACCAACAGCTTAGGTCATATGACATCTCTCTAGCTATTATTATTGGAGAAAGACATGACTTGTCCGTCTGAGTAACAGTTCATGCACTCCCGGGTATAACCACTGACCGTATGCAAGCCAGCTGATCTAGCTTGCTCACTTGAAAGAATTCGATACACCAAGTGGTATTCGAACCTAACGCGGTGAGGGGCAGGTGATGCATAGGTAACGACCTTCACCGCCCGAACAAGGAGGCCCCTGCACAATCAGCATACCATTTAAGTATTTAATGTGTATTGTGAAATTATCAATTTCATATATATTTTAGTTCGAAACTTGTTCAAATAAAGACTAACATGGTTAATAATTAAAGTTTATACTTTATTTATTTATTTTACAACGATTACGAAATAAGTTTTACGGCTTATATTAATCACTGTCGTTGGCTCGGATGAAAGCGTAACTGTGGTCATTCGTGTGGGAGGAAACCGGAGTACCTGGAAAACCTCACCTGTCCGATCTGGCGACCACCGTACCATTGCACATACTTCCCAGTCCGGGTTGCATTGATGAGAATTGCATATTCAAATTTTGTTGCATTCTCCAAAGACTGAAATGTAAACCGACTTTCATACACATTGCTTAATAAAATTTAATATTTTGAATTCAAAATGAGAGCAATCGAATTGATAAAAGTGGAAGTAGTGTTATCGCTGTGTTAGCATGTTCGCTTCAGGTGCGAACTACCTGGAGTGGAGTTCGGGCTCCGCTAGAGCCGTTACGATTGTGCCCTTAGGCAAGACATTTAAATTCCACATTGCCTCTTCTCTCTCCCCCGTAGCGTTGGATTCCGTCAGGAATGAGGTATCGAGAGTGTTTAATATAAGTTGTATGAACTTGTTTCGTAATCGAGCTAAAATAAATTTGTATAAACTAAAATGTTTTTATAAAATTGCTTGGCATGTCTAGTTCTGTTACTTTCTCCATAGCATGAAATGTAAACCGAATCAACGTAATCATGGATTACGTAACAACATTTAAAATTTTGAATTCAAAAGAGCAATCTAAAAGATAAAATTGGGCGGCACCTCTATGTCTTCTGATTCAGTTTTATGGGAAATTACTTATATATGGAACACAATTGGGTGCACGAATATAATATTCATCAATATATTTCTAAAATAAATATTTACAATTATGGAATATAATTCACTGAAGTAGTATACATTTAAAAGACATATTCATATTATAAAGAAACATCCACAAAAGTGACAGAATCGGCGACAGTACTGACCAGTAATGAGCCGCTCTCTATCGACAACAAGGAGAGTGACAGGTTCTGGATTGGCTATGGCTCTGTTGTCGGATCATGCCTTGTAATTGGCGCCGTAGTGTTCGCCATATACATTGCCCTGGGAAGGTATGATCAATTGATTCAAATTATACTTCCCTTCCCTTATTCAAACTATGTGTAATTGAAGAGGTTTTTATAAAGATGAAACATTTGGTAAATCATACAGAACGTAATATATAGAATAATTCAATAGCTTCATACACCAACATGGGACCTTACACATTCAATGACACCATTCATCCGGACGCATTCAAAGAGTGTGTATCCGCCTTAGTTTTCAATAAATACTTCACCAAAACCATATTAAAATACACTACTTATATCGCCTTAGTTTTCAATAAATACTTCACCAATACCATATTAAAATACAGTACTTGTATCTACATCGTTTTCAATAATTACTTCACCAATACCATATTAAAATGCAGTACTTGCATTGCCGTAGTTTTAAATAAATACTTCACCAAAACCATATTAAAATACAGTACTTGTATCTCCATCGTTTTCAATAAGTACTTCACCAATACCATATTAAAATACAGTACTTGTATCTCCAGCGTTTTCAATAAATACTTCATCAAAACCATATTAAAATACAGTACTTGTATCTGCTTAGTTTTCAATAAGTACTTCACCAAAACCATATTAAAATACAGTACATGTATCTCCTTAGTTTTCAATAAATACTTCACCAACACCATATTAAAATACCGTACTTGTATCTCCTTAGTTTTCAATAAATACTTCACCAAAACCATATTAAAATACAGTACTTGTATCTCCATCGTTTTCATTAAATACTTCACCAAAACCATATTAAAATACAGTACTTGTATCTCCTTAGTTTTCAATAAATACTTCACCAATACCATAATACAATACAGTACTTGTATCTCCTTAGTTTTCAATAAATACTTCACCAAAACCATATTAAAATACAGTACTTGTATCTCCATCGTTTTCATTAAATACTTCACCAAAACCATATTAAAATACAGTACTTGTATCTCCTTAGTTTTCAATAAGTATTTCACCAAATCCATATTGAAATACAGTACTTGTATCTGCTTAGTTTTCAATAAGTACTTCACCAAAACCATATTAAAATACTGTACTTGTATCTCCTTAGTTTTCAATAAATACTTCACCAATACCATATTAAAATACAGTACTTGTATCTCCTTAGTTTTCAATAAATACTTCACCAAATCCATATTAAAATACAGTACTTGTAACTCCATCGTTTCCAATAAACACTTCACCAAAACCATATTAAAATACAGTATTTGAATCTCCTTAGTTTTCAATAAATACTTCACCAATACCATATTAAAATATAGTACTTGTATCTCCTTAGTTTTCAATAAATACTTCACCAAAGCCATATTGATATACAGTACTTGTATCTCCTTAGTTGTCAATAAATACTTCACCAAAACCATATTAAAAATACAGTACTTGTATCTCCTTAGTTTTCAATAAATACTTCACCAAAGCCATATTGATATACAGTACTTGTATCTCCTTAGTTGTCAATAAATACTTCACCAAAACCATATTAAAATACAGTACTTGTATCTCAATCGTTTTCAATAAATACTTCACCAAAACCATATTAAAATACAGTACTTGTATCACCTTAGTTTTCAATAAATACTTCACCAATACCATATTAAAAACAGTACTTCTATCGCCTTCGTTTTCAATAAGTACTTCACCAATATCATATTAAAATACAGTATTTGTATCGCCTTCGTTTTCGATAAATACTTCACCAATACCATATTAAAATACAGTACTTGTATCGCCTTCGTTTTCAATAAGTACTTCACCAATACCATATTAAAATACAGTACTTGTATCGCCTTCGTTTTCGATAAAAACTTCACCAAAACTATATTAAAATACAGTACTTGTATCGCCTTCGTTTTCAATAAGTATTTCACATAAACCATATTAAAATGCAGTCCTTGTATCTCCTTAGTTTTCAATAAATACTTCACCAATACCATATTAAAATACAGTACTTGTATCGCCTTCGTTTTCAATAAATACTTCACCAAAACCATATTAAAATACAGTACTTGTATCTCCTTAGTTTTCAATAAATACTTCACCTAAACCATATTAAAATGCAGTACTTGTATCTTCTTAGTTTTATATAAATATTTCACCAAAACCATATTAAAATACAGTACTTGTATCTCCATCGTTTTCAATAAGTACTTCACCAATACCATATTAAAATACAGTACTTGTATCTCCAGCGTTTTCAATAAATACTTCACCAAACCCATATTAAAATAAAGTACTTGTATCTCCTTAGTTTTCAAAAAGTACTTCACCAATACCATATTAAAATACAGTACTTGTACCTCCTTAGTTTTCAATAAATACTTCACCAAAACCATATTAAAATACAGTACTTGTAAATCCATCGTTTCCAATAAATACTTCACCAAAACCATATTAAAATCCAGTACTTCTATCTCCTTACTTTTCAATAAATACTTCACAAAAACCATATTAAAATACAGTAATTGTATCTGCTTAGTTTTCAATAAATACTTCACCAAAACCATATTAAAATACAGTACTTGTAGATCCTTAGTTTTCAATAAATACTTCACAAAAACCATATTAAAATACAGTACTTGTATCTGCTTAGTTTTCAATAAGTACTTCACCAACACCATAATAAAATACAGTACTTGTATCTCCTTAGTTTTCAATAAATACTTCACCAAAACCATATTAAAATACAGTACTTGTATCTCCATCGTTTTCATTAAATACTTCACCAAAACCATATTAAAATACAGTACTTGTATCTCCTTAGTTTTCAATAAATACTTCACCAAAGTCATATTGATATACAGTACTTGTATCTCCTTAGTTGTCAATAAATACTTCACCAAAACCATATTAAAATACAGTACTTGTATCTCCATCGTTTTCAATAAATACTTCACCAAAACCATATTAAAATACAGTACTTGTATCTCCTTAGTTTTCAATAAATACTTCACCAATACCATATTAAAAACAGTACTTGTATCGCCTTCGTTTTCAATAAGTACTTCACCAATATCATATTAAAATACAGTATTTGTATCGCCTTCGTTTTCGATAAATATTTCACCAATACCATATTAAAATACAGTACTTGTATCGCCTTCGTTTTCAAAAAGTACTTCACCAATACCATATTAAAATACAGTACTTGTATCGCCTTCGTTTTCGATAAAAACTTCACCAAAACTATATTAAAATACAGTACTTGTATCGCCTTCGTTTTCAATAAGTATTTCACATAAACCATATTAAAATACAGTACTTGTATCTCCTTAGTTTTCAATAAATACTTCACCAATACCATATTAAAATACAGTACTTGTATCTCCATCGTTTTCAATAAATACTTCACCAATACCATATTAAAATACAGTACTTGTATCTCCTTAGTTTTCAATAAATACTTCACCAAAACCATATTAAAATACAGTACTTGTATCTCCATCGTTTTCAATAAATACTTCACCAATACCATATTAAAATACAGTACTTGTATCTACATCGTTTTCAATAATTACTTCACCAATACCATATTAAAATGCAGTACTTGCATTGCCGTAGTTTTAAATAAATACTTCACCAAAACCATATTAAAATACAGTACTTGTATCTCCAGCGTTTTCAATAAATACTTCACCAAAACCATAATAAAATACAGTACTTGTATCTGCTTAGTTTTCAATAAGTACTTCACCAACACCATATTAAAATACAGTACTTGTATCTCCTTAGTTTTCAATAAATACTTCACCAAAACCATATTAAAATACAGTACTTGTATCTCCATCGTTTTCATTAAATACTTCACCAAAACCATATTAAAATACAGTACTTGTATCTCCTTAGTTTTCAATAAGTATTTCACCAATACCATATTAAAATACAGTACTTGTATCTCCATTGTTTTCAATAAATACTTCACCAAAACCATATTAAAATACAGTACTTGTATCTCCATCGTTTCCAATAAACACTTCACCAAAACCATATTAAAATACAGTATTTGAATCTCCTTAGTTTTCAATAAATACTTCACCAAACCATATTAAAATACAGTACTTGTATCTCCTTAGTTTTCAATAAATACTTCACCAAAGCCATATTGATATACAGTACTTGTATCTCCTTAGTTGTCAATAAATACTTCACCAAAACCATATTAAAATACAGTACTTGTATCTCAATCGTTTTCAATAAATACTTCACCAAAACCATATTAAAATACAGTACTTGTATCACCTTAGTTTTCAATAAATACTTCACCAATACCATATTAAAAACAGTACTTCTATCGCCTTCGTTTTCAATAAGTACTTCACCAATATCATATTAAAATACAGTACTTGTATCTCCTTAGTTTTCAATAAGTATTTCACCAAATCCATATTGAAATACAGTACTTGTATCTGCTTAGTTTTCAATAAGTACTTCACCAAAACCATATTAAAATACTGTACTTGTATCTCCTTAGTTTTCAATAAATACTTCACCAATACCATATTAAAATACAGTACTTGTATCTCCTTAGTTTTCAATAAATACTTCACCAAATCCATATTAAAATACAGTACTTGTAACTCCATCGTTTCCAATAAACACTTCACCAAAACCATATTAAAATACAGTATTTGAATCTCCTTAGTTTTCAATAAATACTTCACCAATACCATATTAAAATATAGTACTTGTATCTCCTTAGTTTTCAATAAATACTTCACCAAAGCCATATTGATATACAGTACTTGTATCTCCTTAGTTGTCAATAAATACTTCACCAAAACCATATTAAAAATACAGTACTTGTATCTCCTTAGTTTTCAATAAATACTTCACCAAAGCCATATTGATATACAGTACTTGTATCTCCTTAGTTGTCAATAAATACTTCACCAAAACCATATTAAAATACAGTACTTGTATCTCCATCGTTTTCAATAAATACTTCACCAAAACCATATTAAAATACAGTACTTGTATCACCTTAGTTTTCAATAAATACTTCACCAATACCATATTAAAAACAGTACTTGTATCGCCTTCGTTTTCAATAAGTACTTCACCAATATCATATTAAAATACAGTATTTGTATCGCCTTCGTTTTCGATAAATACTTCACCAATACCATATTAAAATACAGTACTTGTATCGCCTTCGTTTTCAATAAGTACTTCACCAATACCATATTAAAATACAGTACTTGTATCGCCTTCGTTTTCGATAAAAACTTCACCAAAACTATATTAAAATACAGTACTTGTATCGCCTTCGTTTTCAATAAGTATTTCACATAAACCATATTAAAATGCAGTCCTTGTATCTCCTTAGTTTTCAATAAATACTTCACCAATACCATATTAAAATACAGTACTTGTATCGCCTTCGTTTTCAATAAATACTTCACCAAAACCATATTAAAATACAGTACTTGTATCTCCTTAGTTTTCAATAAATACTTCACCTAAACCATATTAAAATGCAGTACTTGTATCTTCTTAGTTTTATATAAATATTTCACCAAAACCATATTAAAATACAGTACTTGTATCTCCATCGTTTTCAATAAGTACTTCACCAATACCATATTAAAATACAGTACTTGTATCTCCAGCGTTTTCAATAAATACTTCACCAAACCCATATTAAAATACAGTACTTGTATCTCCTTAGTTTTCAAAAAGTACTTCACCAATACCATATTAAAATACAGTACTTGTACCTCCTTAGTTTTCAATAAATACTTCACCAAAACCATATTAAAATACAGTACTTGTAAATCCATCGTTTCCAATAAATACTTCACCAAAACCATATTAAAATCCAGTACTTCTATCTCCTTACTTTTCAATAAATACTTCACAAAAACCATATTAAAATACAGTAATTGTATCTGCTTAGTTTTCAATAAATACTTCACCAAAACCATATTAAAATACAGTACTTGTAGATCCTTAGTTTTCAATAAATACTTCACAAAAACCATATTAAAATACAGTACTTGTATCTGCTTAGTTTTCAATAAGTACTTCACCAACACCATAATAAAATACAGTACTTGTATCTCCTTAGTTTTCAATAAATACTTCACCAAAACCATATTAAAATACAGTACTTGTATCTCCATCGTTTTCATTAAATACTTCACCAAAACCATATTAAAATACAGTACTTGTATCTCCTTAGTTTTCAATAAATACTTCACCAAAGTCATATTGATATACAGTACTTGTATCTCCTTAGTTGTCAATAAATACTTCACCAAAACCATATTAAAATACAGTACTTGTATCTCCATCGTTTTCAATAAATACTTCACCAAAACCATATTAAAATACAGTACTTGTATCACCTTAGTTTTCAATAAATACTTCACCAATACCATATTAAAAACAGTACTTGTATCGCCTTCGTTTTCAATAAGTACTTCACCAATATCATATTAAAATACAGTATTTGTATCGCCTTCGTTTTCGATAAATATTTCACCAATACCATATTAAAATACAGTACTTGTATCGCCTTCGTTTTCAAAAAGTACTTCACCAATACCATATTAAAATACAGTACTTGTATCGCCTTCGTTTTCGATAAAAACTTCACCAAAACTATATTAAAATACAGTACTTGTATCGCCTTCGTTTTCAATAAGTATTTCACATAAACCATATTAAAATACAGTACTTGTATCTCCTTAGTTTTCAATAAATACTTCACCAATACCATATTAAAATACAGTACTTGTATCTCCATCGTTTTCAATAAATACTTCACCAATACCATATTAAAATACAGTACTTGTATCTCCTTAGTTTTCAATAAATACTTCACCAAAACCATATTAAAATACAGTACTTGTATCTCCATCGTTTTCAATAAATACTTCACCAATACCATATTAAAATACAGTACTTGTATCTACATCGTTTTCAATAATTACTTCACCAATACCATATTAAAATGCAGTACTTGCATTGCCGTAGTTTTAAATAAATACTTCACCAAAACCATATTAAAATACAGTACTTGTATCTCCAGCGTTTTCAATAAATACTTCACCAAAACCATAATAAAATACAGTACTTGTATCTGCTTAGTTTTCAATAAGTACTTCACCAACACCATAATAAAATACAGTACTTGTATCTCCTTAGTTTTCAATAAATACTTCACCAAAACCATATTAAAATACAGTACTTGTATCTCCATCGTTTTCATTAAATACTTCACCAAAACCATATTAAAATACAGTACTTGTATCTCCTTAGTTTTCAATAAGTATTTCACCAATACCATAATAAAATACAGTACTTGTATCTCCATTGTTTTCAATAAATACTTCACCAAAACCATATTAAAATACAGTACTTGTAACTCCATCGTTTCCAATAAACACTTCACCAAAACCATATTAAAATACAGTATTTGAATCTCCTTAGTTTTCAATAAATACTTCACCAAACCATATTAAAATACAGTACTTGTATCTCCTTAGTTTTCAATAAATACTTCACCAAAGCCATATTGATATACAGTACTTGTATCTCCTTAGTTGTCAATAAATACTTCACCAAAACCATATTAAAATACAGTACTTGTATCTCCATCGTTTTCAATAAATACTTCACCAAAACCATATTAAAATACAGTACTTGTATCACCTTAGTTTTCAATAAATACTTCACCAATACCATATTAAAAACAGTACTTGTATCGCCTTCGTTTTCAATAAGTACTTCACCAATATCATATTAAAATACAGTACTTGTATCGCCTTCGTTTTCGATAAATACTTCACCAAAACCATATTAAAATACAGTACTTGTATCTCCTTCGTTTTCAATAAGTACTTCACCAAAACCATATTAAAATACAGTACTTGTATCGCCTTCGTTTTCGATAAATACTTCACCAAAACCATATTAAAATACAGTACTTGTATCTCCTTCGTTTTCAATAAGTATTTCACAAACCATATTAAAATACAGTACTTGTATCTCCTTAGTTTTCAATAAATACTTCACCAATACCATATTAAAATACAGTACTTGTATCTCCTTCGTTTTCAATAAATACTTCACCAAAACCATATTAAAATACAGTACTTGTATCTCCTTAGTTTTCAATAAATACTTCACCAAAACCATATTAAAATACAGTACTTGTATCTCCTTAGTTTTCAATAAATACTTCACCAAAACCATATTAAAATACAGTACTTGTATCTCCATCGTTTTCAATAAATACTTCACCAATACCATATTAAAATACAGTACTTGTATCTCCTTAGTTTTCAATAAATACTTCACCAAAACCATATTAAAATACAGTACTTGTATCTCCTTAGTTTTCAATAAATACTTCACCAAAACCATATTAAAATACAGTACTTGTATCTCCTTAGTTTTCAATAAATACTTCACCAAAACCATATTAAAATACAGTACTTGTATCTCCAGTTTTAATAAATACTTCACCAAAACCATATTAAAATACAGTACTTGTATCTCCTTAGTTTTCAATAAATACTTCACCAAAACCATATTAAAATACAGTACTTGTATCTCCTTAGTTTTCAATAAATACTTCACCAAAACCATATTAAAATACAGTACTTGTATCTCCTTAGTTTTCAATAAATACTTCACCAAAACCATATTAAAATACAGTACTTGTATCTCCTTAGTTGTCAATAAATACTTCACCAAAACCATATTAAAATACAGTACTTGTATCTCCATCGTTTCAATAAATACTTCACCAAAACCATATTAAAATACAGTACTTGTATCTCCTTAGTTTTCAATAAATACTTCACCAAAACCATATTAAAATACAGTACTTGTATCTCCTGTTTTCATAACCTAGTTTAATAAATACTTCACCAAACCATATTAAAATACAGTACTTGTATCTCCATCGTTTTCAATAAATACTTCACCAAAACCATATTAAAATACAGTACTTGTATCTCCATCGTTTTCAATAAATACTTCACCAAAACCATATTAAAATACAGTACTTGTATCTCCTTAGTTTTCAATAAATACTTCACCAAAACCATATTAAAATACAGTACTTGTATCTCCTTAGTTTTCAATAAATACTTCACCAAAACCATATTAAAATACAGTACTTGTATCTCCTTAGTTTTCAATAAATACTTCACCAAAACCATATTAAAATACAGTACTTGTATCTCCTTAGTTTTCAATAAATACTTCACCAAAACCATATTAAAATACAGTACTTGTATCTCCATCGTTTTCAATAAATACTTCACCAAAACCATATTAAAATACAGTACTTGTATCTCCTTAGTTTTCAATAAATACTTCACCAAAACCATATTAAAATACAGTACTTGTAAATCCATCGTTTCCAATAAATACTTCACCAAAACCATATTAAAATCCAGTACTTCTATCTCCTTAGTTTTCAATAAATACTTCACCAAAACCATATTAAAATACAGTAATTGTATCTGCTTAGTTTTCAATAAATACTTCACCAAAACCATATTAAAATACAGTACTTGTATCTCCTTAGTTTTCAATAAATACTTCACCAAAACCATATTAAAATACAGTACTTGTATCTCCTTAGTTGTCAATAAATACTTCACCAAAACCATATTAAAATACAGTACTTGTATCTCCATCGTTTCAATAAATACTTCACCAAAACCATATTAAAATACACTACTTATATCGCCTTAGTTTTCAATAAATACTTCAGCAATACCATATTAAAATACAGTACTTGTATCTACATCGTTTTCAATAATTACTTCACCAATACCATATTAAAATGCAGTACTTGCATTGCCGTAGTTTTAAATAAATACTTCGCCAATACCATATTAAAATACAGTACTTGTATCTCCAGCGTTTTCAATAAATACTTCACCAAAACCATATTAAAATACAGTACTTGTATCTGCTTAGTTTTCAATAAGTACTTCACCAAAACCATATTAAAATACAGTACTTGTATCTCCTTAGTTTTCAATAAATACTTCACCAAAACCATATTAAAATACAGTACTTGTATCTCCATCGTTTTCAATAAATACTTCACCAAAACCATATTAAAATACAGTACTTGTATCTCCTTAGTTTTCAATAAATACTTCACCAAAACCATATTAAAATACAGTACTTGTATCTCCATCGTTTTCAATAAATACTTCACCAAAACCATATTAAAATACAGTACTTGTATCTCCTTAGTTTTCAATAAATACTTCACCAATACCATATTAAAATACAGTACTTGTATCTCCTTCGTTTTCAATAAGTACTTCACCAAATCCATATTAAATACAGTACTTGTATCTCCTTAGTTTTCAATAAATACTTCACCAAAACCATATTAAAATACAGTACTTGTATCTCCATCGTTTTCAATAAATACTTCACCAAAACCATATTAAAATACAGTACTTGTATCTCCTTCGTTTTCAATAAATACTTCACCAAAACCATATTAAAATACAGTACTTGTATCGCCTTCGTTTTCAATAAGTATTTCACCAAATCCATATTGAAATACAGTACTTGTATCTGCTTAGTTTTCAATAAGTACTTCACCAAAACCATATTAAAATACAGTACTTGTATCTCCATAGTTTTCAATAAATACTTCACCAAAACCATATTAAAATACAGTACTTGTATCTCCTTCGTTTTCAATAAATACTTCACCAAAACCATATTAAAATACAGTACTTGTATCTCCTTAGTTTTCAATAAATACTTCACCAAAACCATATTAAAATACAGTACTTGTATCTCCTTAGTTTTCAATAAATACTTCACCAAAACCATATTAAAATACAGTACTTGTATCTCCTTAGTTTTCAATAAATACTTCACCAAAACCATATTAAAATACAGTACTTGTATCTCCTTAGTTTTCAATAAATACTTCACCAAAACCATATTAAAATACAGTACTTGTATCTCCTTAGTTTTCAATAAATACTTCACCAAAACCATATTAAAATACAGTACTTGTATCTCCTTAGTTTTCAATAAATACTTCACCAAAACCATATTAAAATACAGTACTTGTATCTCCTTAGTTTTCAATAAATACTTCACCAAAACCATATTAAAATACAGTACTTGTATCTCCTTAGTTTTCAATAAATACTTCACCAAAACCATATTAAAATACAGTACTTGTATCTCCTTAGTTTTCAATAAATACTTCACCAAAACCATATTAAAATACAGTACTTGTATCTCCTTAGTTTTCAATAAATACTTCACCAAAACCATATTAAAATACAGTACTTGTATCTCTTAGTTTCTAAATACTTCACCAAAACCATATTAAAATACAGTACTTGTA
Organism: Archivesica marissinica; assembly: GCA_014843695.1. NCBI lineage: Eukaryota > Metazoa > Mollusca > Bivalvia > Venerida > Vesicomyidae > Archivesica > Archivesica marissinica. The sequence continues at coordinate 46,911,697 of CM026392.1, read as the reverse complement.
TCTCCTTAGTTTTCAATAAATACTTCACCAAACCATATTAAAATACAGTACTTGTATCTCCTTAGTTTTCAATAAATACTTCACCAAAACCATATTAAAATACAGTACTTGTATCTCCTTAGTTTTCAATAAATACTTCACCAAAACCATATTAAAATACAGTACTTGTATCTCCTTAGTTTTCAATAAATACTTCACCAAAACCATATTAAAATACAGTACTTGTATCTCCTTAGTTTTCAATAAATACTTCACCAAAACCATATTAAAATACAGTACTTGTATCTCCTTAGTTTTCAATAAATACTTCACCAAAACCATATTAAAATACAGTACTTGTATCTCCTTAGTTTTCAATAAATACTTCACCAAAACCATATTAAAATACAGTACTTGTATCTCCTTAGTTTTCAATAAATACTTCACCAAAACCATATTAAAATACAGTACTTGTATCTCCTTCGTTTTCAATAAATACTTCACCAAAACCATATTAAAATACAGTACTTGTATCTCCTTAGTTTTCAATAAATACTTCAC
>CM026392.1:46889713-46910157 GCA_014843695.1 Archivesica marissinica | reverse complement strand
ACACATAGTACATATGTCAACACATACACATACACATACAATACATAGCATGAAAATACAATAGTACATATGTCAACACATACACATACACATACAATACATAGCATGAACATACAATAGTACATATGTCATACACATACACATACACATACAATACATAGCATGAACATACACATAGTACATATGTCATACACATACAGATACACATACAATACATAGCATGAACATACACATGGTACATATGTCATACACATACAGATACAGATACAATACATAGCATGAACATACACATGGTACATATGTCATACACATACAGATACAGATACAATACATAGCATGAACATACACATGGTACATATGTCATACACATACAGATACAGATACAATACATAGTATGAACATACACATGGTACATATGTCATACACATACACATACACATACATAGCATGGACATACACATGGTACATATGTCATACACATACAGATACAGATACAATACATAGCATGAACATACACATGGTACATATGTCATACACATACAGATACAGATACAATACATAGCATGAACATACACATGGTACATATGTCATACACATACAGATACAGATACAATACATGGCATGAACATACACATGGTACATATGTCATACACATACACATACACATACAAAACATAGCACGAACATACACATAGTACATATGTCATACACATACACATACAATACATAGCATGAACATACACATGGTACATATGTCATACACATACACATACAATACATAGCATGAACATACACATGGTACATATGTCATACACATACAGATACAGATACAATACATAGCATGAACATACACATGGTACATATGTCATACACATACACTTACACATACACATACACATACACATACACATACAGACACAATACATAGCATGAACATACACATGGTACATATGTCATACACATACAGATACACATACAATACATAGCATGAACATACACATAGTACATATGTCATACACATACACATACACATACAATACATAGCATGAACATACACATGGTACATATGTCATACACATACAGATACAGATACAATACATAGCATGAACATACACATACACATACACATACAATACATAGCATGAACATACACATGGTACATATGTCATACACATACAGATACAGATACAATACATAGCATGAACATACACATGGTACATATGTCATACACATACACATACACATACAATACATAGCATGAACATACACATAGTACATATGTCATACACATACAGATACAGATACAATACATAGCATGAACATACACATGGTACATATGTCATACACATACAGATACACATACAATACATAGCATGAACATACACATAGTACATATGTCATACACATACACATACACATACAATACATAGCATGAACATACACATGGTACATATGTCATACACATACAGATACAGATACAATACATAGCATGAACATACACATGGTACATATGTCATACACATACAGATACAGATACAATACATAGCATGAACATACACATAGTACATATGTCATACACATACACATACAGATACAATACATAGCATGAACATACACATGGTACATATGTCATACACATACACATACAGATACAATACATAGCATGAACATACAATAGTACATATGTCATACACATACAGATACACATACAATACATAGCATGAACATACACATGGTACATATGTCATACACATACAGATACAGATACAATACATAGCATGAACATACACATGGTACATATGTCATACACATACAATACAGATACAATACATAGCATGAACATACACATAGTACATATGTCATACACATACACATACACATACAATACATAGCATGAACATACACATAGTACATATGTCATACACATACAGATACAGATACAATACATAGCATGAACATACACATGGTACATATGTCATACACATACAGATACAGATACAATACATAGCATGGACATACAATAGTACATATGTCATACACATACAGATACAGATACAATACATAGCATGAACATACAATAGTACATATGTCATACACATACAGATACAGATACAATACATAGCATGAACATACAATAGTACATATGTCATACACATACACATACACATACACATACACATGGTACATATGTCATACACATACACATACACATACACATACACATACACATACACATACACATACACATACACATACACATACACATACACATGGTACATATGTCATACACATACACATACACATACACATACAATACATAGCATGAACATACACACAGTACATATGTCATACACATACACATACACATACAGATACACATACAATACATAGCATGAACATACACATAGTACATATGTCATACACATACAGATACAGATACAATACATAGCATGAACATACACATGGTACATATGTCATACACATACACATACAGATACAATACATAGCATGAACATACACATGGTACATATGTCATACACATACAGATACACATACAATACATAGCATGAACATACACATGGTACATATGTCATACACATACACATACAGATACAATACATAGCATGAACATACACATGGTACATATGTCATACACATACACATACAGATACAATACATAGCATGAACATACACATGGTACATATGTCATACACATACACAACAAGCATACACATACAGATACAATACATAGCATGAACATACACATGGTACATATGTCATACACATACAGATACAGATACAATACATAGCATGAACATACACATGGTTTGGGCCACATGTTTTAGCAACATTAGACAACGGCCCGCACCAGGGACAACGACCGGCACCATGCATTTTCATGACAGGCAGTAGGTAGTTTTTGTATGTTTTCGAGATGTTATGTGACTTGAGACGAGTTCAGACTAGTTGATGTGTAGACAATAGGTCATATAAAAATACAGCAACCACCACCTACCTTTGTCACGGTCTTGATGGGACTTTTTATACGATGTCCTTACACGCATCAGCCACTGTACAACTTTGAAAAAGAAACAATACATGCCATTACTTGAGGTAAACGTAGATTATACAAATTTATTTTAGCTCGATTACGAAACAAGTTCGTATAGATTATACTATTCCCTCTCGAGACCTCATTCCTGATGGAATCCATCGCCACGAGGGAGAGAGAAGCAATGTGGAATTTAAATGCCTTGCCTAATGGCACAATAGTAACGGCTCCAACGGGGCTAGAACTCTTGGACGTTTGCATCTGAAGATTAGCAGTGCATTTGAATTCCACATGCCTCTTCTCTCTCCCTCGTGGTGGTGGATTCCATAAGGAATGAGGTATCGAGAGTGAATAATATACGACGTGAGGATAACTGGAGATGCTATATATTTTTAAAAAGATCTACACATTGCAATTGAAAGATATATTGGGTATATGTTATGTTATATTTCGGGTTTTACACCTGCATCAGCACCATTCTGGGCTATATCGCCGGCGGGCAGTTTACCTAACAACACCTTTTCTGGGCAGGCTCCAGCGGTTAACCAGTACTTGGGTGCACCAACCTCCATAAGAAACTGCCAACCTTTCCATATAAATGAGACACGGCCTGAGCGGTGCTATTGGGTATAAATACATACTATATTATGTTTATATGTACTGTCCAATACAGTTGTATTCTTACCGAATACAGTGATGAATACCATGGCGGTGATAACAACAATGCAAACAGCACCAAATAACAGAAACGTTGCAAACGAGTGAGCTTCCTTTAGCTTGATGGCCGCCGCTTGTTCAATCGTGTTACCTGAATTCCAATAATATATTTACATGTATTGGCTTCCTATTTCCACGCATATTGGCATGTATGGAAGCGTACAGGTGCCACACTCTGTACTATGTTTGAAAATATATATAATGTGCAGTGACATAATTAACTGAGACAGGCAATTTAATAATAATGCGGAAATACTCAATTTAATCAAAATTATGAGATACGCATATGAATTAAAATTAGGAAATACTCAATTGAATTAAAATTAGGAGATACGCAATTGAATTAAAATTAGAATATACTCAATTGAATTAAAATTAGGATATACTCAATTGAATTAAAATTAGGATATACTCAATCTAATCAAAATTAGGAGATACCAATCTAGATACGCAATTTAGATACGCAATTTAATCAAAATTAGGAGATGCACACTTAGCTCATAATTAAGGAGATATAATGTCATAATTATGACTTAGTTGTAAGTCATGCAAATGTAAGTATGGTTATGTTGTACGGACATTAACGGAGGCATGCACATGTAAGTATGGTTATGTTGTACGGACATTAACGGAGGTTACATGCAAATGTAAGTATGGTTATGTTGTACGGACATTAACGAAGGTTACATGCACATGTAAGTATGGTTATGTTGTACGGACATTAACGGAGGTTACATGCAAATGTAAGTATGGTTATGTTGTACGGACATTAACGGAGGTTACATGCACATGTAAGTATGGTTATGTTGTACGGACATTAACGAAGGTTACATGCACATGTAAGTATGGTTATGTTGTACGGACATTAACGGAGGTTACATGCACATGTAAGTATGGTTATGTTGTACGGACATTAACGAAGGTTACATGCACATGTAAGTATGGTTATGTTGTATGGACATTAACGGAGGTTACATGCAAATGTAAGTATGGTTATGTTGTACGGACATTAACGGAGGTTACATGCACATGTAAGTATGGTTATGTTGTACGGACATTAACGAAGGTTACATGCACATGTAAGTATGGTTATGTTGTACGGACATTAACGGAGGTTACATGCAAATGTAGGTATGGTTATGTTGTATGGACATTAACGGGGGTTACATACAAATGCAACGGGTCTTAATTATGATTTAGTTGTCTGTTGTATAGATGTATGCCAGTTAATTTAGTACGGACAATAAGTTATCCGAAATGGGTTTCAAAATCGTAAAACCTACATACAGGATAGTGTGGATAAAGCATATAGGTACTTGCCATCAAAACACACCACCTTAACCATCTGGTACTTGAGGCAGTACTGACCCCCGATACTATATAAAACCTGTAAAAAAGTATAAATAAACAAATAGCGACCAATTTTACGCTTATTTATCGTCGTTAACGGCTGCCCATATGAGCGGCGGGCTGTGTGCACATTTCCTGGACAGGCTTCAGCGGTTAACCAGTGCTTGGTGCACCAACCTCAGTAATAAGCTGTTTCATATAATGAGAGACACGGTCTGAACGGGGCTCGAACCCTTGACCATCAGTGATGACATGTTACAGTGTTATACAGTCAGCGAACATAACCCTTTCCTTCATAGAGATTTAGGTTAATATACTATTATATATATCTCCATACAAACGACAGCCATATAGCTATCATGCAGTGGATAAGTAGTCGCCATATTTATCCCACATTCATAGATATTACTGGGACTACATGAGATTTAGGTTAATAAACTATTATATCTCAATACAAACGACAACCATTTAGCTATCAAGCAGTGGATAAGTAGTCGCCATATCTATCCCATCTCCACATATATTACTGGAACTACATGAGATTCTGGCCTTTATTATGAACCATGGTTTGGCTACTACATTGTCAATGTATGTGGTATTGGTAATGGTGTCAAGAGGTGCTTCTATGAGGGAAATGGTTTATGAACAATGATTTGGCTACTACATTGTCAATGTATGTGGTATTGGTAATGGTGTCAAGAGGTGCTTCTATGAGGGAAATGGTTTATGAACACTAGTTTGGCTACTACATTGTCAATGTATGTGGTATTGGTAATGGTGTCAAGAGGTGCTTCTATGAGGGAAAGGGTTTATGAACATTGGTTTGGCTACTACATTGTCAATGTATGTCGTATTGGTAATGGTGTCAAGAGGTGCTTCTATGAGGGAAAGGGTTTATGAACATTGGTTTGGCTACTACATTGTCATATATGTCGTATTGGTAATGGCGTCAAATGGTGTTTCTATGAGGGAAAGGGTTAAACAAAAACAGTGTCCACGAAGGTGGACAGTGGCGACTAAGCTATTATTAATACCTTGACTAGGCAATTACTGCAATGGCAAGCACCTTGCTCACCGATGCAACCCGGGTGCGATCCTCGGACAGGGACGTATATGAGATGGTAAGGTGGTCGCCAAATCGGACATGTGAGTTTTCTCCAGCTACACTGGGTAATTCGGTTTCCTCCCACACGGAGAACCACATGCGCTGTTATCCGCATCAATGATAATGATTAATATACGTTGTTGACGTTTCTTTCGCAATCTTTGTTATGTTATATTTATATTTCGGGTTTTACGCCTGCATAAGCACCTTTTGTGGGCTATATCGCCGGCGGGCAGTTTACCTAACAACACCTTTCTTGGGCAGGCTCCAGCGGGTAACCAGTAATTGGGTGCACCAACCTCCGTAAGAAACTGCCAACTTTTTCATATAAATGAAACACGGTGTAAGCGGGGCTCGAACCCGTGACCATCAGTGATGATAGGTTACAGTGGTATACAAGTCAGCGACCTTAACCACTCGACCACGGAGGCGGATTTCGCATTCGTTGTAAAATAAACAAGCACATTCGACGAATTGATATCATATATCGAACTCGAGCTACAGTAAAACCTGTGTTAGTGGTCACCTCCATTAAGCAGCCAACCTGTATTAACCAGCAAGTTGCCAGATTCCCAATTTGCTGTTTTATTATACATTTGACCTCTATTAAGCAGCCACCTGTACTAAGCAGCCACTTTCTGTGATTCCCTTGGCTGGCTGCTTAACACAGGTTTGACTGTATACGGAGAGAAAGTGTTGATTTTTAGTCAATAACTCTGGTGTCACTGATCAATCCCGACGGAAGGTGCACGTGCACCACCACACTATCGTGTTTACATGATGATTGAGCTTATTTACCCTCGCCACCGGCGAACAATGTGGGCGAGCGGTCGTGATTACATATTTATTTTAAGCTTCATAAACATTCCATCTGTTGGTTACGAAGACATTACTGCACGGACAATGTTGTGCGTAGTAAGTGAAGACAAGGGCAATGTATAAGCACGGACAATGTTGTGCGTAGTAAGTGAAGGGACAATGTATAAGCCCGTACAATGTTGTGCGTAGTAAGTGAAGAAAAGGGCAATATATAATGTTCTACCCTATGTTACTGGGTTACAGTTTAATAATTTATTAGCTCTATTATAAATTAGTCCATGTAATTTGAGAATTATATGTGCATATATAGATATGTGCTGTAAATAAAAGTGTGTATAAGCATACAACAAAGGGAACATAATGATACATTTATAATAGAACTGGGTGAACAATGTACAACATTGTGTGTATACTGACAGGTCTACAAGCCACTTGCCCCTCATCGCTATATGTTCGGACCCCATTGTTAAACACTCAACAATAAACACACCAATATTAGTCATTACCGGGGTATCGGTCCGTGTGTGTAGGGGGTGGGGTGGATGGATAGGTTAACGTCATTGACTTTAAGCCACTTGCCCCTCACCGCTATAGGTACGGATCCCACTGGTGGTGTCTAATATTTCCTGCGAGGAAGCTATCCAGCTGGCGTGTGGACGGACGGCGGTTCTATCCGGGTGTACATATGACGTAGGCTGTTGGTGTGACCTTAAACCTCATCTATTAATATTGATCTACTAAAAACTCTAGATAGACAACTATTATTGTAATCTACAATGAAAAATGTGGGGTGTCGAATTTTTTCAAGTGAGGAAGCTATCCAGCTGGGTTGTGGAAGATGGGTGGTTCTATCCGGGCGTGAAATACTGTTCAGAGGGACACATACGACCATTATGACATAAGCTGTTGATGCGACTAAACTCAAAGCAACATTTTAAATTAATATTAAGGAAGCTTCAAATCAGCGTTGTATAAAAATACCTTAATATATCCTAGACCATCAAATGCGCAGTTCAGTCGATATTCTAGGCGTGTTTCCGTCTTACATGGAATAAGAAACACAGAACAGTTGATACAAGTGTGTTATTTGCATTTATTTATCGTCGAATCCGGCTGTCCACATATGCGACAACCCATGGAGAGATTAGTAGTTTTAGATCGTGGAGCATATTGACGTAACGCCAGATGTTACATAAACGTAACACGACGCCATTCGAATTTTGGCCACGACGTGCATTGTTTCGGTGCGACGTCCGACAGAGTACCATTTCACTGTTCTGGTTAGCCTACGTGCACGATGTAAAACCCTGACACGAGACATCAGTCCAAATACTGTGGTAGTGGTCATTGTAATATGTTATAGCGAGTGATCGAACCTGCAACCCCAAGATTACTAGATGAAATTATAATGAATGTACGTTGCAGAGTTATTTTGAACTGGCGATGTCTGCTAATTTAAGCACCCATGTGCGTTTACATGGTATGTGCTGCACACCGAGATATTCTAAGAAAACTTTGTTTAGAAATTCATATTATTGTCTTGTAGTAGTATTACCACTTCTAAGTAATATAGTTCAGAGATATCGATTCTAATATGAACAAAGAACTACCATTGTTAACCCTACAACAAACACATCACGGTAACGGTTGTTGAATGTTGCTTCACCCACCTGTAAAAATAACTTATTTATTTATTTATGGACGTAAATATGCACCTATTTTAACAATTTTACATTGAACTGCATAATGTGATGTGTTTTATAATTTGATAAATACCGTCTCTTGTAACTCATTAATGAGTGGCAATGTACTATACCAGGTATTATTTTAATGTTTTTCTGTTATTGCTGAGACATAAATAAATATATTGGACTTGAATACAGTGATTTGGCATGATTTGATGCGTTAATAACCCGCCATTATAGTCGATAGCCGGAGGATGATTTTCGATGACACTGGAATACAGAAGGTATTTTAGAAAGCCATCAGCCAATTAACAGACATGGAGACAAAATAACAAACATTTATTCGATTATATTCGATTATAGCATTATATTTGGCCCTGTTAGAATGGAAATACTATTTATCTTGTCGTTGTTTATCGGATAATAAACCACTGTGTGGTATGCTGATGCGCAGGGATTAACCACTGGACGTATATTTATTACCTGTAATTCCTAATTATATAAACGCTGGACTGATAGACTCGGCAAAGTTGTGGGTGAAAGAAATGGCGAAAAACATACCCCTAACTTAGACTGAACTGGTAAAATACATACCCCTAGTTTAGACTGAAATAGTGAAAAAAAATACCCCTAAATTAGACAGAAATGACAACATCAGCCGTTTCTTAAGAAGACCACCATCAGTGGAATGCTTAGCGATGAATCTACCCGTTATTGGCACGACAACCGAGTGTGTTTTACGTTTATTTATCGTCGCTACCGGTTGCCCATATGAGCAATTCCTCATAAAGAGATTAGTCATTTTAGATTTTTGGAGGATAGTGCATGATACAGACAGAGACCCATTCCAGAATCTCCTATTGTTCTTTCACGTGCACGGTGTACAGCACCGACACAAGACCTCGGTTTAACGTCCCATCTGAAAGACTGTTAATTTTATTAGGGTATGACGGGAGATCGAACCTGCGATCCCTGGATTACCAGTACAGCGTATTACCACTGATGTCTATAAATATATACATACACACACCTGTTTGGAGATGGTGATACCTTCGCATGTCGTATCATTATTGATTATCTCAAAGGATAAATGTCTCACTACAGCGCCGCTATCATAACGGAGTGAAGCCACATCACGACAACCAATCCTGTCTCCAATTAGCAGCATTGTTATTTCACAAATATCCTCGCAGCTCCTGGCAACATCTGCATATAAAGACGAAAAAAACATGAAACTACATTTCCTCGCACTCATTCCTTAGAAAGAGAGTTAATTACAATATGACTGATTGGCTTGTTATTATGGCCATGTTGTGTATTTATTCCGAGTAATTTATCATCGCTGATTCACATTTATCCGTACAGTTCTTAGAAGGATCTGTAATGCAACGGTGAATGTTATCATTGTACGTTGGAGTTGTAGTCCAACACGCGAACGTTATTAGACGTCATTAACGTTCCGTAAACATAATGTGAACGGAACGTCAGGGGAGGTAACTAGAGCCACAATAGGGCTAGAGTAGTAGATGCCACCGCCTCTCTAGGCATTATCATGTACATACAGACACTTTGTGCAAGATGGTTTAGTAGTCCAGTGGTTAACACGTTGGACTGCGAATCCAAGGATCGCCAGTTCCAAACCTCGTCTGACTCTTTTAATAATATTAACAGTCTTTCAGATGGTACTTTAATCCGAGGTCTCGTGTCGGTGCTTTACACCGTACACGTAATAGAACCAGAATAGACTCTGGAATGGGTATCTGTCTGTATCATTGCACTATCCTCCAACAATCTAAAATGACTAATAAGGGCAACCGGTAGCGCCGATAAATAAACGTAAAACACACTCAGTTGTCGAGCCAGTAACGGATGGATAAATACAAAAGTACATCTAACCGCGCAGGAATACGAAACGCAACCGGTGGCAGAGAAAATGTCGTATTTCACTGTTTCAAAGCGGTGTAAGATGGAGGCTATCATTCATTGGAAAGCAAAACAGATAATTACCTATATATTTTCGAACTCTTGCTCTGCTTTATCGTGAAAAATGGCCACATGAATAAAACGTGATTTACAGTAACCAATGCTCATACCTAAGGCACTTGTATCCAGAGTCCCATACGACCAAGTTCCAAAGTCTCGATCAGTTGCTCCCTCACACGATATAACAGTGGGTTTCTTGTCAATAAATTCCATTCGAAACCAACAGTCCTGTACAATGGATACATGGGTGTAGGCATATATACGAATCTTAAGACAAAAATAGCAATGCCAGCAGATCCAGATCTGTATATCCCGTTTGTTTGAATTATCTGAAACATCATTCTACGAAATGCCGGTGGTACGAAACGCTGGTGGTACGAAATCCCGATTGGACCTTCATTGTGTCACATTTCAAAACTAAATACAGCACTTGCAACCCGCTAGTATTTGACACTGTCTGTGTACAGGATAACTCAACCAGTTGTTGCTGCAGCTTGATGAGCTTGACCTTTGATGAAACATGTATATACATGTAGACGGTTGACCACGGAGAAAGTGTTTCGATTTTGGGCGAAATCGGTCAAGGTATGTGGTCAGGGCGGTCAGAGAAGTGTTCTCTCTCCGTTGATTGGACATAGTTTCATAAAATGTCATAGACAACATTTGAACGATCCTGTCCACAGACAGACATACATACAGACAGACAGACAGACAGACAGACAGACAGACAGACAGACAGACAGACAGACAGACATACAGACAGACAGACAGACAGACAGACAGACAGACAGACAGACAGACAGACAGACAGACACAACCAAAAAGGCTGTCCGATTAGCGCAGTGGTTAGCACGCTCGCCTATCACCAATGCGACCCGGGTTCGATCCTCGGACCGGGAAGTATGTGAGATGATACGGTGGTCGCCAGATCGGACAGGTGGGTTTTCCCCGGGTACTCCGGTTTCCTCCCACACACATGACCACATTTACGCTTTCATCCGCGCCAACGAGAGTGATTAATATAAGGTGATAAAGCTTGTTTCGCAATCGTGGTAAAATAAATAAAGTTTAAACTTTAAAAAAAACAAAAAAGCAATAACTCTTGTTCCCGGTGGGGTTTATATAAAATCGAGGAATCACCAACACGGTACTTACTTCGCAGAATACGAGTTCACGATTTTCAATTACAAGCGAGAAATTGTGTGAAATGGTGAAATGTCATACTTCACACTTCACGATTTCCCAATTGTATTTACGAAAATGTGAAGCGATAAAGAGACCACCGGGCATTCGTACCAATAAGTCCTTATGCGGCCGCCATATTTGCTACTCAAATGTGGATATGAGAACTTGAGAAGCAATATGCGTTCCTCTTGGCTGTCCGATTAGCGTAATTGTTAGCACACTCGCTTCTAACAATCCAACCCGGGTGCAATCATCTGACCGGTAAGTATGTGAGATGGTACGGTGGTCGCCAGATCGGACAGGTGGGTTTTCTCCGGGTACTCAGGTTGCCTCCCACACAAATGACCGCATTTATGCTTTCATCCGCGCCAACGAGAGTGATTACTAGAAGTTGTTTAAAACTTGCTTTGCAATTGTTGTAAAATAAATATAGTCTAAACTAGTTCCTCTTATATTTACACTATTTTTAAACTGAGACACGATGAAATCCCCCACCTGACCCTAATAAAATTAACAGTCTTTCAGATGGGACTTTAAACCGAGGTCTCGTGTCGGCGCTTTACACCGTGCACGTAAAAGAACCAGAGGAAACTCTGGAATGGGTATTGTCTGTATCATTGCACTATTCTCCAAACATCTAAAATGACTAATCTCTTCATGAGGCGTCGCTCACATGAGCAACCGGTAGCGACGATAAATAAACGTAAAACACAAATAAGCTGGTAAAACTATTTCTTTTATGCTTTCCAATGCACGATGGAGTATGAGTGTTATTTGCACAACCATTTCAGGGTGGTTACAGTGGCGCTTGCCGGGCAGAATGAGCAGATGACGACTAGATACGCCGTAGCGTTGAGCGGACAGATGTAGCCCATATCTGTTTTATAGCAACATTGACAAATACACATACGAGGTCCACCTCCGTGGTCGAGTGGTTACGGTTGCTGACGTGTATACCACTGTAGCCTATCATCACTGATGATCACGGGTTCGAGCCCCTCTCAGCCCGTGTCTCTTTACATGAAAACAAGTTTGCAGTTTGTTACAGAGGTTGGTGCATCAACTACTGGTTAACCGCTGGAGCCTGCCCAGGAAAAGTGTTGTTAGTGTAGTTAGGTAAACTGCCCGTCGCTCAAATGGGCAGGTTGTAGCGACGTTAAATAAACTTAAATAATAATAATAAAACAAACACATACGAGAAACTGCTACGTATTGTTCAGAATTGCATATACCTGAACAACATTGTATTATATATTACAAGCATAACTACAGTCTACATCCGTTATGTCGAATTCCGTCAGACCGAACAAAATACTTCGACATAACCGAAGTTTGACTTTAGGAAATTTGATATAAACAGATCCAGTTATATGTAAAATGATAAGTATCTGAAACGCGACTTTGATCTGAATTCGAGATAACAGGAAATTTCGACATAACCGACTTGACTGTATTACTATTCGCATAGTAAGCGAGCAGTTATATTAGAACAAGCAATAAACGAAGAAGGAAATATTTCGATCAAAGTATATTAACATCATTTCAACTCATCTCAACTTCAAATAAATATGTTCCACATGTGTTTTATACTTTCCTATCAATCAAATACCAATTGATTCCACTTCTTGTTATGAGTTTTCAGTTTATCCTTCATAATGGCTATGTGTTCGTCGATATTGTTTCGTTCTTTCAAATAATTGATCAAGTTGGTGCAGGATCTAACATAATCATATAAATCCCAAATATACTGCGAGTGAAATTTATTTGCACAGCTGTAGGCACGGTAATATTCCCAGAGAAGACCGAACATGTTTGCAATGTACTATGAATGTAATTCAAAATGAATTTCTCTTCCTAGGGGTCTTTCCAAAATACTATAATTTACGTAGAACTTTTTAAAGCCATATTATTTTCATTTGGCCGACACTACAAATAACAACTCGATAATGTAATGAGTTCCAGAAAGCCAAAATTAATTCATAATCTATTAAAATATTTGTATTTCGCTTTTAAATAACGAGAACAATTATTTAATTTATATGACATATTAATAGTTTTTGCTATAAAGATCATCATATACTATTAATTCATAATATATCAACATATTTGTATTATAAAGAAAGAGAAGGATAAATTATTTAATTTATATGAAATATTAATAGTTTTTGCCATAAAGATCTCCATGTATTTTTATTTAGCAATAAAAAATACGGGGTGAACATAATATTATTTTAACTTCTCTGTAAATTGTCTTTGCACTTTACATAGTATATTAATTTGTTTGGCTATAAATGTGCTTTGTACCATTTAATGCCTACTAAAATATATGTTATGTTACGTTGCGGTTGTGCCCTTAGGCAAGCCACTTAAATTCCACATGCCTCATCTCTATTACTCTTAGCAATGGATTTCGCAAGGAATGAGGTCTCGAGAGCGATTGAACTAATGTTGCAAGAACTTGTTTCTCAATCGAGCTAACATAAACGTGTCCCTATAAACTAGTTGCACAATCTGAAATAACCTTGTAATGAATTTTAAAATTCTAACCAGATACGTCCTTTATAATATGACGATCATTTATAATTAATTCACAAGCTTGATTAAACATTGATTCCCATCTTCAGTTAGAACAGGCATCAGAAATCGATAGACCGTTGCAGACGATGCTTCTCGAAATAATTACAATGTCCTATGTGTACATGCATGTGGCATTTATAGTAAGGAAAGACATCTTTGATTGATTAAAACATCAACACATCAAGGTGCATGCACATTTTAAGCATATACGTAAACGCAAAAACCATTTTGGGAATTTCATTTTCAATGTACATACATATTGCAAACATTTCCCCAGCGATACACTTTAACTGCAGATTATTGCATGAAACTGTGAGAAATCATTTTTGGGTGATTGTCATTTTTAGATTCTGCCGGTCAAAAGCTATACATAGCTTATGTTAATTGTGTGTACAATGCAGATATTAATATAATTTGATTTGATTTGTGAATAGACTCGTTTGATGAAATTAATTAGTAAATTAGTAACGTTGATTATTAAAAATTCGCAAATACAGTATACATCCGTTATGTCAAAGTCGATTATGTCGAATTATCCTGTTAACTCGAAGTCGGATCAAAGTCCCGTTTCAGACACTATCATTTTACATATAACTGTTTATATCGAATTTCGTTAAGTCAAACTTCGGTTATGTCGAAGTATTTTATTCGGTCCGACGGAATTCGACATAACGGATGCAGACTGTATATAGAGTTACGTTTCTTTTGCATCTAACTTTGTATTGTATTATATTAAGCGCCATGCATGTATAGTTTCTTATGGCGTATGTACATGTAACAAGTGTTCTGTTGTACCTACCATTGCAGAAGGGTAGTCAGACGTGTGGACATACAAACTGTAGCAGACTATATCCATAATAGTCTCATTCTGTCGTGATCTCATCTGGTAGCAGAGCTTCACCTCTGTTTCTATAAAATATATTCTGCAGCACTATATTAACTCTTTCAACAAAAAAGTGTAGATCTAGATGAGCCGGCTCCTTCGAGTCATTTACATTCTTTATTGCGTACTATTTTCAGGCGTTTAGTTTAATCGAGCGTTAGCTTGACTTTCTGGTGCGGACCGTTGTAATGTTGTTAAAACGTGTGGCCCAAACAATTTGTATTTTCACACTATGTATCTGCTTGTTGTGCAATAAAATATGATTAAACTAAAACCAGCTGCCTCAGCAGGATATGCACCTTTAGCCAGTAGTTTTAATATTTTTTAGTAAAAATTACATATTTTGATATAATGAACTAGTAATTTTCTGATCAATTTATTGGTCTAAAAATTATCATGGACCAGTCCATGTCAGTTACTTAGTGTTGGATGAATAACACTCTCGATGCAACACTCAGACTGGCATTTGACGCAAGAGCAAATGCTCGATTTGACCTTGAACGATCTAACTCAAGGTCACGGGTAATGCTTATTTGAAAGATGATATAAAGTTTCCGATACGAGTTAATTCGTGTTCGAGAAACAACATGCATATATTATATTTAATTTGTAGTGCTTTCCCAAAAAAATGACATCATCCAATTGTGTTTTTGAAAACATTATGTTAACATAAAATTGTACGTAACTCTATACAACTATATCCCGGTTGAAACATCAAATCTGTTGGAATCCACCGCCACTAGGGACAGACACACCAATGTGGATTTAAGTGTGTTTTACATAGATATACTAGCAGTATGGTTCCTGAAGTGCTCGACCTCGCAACACATCGGTTAAGAGGATCTGTATCAATTACTCCTTGGATGCCAATAAGACACACAATATACGCCAAAACGAAGTAACAAAATGGTATGGTCATTTATAATTTAATAATATTTTATTGCAACTGTTTTCACAATGAGGATAACACAATTTACAGTTACATATCTCAATATAATTACTGTCAAGTTTCTAACATACATACATTGTATACCATTGCAATTCTTGGTGTGCCCCAATGTGAGGGACTCACATCTGCTCTTGTGCGTGCGTGCGTTCGACTGAGTTGTTTGTACTACCGCACTTTTAGGTCACGGTATTGGACCTTGTCATTGTAGACAAAAGAAGAAGCTGGGACAAATGTGTCTTATGGACATGTTCTTAATTACTTTGTACATTGATAACCCATATGATTTGTGAATAGCGCCATATTTTTCAATTTTCAATTTATTAATCTAATGATCAGATCACTTCTGTTCACACTATATAATTATTATTGAATGCATATTATTAGGTGACTTATAGGCCCACGGGGTCGGGTGCGTCTTCTTGTTGTTTAATATTTGCTATATATATTTGTTGAAATGTGCACATGTCACTTTAATAAAAACTTACTTATTTACTTACTTACATAACCATTTCGATACTCTTTATATATACATGACATGTTCAAAGTGCAAAACGATTGGGCTACACGGTATGGCAACATTAGCAACAGCCCCGGCCTTTCCAATAGCTTCATTTCGCTATCAATTATTTTCGATGTATGTAGTAACAATAAAAGTAAGTTTTCTAATATAATTATTGTGCAGATTGAATAAGAAAATAACGCGATACGTTTAATAGAATATTAACAATGAACACAAATAATTAAAACCAGGAGTTTTAATAGAAGGCCTAATAAGCTATACTAGAGTGTATCTCTCCGAAACCCCACACCTCAGAACAATATCGTCCAGGGTTTAAAGGCATGACATGGTTATTGAACACAATTATTATTCAAGAGATTTATAGTGCTTTTTGAAAATATGTAGGCTGGGTTCCAGTCTGTCGATTTGTTTACCAATTTACTTCTGGCAAAATGACGTTGATATTATCAGAAACTCAATACGGCCCAAATGATGATCTCGGTATTAAAATATATGTATA
Source organism: Archivesica marissinica (assembly GCA_014843695.1). NCBI lineage: Eukaryota > Metazoa > Mollusca > Bivalvia > Venerida > Vesicomyidae > Archivesica > Archivesica marissinica. Next base: position 46,892,833 of record CM026392.1, on the reverse strand, counting down.
TGACTGACCAGGATAACTATATCAACGCCTGTTCCCAGGCTCGCTGAGGTTGTACATGTTTTACAAAATCAACAGAACAAACCATTCAGACACACCCACTAAACGACCCATAAGCGAAATTAAGAATGAATTATAATTTATAATGTACTGATATTTGACCATTTAATACCATTTACAGTACTAAGAACAATGGTCAAATATTAGCTAATTCCAGGAAGCGTAGCTCCTATAGCTCCTATTATATACTGAAGGCCCGGTGGCCTGCATATTGTCACAGAAAATACATATTCAAATAGGCTAAACATACAATAACAAGTGGAGTAGGTATTGACATGTCTGTTTTGTCTAGAATCTCGACCAGCGGTCACATATCTCACGGCACGGTCATATATATTTGTGTTGTCAATGTGGCATTTCATTACTGCTTATAGCAATTGTAGACTTAATTTGGTGGGAATTTTTAAAAATACATGGAAATTTGAACGTCTAAAACGTACATTAAAATGCGTCATTTGAACGTCTAAAACGTACATTAAAATGCGCCAGAGTCATTCTAGTATCCAAATGTTTCCTCGGGGAGCATGCCCCCAGATGCATCCATCACTTTAGTACCATCCTACGATCGGTGCTCAATTTATTAATCGGGCCTGTAATTTCAAACATGCTATCTACGCTCCTGAATTCATACAATATTGTGTTGCCTGAAAGACACTAAGAATATAAGAGAAGCACGAATGGCCACAGAAATGATTTAATCAAATCACCGGTCACATGATATTGCAATAGCTTGGTACAATGGATACACTATGCCAGTAATGTCTTTGAGCACGACACACCAGTGTATGTTGTCCATATAAGGAATACATTAAATTTACGAGAATAAGTGACAAATAGGAATGTAAAGTTATATTTATACGATCGATTGATCAAATGGAAAAGGTCATGCATGTGATATCAAAAGAAACCAGACAACAGATGATATGTGCCCATGTGTAGGAGCAGTGTTCTTTGTAATCGATAGGCTACATCCGTATTATCGTGACATGTGTAGGAGCAGTGTTCTTTGTAATCGATAGGCTACAACCGTATTATCGTGCCATGTGTAGGAGCAGTGTTCTTTGTAATCGATAGGCTACAACCGTATTATCGTGCCATGTGTAGGAGCAGTGTTCTTTGTAATCGATAGGCTACAACCGTATTATCGTGACATGTGTAGGAGCAGTGTTCTTTGTAATCGATAGGCTACAACCGTATTATCGTGCATGTGTAGGAGCAGTGTTCTTTGTAATCGATAGGCTACAGCCGTATTATCGTGACTGTGTAGGACAGTGTTCTTGTAATCGATGGCACAACCGTATTATCGTGACATGTGTAGAGACATGTTCTTTGTAATCGATAGGCTACAACCGTATATCGTGACATGTTGGAGCAGTGTTCTTTGTAATCGATAGGCTACACCGTATTATCGTGACATGTGTAGGAGCAGTGTTCTTTGTAATCGATAGGCCTACAGCCGTATTATCGTGACATGTGTAGGAGCAGTGTTCTTTGTAATCGATAGGCTACAACCGTATTATCGTGACATGTGTAGGAGCAGTGTTCTTTGTAATCGATAGGCTACAACCGTATTATCGTGACATGTGTAGGAGCAGTGTTCTTTGTAATCGATAGGCTACAACCGTATTATCGTGACATGTGTAGGAGCAGTGTTCTTTGTAATCGATAGGCTACAACCGTATTATCGTGCCATGCATCCAGATATAATACAAACCTAAAGACAAAACACGAAGCACACGCGTAGCTAGACCCAACGTATATTAGACTTAATTAGTGGAAGTCACGATAGCGCAGTGGTAGCACGATCGCTTCAGGTGCGAACGACCCGGAGTTCGAACACCGCTGGAGCCGTTACGAGTGTGCCCTTAGGCAAGGCATTTAAATACAATGTTGCCCCTTCTCTCTCCCTCGTGGCGATGGATTCCATCAGGAATGAGGTCTCGAGAATAATTAATATAAGAACTTGTTTCGCAATCGAGTTAAAATAAATCTGCATAAACTATAAGATCAAATTATCATGCAGACCTATCTAAGAGGTCCGGAATTATTAGTCAAGGATGAACACAGAGGAGCGTTTTCCGGCGTATCCGGGACAAAAACACTACAATGTAAGTTTTGGACATAGTGAAAATGTCATATTTGACAATTATGTGAAGACCCGGGTCTACATACAGACGGATCTGTAGTCCAGTGGTAACACCTGGACTGGTAATCCAGGGATAGCAGGTTCGATCCCCCGTCTGACCCTAATAAAATTAACAGTCTTTCAGATGGGACGTTCAACCGAGGTCTCGTGTCGGTGCTGTACACCGTGCACGTAAAAGAACCAGAGGAGACTCTGGAATGGGTCTCTGTTTGTATCATTGCACTATCCTCCAATAATCTAAAATGACTAATCTCTTCAGGAGGCGTCGCTCATATGGGCAACCGGCAGCGACGATAAATAAACGTAAAACACACACAGCACCGTGTCTTCATTGTCTACATGGAACTAGGCCAAATACCAACACCAGCATGTGACGTATAATTGTAGTTTTCAATTTTAAGGGGACACAAGCGCAACCAAACTTTAAAAAAAAGACATTTAACTACCACCGAACTGAGCGTAATGCTTAGCATAAACAACGATTGTGAAACAAGTTTTATCAACTTATATTAATCACCTTCGTTGGCGCGGATGAGAGCGTATATGTGGTCATTCGTGTGGGAGGTTGAAACACGACTACGCGGAGAAAACCACCTGTCCGATCTGGCGACCACCGTAACATCTCACATACTTCTCAGTTCGAGACTCCACCTGTCCGATCTGGCGACCACCGTAACATCTCACATACTTCCCGGGTCGAGAATCGAACCAGTGTTGCATCGGTAAGAGGCAAACGTACTAACCACTGCGTTAATCGAACAGCCAATGTTTAGATGTAGGGCTGATGACATTGTAATTTACTTGACATACCTCCAGTTTGATTCATGATCCAGCTGAGTTTGAGGAACCTACTGTCAGGACACATGCTCAACTTCATGCTGGCGGCACCATACGATCGTATAGTACCATTTATACCA
>CM026392.1:46832186-46888713 GCA_014843695.1 Archivesica marissinica | reverse complement strand
GTACGGGAGTGGTTCCACGATGGACGGGTTATCACTATGAGTGTACGGGAATGGTACCACGATGGATGGGTTATCAATATGATTGTACGGGAGTGGTTCCACGATGGACGCGTTATCACTATGAGTGTACGGGAGTGGTTCCACGAAGGACGGGTTATCAATATGAGTGTACGGGAGTGGTACCACGATGGGTGGGTTATCACTATGAGTGTACGGGAGTGGTACCACAAGGGACGGGTTATCTCTGAGTGTACGGGAGTGGTACCACGATGGATGGGTTATTGATATGAGTGTATGGTTTGTTTTATTATATATATTTCTTATCGTTTGAGTAAAACGATATGGGCGGGGAAATAATTTCCTCGTCGGATTGGATAAATCAGGCTTGTTATGGGGTCAGCTGGCTAATGTCAAATTAGTATGTTAGTCAGTGGACTGATGGTCAGTATAGACGTATCTGTAGTCCAGTGGTTAACACGTTGGACTGGTAATCCAGGGATCGCAGATTCGATCCCCCGTCTGACCCTAATAAACTTAACAGTATTTCAGATGGGACGTTAAACCGAGGTCTCGTGTCGGTGCTTTACGCCGTGCACGTAAAAGAACAAGAGGATTCTCTGGAATGGGTCTCTGTCTGTATCATTGGCACTATCCTCCAACAATCTAAAATAACTAATCTCTTGAGGAGGCGTTGTTCATATGGGCAACTGGTAGCGACGATAAATAAACGTAAAACACACGCACTGAATGTCAATTTTAGGCATTCAGCACTGGGGCTTCGATGCATAGAGACACGCTATATTTTGGTTAAAAGTCCAGTTAAATGACATGATACCTACGCAGATAAGACAATATAAGATATAAATATTTCATATACGAGTTACAGTATATTGAGCGTATTTTTATTTGATAATAGTTTTGCTCTATTTACATGTATATAACAATCAGAATCGTTGTACACATAGAAATGTAGCAAATGGGTTGAGCCACAAGTTCTAACAACATTAGTGATTGGCCCTCCCTCCCCATAAAATAACTTAAGAATAACAGAATATAAGTGGCGTAGTTATTTGAGTCCTTACCCTGGCATATAACTATGTCCAACATCTATTCACAATGGATCAGTGTTCATTTGATATAGATTATGAATAACTTACAAATAACACATGTATGTGTGAAAATGTCATTTAAATTGAATGACAACTGTCACACGCCTTAAACGACGCTTTATTTTTCCAAATAAGAAATACAAGTTTACTTAAGCTAATCTACATATTTACAAATCTAAATCAAAGGTGGGTTAATTTCCGCCTTGAGAGCAAACATAAATGAGTTGAGATCGGACAGAGATCACTTAATAAAACATAACATGTAAACTCAGTAACAACATAATGGTGGTGGTGGGGAGGCGGATTGGAGTGATATTTTATCACCGATACAATTTCCTTTGTCTTTGTAAAAAGCTGACCTGCCGGGAAGTCACGTGCTCAGGCTTGGTTTAAAAATAGACAATTCCGCGGAGTTTATTAAACAAATAACGCGGAGCAGTAACAGGTATCCCTGTGTAAAGACCCAAATTGTTTTATCTACGCTAAATACTATTTGAGTCCTTACCCTGGCATATAACCATGTCCAACAACTATTCACAATGGATCAGTGTTCATTTGATATAGATTATGAATAACTTACAAATAACACATGTATGTGTGAAAATGTCATTTAAATTGAATGACAACTGTCACTCGCCTTAAACGACGCTTTATTTTTCCAAATAAGAAATACAAGTCTACTTAAGCTAATCTACATATTTACAAATCTAAATCAAAGGTGGGTTAATTTCCGCCACAAGCAAACGGAGGAAGAACTGTCCTCTGTGTGCTGCCCCACCCGAATATAAGTGGCGTAGTTATATTCTGAAAACATGTACATAATGCATTTTACAAGATTTAGTATAGTTAATCTGTGACTTTTCAAAGAAATGTGCTAGTTTGCTTAATCCACGGTCCAGTTTCCCCAGAATTGCACGCAAGGAACAAGCCCAAACCGGACTGAAAACGAGAACATATTGGACAGTTATTTGGTTTAAACAGTATTTATTGCAAAACATAAATACATATAACATACAACGACATACATAATACATAATGCAAAGGATCAAGTAGGAAGCTAAAAGTAGCTTTCATAAAATTATCATTTGTATGCAATACTACAATTACTAGAGGACATAGAAAACGCACACCTACATTATATACTAGAGGACATTGAAAACGCACACCTACATTATATACTAGAGGACATAGAAAACGCACACCTACATTATATACTAGAGGACATAGAAAAGGCACACCTACATTATATACTAGATGACATAGAAAACGCACACCTACATTATATACTAGAGGACATAGAAAACGCACACCTACATTATATACTAGATGACATGGAAAACTCACACCTACATTATATACTAGAGACATAGAAACGCCACCTACATTATTCCTTGAGGACATCGAAACCGCCACCTACATTATATACTAGAGGACATAGAAAACGCACACCTACATATATACTAGAGGACATAGAAAACGCACACCTACATTATATACTAGAGGACATAGAAAACGCACACCTACATTATATACTAGAGGACATAGAAAACGCACACCTACATTATATGATTAGTATTACATGAAAACGAAATACGACGGATTCCATCAAAGATATATCACATCTTTATTGCAAAATAACAAACTGAACAACTAAATCTATTCCAAAATGTTTAAAACTATGTATTTATATAGTTGTTTTTCATGTAAAAACACACTTATCCGAAGTGTGAGTTTTCTATGTCATCTAGTATATGAAATCGACCACTAAAACACTTCGTAAATTGACAATGTCTGGCAATACCAGACTTATTTATATAAAATATATTTATAGTTTAATCACGTGTCCACATTACTGTTACATCTCACTCATGACAAACCCTGCTTGTATGGAATATGCATTGCATACTGTTCTGTGTATATGACTTGATTGATCTGAACAATAGACTAAAAGATACAGATACAGTTGTTTCAATATGTTGTCCATTTTAAAATACACTAGTATCAGGTTTATTTTTCAGTTTTTGTTGTAAATAGTACTTATTGGTATATTGTACTTATTCGTATATTGTACTGAAATACAGTATATCGCACATATAGATGTCACTGTAATTAGGATTGCATTTAGTAATGTTTTAAGATTTCGAGTAAGTAAAATTATATACTATAGTTCATCCATATAGTAATATGGTATGCCAATAATTATCACCTACATTTGTTGTCATAATTTTATACTTATGTTGTAGAATGTAATATTGCTCTGTCACTAAAAAATGTATGGTTTATGTGAATCAAATATGTTCGTTCGTTTTTAATATTTTACAGCGTCGTAGTACTTATCTATGTAAATACTGTGTACAATATTTTATTTGAACTATGTAAAAGCTGCTAATCCATCCATCCATGATCTGATCAGAGGTGGTTCTGATCTCTTAAAACATATTCTAATTTGGGCGATTGTGCTCCTTTTCCCTGTCAGAATCTTAAAAAACAGTATTTTAAATATTTTTAGTGTCATGATTAGCGACTTTTACATACCTTTTAGAAAGTAAAACATGTTTAACGTTATTGTGATATGCTATTGTCGCTTATAATTCGTATGTATGTGTTATAATATAAATTGAAATGTATGTACTGTACATAGATGAGACAGAAATAAAGATATAATATATACCAATATGCTAATTAGTGAAATATCAAACATAGTTATATCAGATGCAAAATACATGATACAAAGTTGGACAACAGAACCACCATTCTTAAGAAACAACAAACAAAATCACACATAGGACATGGACAGCCATCACACATAGGACATGGACAGCCATCACACATAGGACATGGGGCGGCCATCACACATAGGACATGGACAGCCATCACACATAGGACATGGATAGACATCACACATAGGACATGGACAGCCATCACACATAGGACATGGATAGACATCACACATAGGACATGGATAGACATCACACATAGGACATGGATAGACATCACACATAGGACATGGATAGACATCACACATAGGACATGGATAGACATCACACATAGGACATGGACAGCCATCACACATAGGACATGGATAGACATCACACATAGGACATGGATAGACATCACACATAGGACATGGACAGCCATCACACATAGGGCATGGATAGACATCACACATAGGACATGGATAGACATCACACATAGGACATGGACAGCCATCACACATAGGACATGGATAGACATCACACATAGGACATGGATAGACATCACACATAGGACATGGATAGACATCACACATAGGACATGGATAGACATCACACATAGGACATGGATAGACATCACACATAGGACATGGATAGCCATCACACATAGGACTTGGACATAATTCAGGCTCAGATTTAATTGAAACCTCTACATTTTAATTACAAATGCGCGTTCTCGAAATGATTGTGGTACATTAAACCGTGCATGGCCATACATTAACCCGTTCATAGCCATACATTAACCCGTGTATGGACATACATTAACTCATTCATGGCCATACATTAACCCGTCGTTCATGGCCATACATTACTCCGTTCATGGCCATGTATTAACCCGTTCATGACCATACATTAACCCGTTCATGGCCATACATTAACCCGTTCATGACCATACATTAACCCATTCATGGCCATGCATTAACCCGTCCATGGCCATATATTATCCCATTCATGGTCATACATTAACCCATTCATGGCCATACATTAACCCGTTCATGGCCATACATTAACCCGTTCATGGCTACCATTCATGGCCATACATTAACCCGTGCATGGCCATACATTAACCCGTTCATGGTCATACATTAACCCGTACATGACCATACATTATCCCATTCATGGCCATACATTAACCCGTGCATGGCCATACATTAACCCGTTCATGGCCATACATTAACCCGTACATGACCATACATTATCCCATCATGGTCATACATTAACCCGTGCATGGCCATACATTAACCCGTTCATGGCCATACATTAACCCGTACATGGCCATACATTAACCCGTGCATGGTCATACATTAACCCGTGCATGGTCATACATTAACCCGTGTATGGCCATACATTAACCCGTGCATGGCCATACATTAACCCGTGCATGACCATACATTAACCCGTGCATGGCCATGCATTAACCCGTGCATGGCCATACATTAGCCCGTGGATGGCCATACATTAACCCGTTCATGGCCATACATTAACCCGTTCATAGACATACATTTGCTTGTGCGGGGCGTTGTCTAATGTTGTTAAAACTTGTGGGCCAAACCATATGTAGCTTCATGCTATGTATTGTATCTTTATGTGTATAACATATGTACTATTGATTTGCAATAAAATATGGTCAAATACATTTGCGACTAAATCTAGCAATATCATTGGACGCATATCTGGTAGGACCGCATCCGTGGTCGAGTGTTTAAGGTAGCCGACCTGTATACCACTGTAATCTATCATCACTGATGGTCACTGGTTCGAGCCCCGCTCAGGCCGTGTCTATCTATATGAAACAGTTGGCAGTTTCTTACGGAGGTTGGTGCACCAAGTACTGGTTAACCGCTGGAGCCTGCCCCGGAAAGGTGTTGTTAGGTAAACTGCCCGCCGGCCATATAGCCCAAAATGGTGTTGATGCAGGCGTAAAACCCGAAATATAAATAAATATAAATAAATAAAGAAAACATGTTTCTACTACAAATGCAGGTAAGCCGGATGGCGATCCCTTATCCACAACCCTAATTATATACATGTACCGTGTCCGTGGCCCAGTGGTTAAGGCGTCTGCCTACGGAGTGGGATTTCGAAAGTTCGAACCTCGTCAGTGGTTCGTTCTGATATGGCCGGTTGGTGGGACGCCAGTTAGATAAAGGTTACCGATTTCCTACCAGCCTGACGCCTGACATGCAGGCATGGGATTCGGGAAGTACTAATGTTCATAAAAAAATATGTGTATCATAAGTCAGAAATGGCTGGCCCTTTAAATAGGGGTGACACTATAATAAACAAAGTGACACAGTGACTTTACTTTACGTGTATGCTTTTAAACAGATGTATATGCATTGTCTAAGATCATTCTATTTCCGCCCGGCGCTGTGTGTTTCTCCGTTTCACCGTAACAAATCATAATAGCCAAACAAAATTTTAATGTTCGTAAATCACTTTCAATATGTTTTATTAAAATTCCTGACATAAAAAATGGGACATTCGCATCAAATACCGCGCAATTTACGGTCTTTCAGAAGCGGAAATGACTAGATATAGTTAAAACATACAAAGGCAGTTACAAAATCGAGCTTATTGTGCTTAATATAACATACGAAAATATTTTATGCTGCTAATAAAAACGCCTCATTTTGGCTCATTTTGCCGGAAATCAATGGGAAAGGAATATGATATGCGGCTAGGAAGCTTACTGTACTAAATGTCCAGATATAATATTGATGCATGAGATAATGTATTGAGATCACTTAGCTATTATCAGTTTACATGTAATCACAAGGGAAAACAAGTCCATTCAGTTTATTCTGTAAATTGTCTGACCTACCTACCGATTTACACAAAATAAATAGGGACTGAAACATCTGTGTATGTGTTTTACGTTTATTTATCGTCGCTACCGGTTGCCCATATGAGCGACGTCTCCTGAAGAGATTAGTCATTTTAGATTTTGTATTTGTTTTGGAGGATAGCGCAATGATACAGACAGAGACCATTTCCAGAGTTTCCTCTTGTTCTTTCACGTGCACGGTGTAAAGCACCGACACGAGACCCTGTTTAAAGTCCCATCTGAAAGACTGTTATTTTTATTAAGGTCAGGCAGGGGATCGAACCTGCGATCCCTGGATTACCATTACATATCCGTCTGTCTGAAACCTCTGTAACAGCGACATATCTTAACAATAGTGGTGCATTATATTGAGTTACGCCATTCCATAATCTATTCCGTGACAAAAATGTGGCTAGTCGGGAAATGGCGCTAAGCAAAAGGCAGGCATTGTTTCTTGGCCCATAATGGCAAGTAATTGCGACATTATGTGGATCGATTGGTGTTGTAATTTCATTATTGGTTCCATTTGTGACAATTTGGTTGCTTTTTTCATACGGAAAATTGGATTTCAATGCAGAATCTGTTATTTGGTTGTCTTCCATACATCATTGTTTCAGTGCAGAATCTGCTATTTTGTTGTCTCCCTTAACCATTGTTTCAGTGCAGAATCTGTTATTTTGTTGTCTCCCTTGACCATTGTTTCAGTGCAGAATCTGTTATTTGGTTGTCGTCCATACATCATTGTTTCAGTGCAGAATCTGCTATTTTGTTGTCTCCCTTAACCATTGTTTCAGTGCAGAATCTGTTATTTTGTTGTCTCCCTTGACCATTGTTTCAGTGCAGAATCTGTTATTTGGTTGTCTCCCTTGACCATTGTTTCAGTGCAGAATCTGTTATTTTGTTGTCTCCCTTGACCATTGTTTCAGTGCAGAATCTGTTATTTGGTTGTCTCCCTTGACCATTGTTTCAGTGCAGAATCTGTTATTTTATTGTCTCCCTTAACCATTGTTTCAGTGCAGAATCTGTTATTTGGTTGTCTCCCTTAACCATTGTTTCAGTGCAGAATCTATTATTTGGTTGTCTCCCTTACACAAGTGTTTCAATGCAGACTCTGTTATTTGATTGTCTCCCTTATCCATTGTTTCATTGCAGAATCTGTTATTTGGTTGTCTCCCTTACACAATTATTTCAATGCAGAATCTGTTATTTGGTTGTCTCCCTTACACAATTATTTCAATGCAGAATCTGTTATTTGGTTGTCTCCCTTACACAATTATTTCAGTACGGAATCCGTCAAGATCATCAACTTATAACTGTTTTTGTTATGTGTCCCTTACACTATTATTTCAAAAGCGATATGGTCGTATTCCGCTCTCGATTCGTCACACGACTTCAAGAGTTCGTAAATGTTATTGACAAATTATTGACTGTTGTGTAAATACTGTGACGATACTTATTTACAATCATACAAATAAAAACTACAAGCATCTATCATACAGCATATCAATATGTTGTATTTCGTGCGTGTCGCGAGCTCTCGAGACACGATATTATACCAGAATTTTATATTTCTTTGCGAGTTGGACATAAATCCATGAAATACATTCATATTAGCCGAGTTTCAACGACTTCAAAATCATCGAAAGCATCTTCACAACCCAACTGTCCTATCGTGGTTTGTGGCGTATATCTAACCAAAAAACTAGCTTTAATGGCAAATACACACTTCACAAGAAAAACTATTGCATATTTATAAACTATTACATATAAATATGTAACAGAAGGACGATTGAAAACTCACTCTCTATAATACACACTCGGATAATGTATTGAGTGAATGTATGTAAATTATAAAGTGCATAATTTAGTAATTAAAATCAAATATGTTGAGAATAACATGAAACCCTATCCAACAAAATAGTATATACCACATCTCTGCTTGATCATCCAGGAATCATATGGGTACCAAATAGTGTTGCCGAAATGCATCTACGTAAATAGATTGACCTGACCATTTCTGGATTACAGCTCAAGCCTGTATTTCTATGCGCACACAAGTGAACGCTTAGAACTAGTTCAAATGGACAGTTTGAATACCTGTAATACGAATATATAGCAGTATTTCCTATCACATAAATTCCCATTCGTCCAGAAAAGAAGATTATCATACAATACTGTGACACTGTTGCACTAACATTGCAATCCTCCACTAAGGGTATATAGGGGCAAATGAGACCCCTATACCACTTGCCCTACACAGCTGGAGGGTCAATTCCCACTAGGCGTGTCGAATTCATTCGTGTGAGGAAGCTACACAGTTGACTTGTGGAAGGTCGGCTGTTCTACCTGGGTGCCCGTCAATGCCGGAAGTACTGCCCGGATGGCCATCCGGCTTCTTCATCCACCAATACTAGATGGAGAGGAGTCACTAACACCCCCCCAAACCAAACAAAAACCTAAAAGAATAGCCCTTAAGAAAGCATTTTACCCTGTCCGCAGAAAATCGAAGCCCGGATATCAACGTCGTGACGCTATAATGTAGTTCAAGTACGGATAAAATAATTCTAAATTGATATGGAATTGTTATTTTTCAGGCCAGACATAGAATAGATTCGTCACCCATAAAGATAATTCCTAAACGTGCAACAGGTAAGATAAATAACGTCACTATGACATGGCTTTGCTAGCATACACATTTATTTTTGCTCCATTGCGAAACAGTTGTTTACAACATTAGAGAAATCTCTCCAGCTCGAGACCTCATTCCTGGTGGAATCCATCTCCATGATGGAGTGAAACGAGGCAATGTGTATTTAAGTGGCATGCCTTCGGATGCCACCATCATGGTTGTGATGGCGGGTTCGAACTCACAACATCTTGGACACTGTATACATTATACTATAGATGCATATATCCGGACACACGCTTACTTTCACATATTGCTCAACAGCAGCAGCAGCAACAACTGTTATTTAAGTCTGGTCACATATTACAGTAACAATGTTTTAGAATGTGGGTACTTTACAATATTATAATTACATGGAGCATTTACAATATTATAATTACATGGAACATTTACAATATTATAATTACATGGAGCATTTACAATATTATAATTACATGGAGCATTTACAATATTATAATTACATGGAGAATTTACAATATTATAATTACATGGAGCATTTTCAAAGAAACGTACGTTTATGAATGTGGGGTTGGGGTTAGGGTTTGGTGTGTTGGGGTATTTTACTGTTGATGGCAAGAAGTAGAATACTAAAGATTATAATTATGTTAAATTAACTGATAGTGTTATGGAAATAAAAAAACATATGAAAATTGCAATAACGGAGCTGGTCTGTAGGTAGTGATATATGACCAAAACAACAAACAATGTTTTGGCTAAAGGTTTTTTTTATAAAACAAAAAGAATTATGCCTTAGGATTGTGTAATATGCCTTAGGATTGTGTAATATGCCTTCGGATTGTGTAATATGGATTAGGATTGTGTAATATACCTTCGGATTGTGTAATATGCCTTAGGGTTGTGTAATATGCCTTATGATTGTGTAATATGCCTAGGATTGTGTAATATGCCTTCGGATTGTGTAATATGCCTTAGGATTGTGTAATATGCCTTAGGATTGTGTAATATGCCTTAGGATTGTGTAATATGCCGTAGGATTGTGTAATATGCCTTAGAATTGTGTAATATGCCTTAGGATTGTGTAATATGCCTTAGGATTGTGTAATATGCCTTAGGATTGTGTAGTATGCCTTAGGAGTGTGTAATATATGTAATATTTCAATATATAGTCAAAAGTGTCGTATAGCATGGGAACATGCGTTGAAATAGTTTACCTGGTCATATCAGTCAAATAAATATATATTTTAACACCGAGACCATTAATTGAGCCATACTGAGTTTCTGATATGTTATTTTTCCAGAAGTAAAAAAGTGAAAAATCCCTTGTTAGCTATCCCGGGCTAGCCATCGTATTGTGCCGCTACTATATATGTGTATGTTTTCATGGTATTAATGGTACTACACCAGTATTGTGCCGCTACTGTATATATGTGTATGTTTTCATGGTATTAATGGTACTACACCATCGTATTGTGCCGCTACTGTATATATGTGTATGTTTTCATGGTATTAATGGTACTACACCATCGTAGTGTGCCGCTACTGTATATATGTGTATGTTTTCATGGTATTAATGGTACTACACCATCGTATGGTGCCGCTACTGTATATATGTGTATGTTTTCATGGTATTAATGGTACTACACCATCGTATTGTGCCGCTACTGTATATATGTGTATGTTTTCATGGTATTAATGGTACTACACCATCGTATGGTGCCGCTACTGTATATATGTGTATGTTTTCAAATATAAAATGGTACAACACGTATGTGCCGTACTGTTAGTTTGTTTCATGGTATTAATGGTACTACACCATCGTATGGTGTCGCTACTGTATATATGTGTATGTTTTCAATGGTATAAATGGTATATACATCGTATTGTGCCACTACTGTATATATGTGTATGTTTTCAGTACCTGGTATAAATGGTATTATATCATCGTATTGTGCCGCTACTGTATATATGTGTATGTTTTCAGTACCTGGTATTAATGGTACTACACCATCGTATGGTGCCGCTACTGTATATATGTGTATGTTTTTTGATGGTATAAATGGTACTACACCATCGTATTGTGCCGCTACTGTATATATGTGTATGTTTTCATGGTATTAATGGTACTACACCATCGTATTGTGCCGCTACTGTATATATGTGTATGTTTTCATGGTATTAATGGTACTACACCATCGTATGGTGCCGCTACTGTATATATGTGTATGTTTTCATGGTATTAATGGTACTACACCATCGTATTGTGCCGCTACTGTATATATGTGTATGTTTTCATGGTATTAATGGTACTACACCATCGTATGGTGCCGCTACTGTATATATGTGTATGTTTTCAGTACCTGGTATAAATGGTATTATATCATCGTATTGTGCCACTACTTTATATATGTGTATGTTTTCAGTAGCTGGTATAAATGGTACTATACCATCGTATTGTGCCGCTACTGTATATATGTGTATGTTTTCAGTACCTGGTATTAATGGTACTACACCATCGTATGGTGTCGCTACTGTATATATGTGTATGTTTTCAGTACCTGGTATTAATATTACTATACGATCGTATTGTGCCGCTACTGTATGTATGTGTATGTTTTCAGTACCTGGTATAAATGGTACTACACCATCGTATTGTGCCGCTACTGTATATATGTGTATGTTTTCATTAGCCGATATAAATGGTACTATACCATCGTATTGTGTCGCTACTGTATATATATGTATGTTTTCAGTACCTGGTATAAATGGTACTATACGATCGTATGGTGCCGCCAGCATGAAGTTGAGCATGTGTCCTGACAGTAGGTTCCTCAAACTCAGCTGGATCATGAATCAAACTGGAGGTATGTCAAGTAAATTACAATGTCATCAGCCCTACATCTAAACATTGGCTGTTCGATTA
The DNA here is from genome assembly GCA_014843695.1 of Archivesica marissinica. Taxonomy (NCBI): domain Eukaryota; kingdom Metazoa; phylum Mollusca; class Bivalvia; order Venerida; family Vesicomyidae; genus Archivesica; species Archivesica marissinica. The sequence continues at coordinate 46,876,457 of CM026392.1, read as the reverse complement.
ACGCAGTGGTTAGTACGTTTGCCTCTTACCGATGCAACACTGGTTCGATTCTCGACCCGGGAAGTATGTGAGATGTTACGGTGGTCGCCAGATCGGACAGGTGGAGTCTCGAACGAAGTATGTGAGATGTTACGGTGGTCGCCAGATCGGACAGGTGGAGTCTCGAACTGAGAAGTATGTGAGATGTTACGGTGGTCGCCAGATCGGACAGGTGGTTTTCTCCGCGTAGTCGTGTTTCAACCTCCCACGCGAATGACCACATATACGCTGTCATCCGCGCCAACGAAGGTGATTAATATAAGTTGATAAAACTTGTTTCACAATCGTTGTTTATGCTAAGCATTACGCTCAGTTCGGTGGTAGTTAAATGTCTTTTTTTTAAAGTTTGGTTGCGCTTGTGTCCCCTTAAAATTGAAAACTACAATTATACGTCACATGCTGGTGTTGGTATTTGGCCTAGTTCCATATAGACAATGAAGACACGGTGCTGTGTGTGTTTTACGTTTATTTATCGTCGCTGCCGGTTGCCCATATGAGCGACGCCTCCTGAAGAGATTAGTAATTTTAGATTATTGGAGGATAGTGCAATGATACAAACAGAGACCCATTCCAGAGTCTCCTCTGGTTCTTTTACGTGCACGGTGTACAGCACCGACACGAGACCTCGGTTGAACGTCCCATCTGAAAGACTGTTAATTTTATTAGGGTCAGACGGGGGATCGAACCTGCTATCCCTGGATTACCAGTACAGGTGTTACCACTGGACTACAGATCCGTCTGTATGTAGACCCGGGTCTTCACATAATTGTCAAATATGACATTTTCACTATGTCCAAAACTTACATTGTTGTGTTTTTGTCCCAGATACGCCGGAAAACGCTCCTCTGTGTTCATCCTTGACTAATAATTCCGGACCTCTTAGATAGGTCTGCATGATAATTTGATCTTATAGTTTATGCAGATTTATTTTAACTCGATTGCGAAACAAGTTCTTATATTAATTATTCTCGAGACCTCATTCCTGATGGAATCCATCGCCACGAGGGAGAGAGAAGAGGCAACATTGTATTTAAATGCCTTGCCTAAGGGCACACTCGTAACGGCTCCAGCGGTGTTCGAACTCCGGGTCGTTCGCACCTGAAGCGATCGTGCTACCACTGCGCTATCGTGACTTCCACTAATTAAGTCTAATATACGTTGGGTCTAGCTACGCGTGTGATTCGTGTTTTGTCTTTAGGTTTGTATTATATCTGGATGCATGTCACGATAATACGGTTGTAGCCTATCGATTACAAAGAACACTGCTCCTACACATGGTCACATATCATCTGTTGTCTGGTTTCTTTTGATATCACATGCATGACCTTTTCCATTTGATCAATCGATCGTATAAATATAACTTTACATTCCTATTTGTCACTTATTCTCGTAAATTTAATGTATTCCTTATATGGACAACATACACTGGTGTGTCGTGCTCAAAGACATTACTGGCATAGTGTATCCATTGTACCAAGCTATTGCAATATCACGTGACCGGTGATTTGATTAAGTCATTTCTGTGGCCATTCGTGCTTCTCTTATATTCTTAGTGTCTTTCAGGCAACACAATATTGTATGAATTCAGGAGCGTAGATAGCATGTTTGAATTTACAGGCCCGATTAATAAATTGAGCACCGATCGTAGGATGGTGCTAGAGTGATGGATGCATCTGGGGGCATGCTCCCCGAGGAAACATTTGAATGCTAGAATGACTCTGGCGCATTTTAATGTACGTTTTAGACGTTCAAATGACGCATTTTAATGTACGTTTTAGACGTTAAAATGTCCATGTATTTTTAAAAATCCCACCAAATTGAGTCTACAATTGCTATAAGCAGTAATGAAATGCCACATTGACAACACAAATATATGACCGTGCCGTGAGATATGTGACCGCTGGTCGAGATTCTAGACAATACAGACATGTCAATACCTACTCCACTTGTTATTGTATGTTTGGCCTATTTGAATATTTATTTTCTGTGACAATATGCAGGCCCCCGGGCCTTCAGTATATTATAGGACAAGCTACGCCTCCTGGAATTAGCTAATATTTGACCATTGTTCTTAGTACTGTAAATGGTATTAAATGGTCAAATATCAGTACATTATAAATTATAATTCATTCTTAATTTCGCTTATGGGTCGTTTAGTGGGTGTGTCTGAATGGTTTGTTCTGTTGATTTTGTAAAACATGTACAACCTCAGCGAGCCTGGGAACAGGCGTTGATATAGTTATCCTGGTCAGTCATATACATATATTTTAATACCGAGATCATCATTTGGGCCGTATTGAGTTTCTGATAATATCAACGTCATTTTGCCAGAAGTAAATTGGTAAAAAAATCGACAGACTGGAACCCAGCCTACATATTTTCAAAAAGCACTATAAATCTCTTGAATCATAATTGTGTTCAATAACCATGTCATGCCTTTAAACCCTGGCCGATATTGTTCTGAGGTGTGGGGTTTCGGAGAGATACACTCTAGTATAGCTTATTAGGCCTTCTATTAAAACTCCTGGTTTTAATTATTTGTGTTCATTGTTAATATTCTATTAAACGTATCGCGTTATTTTCTTATTCAATCTGCACAATAATTATATTAGAAAACTTACTTTTATTGTTACTACATACATCGAAAATAATTGATAGCGAAATGAAGCTATTGGAAAGTCCGGGGCTGTTGCTAATGTTGCCATACCGTGTAGCCCAATCGTTTTGCACTTTGAACATGTCATGTATATATAAAGAGTATCGAAATGGTTATGTAAGTAAGTAAATAAGTAAGTTTTTATTAAAGTGACATGTGCACATTTCAACAAATATATATAGCAAATATTAAACAACAAGAAGACGCACCCGGCCCCGTGGGCCTATAAGTCACCTAATAATATGCATTCAATAATAATTATATAGTGTGAACAGAAGTGATCTGATCATTAGATTAATAAATTGAAAAATATGGCGCTATTCACAAATCATATGGGTTATCAATGTACAAAGTAATTAAGAACATGTCCATAAGACACATTTGTCCCAGCTTCTTCTTTTGTCTACAATGACAAGGTCCAATACCGTGACCTAATAGCGCGGTAGTACAAACAACTCAGTCGAACGCACGCACGCACAAGAGCAGATGTGAGTCCCTCACATTGGGGCACAACAAGAATTGCAATGGTATACAATGTATGTATGTTAGAAAGTTGACAGTAATTATATTGAGATATGTAACTGTAAATTGTGTTATCCTCATTGTGAAAACAGTTGCAATAAAATATTATTAAATTATAAATGACCATACCATTTTGTTACTTCGTTTTGGCGTATATTGTGTGTCTTATTGGCATCCAAGGTGTAATTGATACAGAGCCTCTTAACCGATGTGTTGCGAGTTCGAGCACTTCAGGAACCATACTGCTAGTATCTCTATGTAAAACACACTTAAATCCACATTGCTGCGTCTGTCCCTAGTGGCGGTGGATTCCAACAGATTTGAGGTTTCAACCGCGATATAGTTGTATAGAGTTACGTGCAACTTTATGTTAACATAATGTTTTCAAAAACACAATTGGATGATGTCATTTTTTTGGGAAAGCACTACAATTTAAATATAATATATGCATGTTGTTTCTCGAACACGAAGTAACTCGTATCGGAAACTTTATATCATCTTTCAAATAAGCCTTACCCGTGACCTTGAGTTAGATCGTTCAAGGTCAAATCGAGGTCGTATAAAATCAAGTATTTGCTCTTGTGTCAAATGTCAGGGTGAGTGTTGCATCGAGAGTGTTATTCATCCAACACTAAGTAACTGACATAGACTGGTCCATGATATTATTAGACCAATAAATTGATCAGAAAATTACATTTGGACTAGTTAAAAGTGCATATTCTGCTGAGGCGGCTGGTTTTAGTTTAATCATATTTTATTGCACAACAAGCAGATACATAGTGTGAAAATACAAATTGTTTGGGCCACAAGTTTTAACAACATTACAACGGTCCGCACCAGAAAGTCAAGCTAACGTTCGATTAAACTAAATGCCTGAAAATAGTACGCAAAAAAGAATGTAAATGACTCGAAGGAGCCGGCTCATCTAGATCTACACTTTTTTGTTGAAAGAGTTAATATAGTGCTGCAGAATATATTTTATAGAAACAGAGGTGAAGCTCTGCTACCAGATGAGATCACGACAGAATGAGACTATTATGGATATAGTCTGCTACAGTTTGTATGTCCACACGTCTGACTACCCTTCTGCAATGGTAGGTACAACAGAACACTTGTTACATGTACATACGCCATAAGAAACCATACATGCATGGCGCTTAATATAATACAATACAAAGTTAGATGCAAAAGAAACGTAACTCTATATACAGTCTGCATCCGTTATGTCGAATTCCGTCGGACCGAATAAAATACTTCGACATAACCGAAGTTTGACTTAACGAAATTCGATATAAACAGTTATATGTAAAATGATAGTGTCTGAAACGGGACTTTGATCCGACTTCGAGTTAACAGGATAATTCGACATAATCGACTTTGACATAACGGATGTATACTGTATTTGCGAACTTTTAATAATCAACGTTACTAATTTACTAATTAATTTCATCAAACAAGTCTATTCACAAATCAAATCAAATTATATTAATATCTGCATTGTACACACAATTAACATAAGCTATGTATAGCTTTTGACCGGCAGAATCTAAAAATGACAATCACCCAGAAATGATTTCCTACAGTTTCATGCAATAATCCGCAGTTAAAGTGTATCGCTGGGGAAATGTTTGCAATATGTATGTACATTGAAAATGAAATTCCCAAAATGTTTTTTTGCGTTTACGTATATGCTTAAAATGTGCATGCACCTTGATGTGTTGATGTTTTAATCAATCAAAGATGTCTTCCCTTACTATAAATGCCACATGCATGTACACATAGGACATTGTAATTATTTCGAGAAGCATCGTCTGCAACGGTCTATCGATTTCTGATGCCTTTTCTAACTGAAGATGGGAATTGTAGCCTGTTTAGTCAAGCTGGTGAATTAATTATAAATGATCGTCATATTATAAAGGACGTATTAAAATTCATTACAAGGTTATTTCAGATTGTGCAACTAGTTTATAGGGACACTTTTATGTTAGCTCGATTGAGAAACAAGTTCTTGCAACATTAGTTCAATCGCTCTCGAGACCTCATTCCTTACGAAATCCATTGCTAAGAGTGAGAGAGATGAGGCATGTGGAATTTAAGTGGCTTGCCTAAGGGCACAACCGCAACGTAACATAACAAAACATATATTTTAGTAGGCATTAAATGGTACAAAGCACATTTATAGCCAAACAAATTAATATACTATGTAAAGTGCAAAGACAATTTACAGAGAAGTTAAAATAATATTATGTTCACCCCGTATTTTTTTATTGCTAAATAAAAATACATGAAGATCTTTATGGCAAAAGCTATTAATATTTCATATAAATTAAATAATTGATCCTTCTCTTTCTTTATAATACAAATATGTTGATATATTATGAATTAATAGTATATGATGATCTTTATAGCAAAAACTATTAATATGTCATATAAATTAAATAATTGTTCTCGTTATTTAAAAGCGAAATACAAATATTTTAATAGATTATGAATTAATTTTGGCTTTCTGGAACTCATTACATTATCGAGTTGTTATTTGTAGTGTCGGCCAAATGAAAATAATATGGCTTTAAAAAGTTCTACGTAAATTATAGTATTTTGGAAAGACCCGTAGGAAGTGTAATTCATTTTCAATTACATTCATAGTACATTGCAAACATGTTCCATCTTCTCTGGGAATATTAACGTGCCTACAGCTGTGTAAATAAATTTCACTCGCAGTATATTTTGGATTTATATGATCCTGTTAGATCCTGCACCAACTTGATCAATTATTTGAAAGAACGAAACAATATCGACGAACACATAGCCATTATGAAGGATAAACTGAAAACTCATAACAAGAAGTGGAATCAATTGGTATTTGATTGATGGGAAAGTATCAAACACACGTGGAACATATTTATTTGAAGTTGAGATGAGTTGAAATGATGTTAATATACTTTGATCGGAATTCTTCCTTCTTCGTTTATTGCTTGTTCTAATATAACTTCTCTCTTGCTATGCGAATAGTAATACAGTCAAGTCGGTTATGTCGAAATTTCCTGTTATCTCGAATTCGGATCAAAGTCGCGTTTCAGACACTTATCATTTTACATATAACTGGATCTGTTTATATCAAATTTCGTAAAGTCAAACTTCGGTTATGTCGAAGTATTTTGTTCGGTCTGACGGAATTCGACATAATGGATGTGGACTGTATATAATACAATGTTGTTCAGGTATATGCAATTCTGAACAATACGTAGCAGTTTCTCGTATGTGTGACTTTATTATTATTATTATTTAAGTTTATTTAACGACGGGCAGTTTACCTAACAACACTTTTCCTGGGCAGGCTCCAGCGGTTAACCGGTAGTTGATGCACCAACCTCTGTAAGAAAGTGCAAACTGGTAAATAAAGAGCCCATGACCATCAGTGATGATAGGCTACAGTGGTATACAAGTCAGCAACAGTAACCACTCGACCACGGAGGAGGACCTCGTATGTGTATGTGTCAATGTTGCTATAAAACAGATATGGGCTACATCTGTCCGCTCAGCGCTACGGCGTATCTAGTCGCCATTTGCTTATTCTGCCCGGCAAACGCCACTGTAACCACCCTGAAATGGTTGTGTAAATAACACTGATACTCCATCGTGCATTGGAAAGCATAAACGAAATAGTTTTACCAGCCTATTTGTGTTTTACGTTTATTTATCGTCGCTACCGGTTGCTCGTGTGAGCGACGCCTCATGAAGAGATTTGTCATTTTAGATGTTTGGAGAATAGTGCAATGATACAGACAATACCCATTCCAGAGTCCCCTCTCGTTCTTTTACGTGCACGGTGTAAAGCACAGACACGAGACCTCGGTTTAAAGTTCCATCTGAAAGACTGTTAATTTTATTAGAGTCAGGCGGGGGATTAAAAAATAGTGTAAATATAAGAGGAACTATATCTAGACTATATTTATTTTACAACGATTGCGAAGCAAGTTTTTCACAACTTATATTAATCACTCTCGTTGGCGCGGATGAAAGCGTAAATGCGGCCATTTGTGTCGGAGGCAACCAGAGTACCCGGAGAAACCCCACCTGTCCGATCTGGCGACCACCGTACCATCTCACATACTTCCTGGTCCGAGGATTGAACCCGGGTTGCATTTGTGAGAAGCGAGTGTGCTAACAACTACTGTAATCGGACAGCCAAGAGGAACGCATATTGCTTCTCCAGTTCGCATATCCACATTTGAGTAGCAAATATGGCGGCCGCATAAGGACTTATTGGTATGGTACGAATGCCCGGTGGTCTCTTTATCGCTTCACATTTTCGTAAACACAATTGGGAAATCGTGAAGTGTGAAGTACGACATTTCACCATTTCACACAATTTCTTGCTTGTAATTGAAAATCGTGAAATCGTATTCTGCGAAGTAAGTACCGTGTTGGTGATTCCTCGATTTTATATAACCCCCACCGGAGTTATTGTTTTTGGGTTTAATCTTTATTTATTTTACCACGATTGCGAAACAAGCTTTATTACCATATATTAATCACTCTCGTTGGCGCGGATGAAAGCGTAAATGTGGTCATTTGTGTGGGAGGAAACCGGAGTACCCGGGGAAAACCCACCTGTCCGATCTGGCGACCACAGTACCATCTCACATACTTCCCGGTCCGAGGATCGAATCTGGGTCGCATTGGTGAGAAGTGAGCGTGCTAACCACTGCGCTAATCGGACAGCCTTTTTGGGTCTGTCTGTCTATCTGTCTGTCTGTCTGTCTGTCTGTCTGTCTGTCTGTCTGTCTGTCTGTCTGTCTGTCTGTCTGTCTGTCTGTCTGTCTGTCTGTCTGTCTGTCTGTCTGTGGACAGGATCATTCAAATGTTGTCTATGACATTTTATGAAACTATGTCCAATCAACGGGGAGAGAACACTTCTCTGACCGCCCTGACCACATACCTTGACCGATTTCAACCAAAATCGAAACACTTTCTCCGTGGTCAACCGTCTACATGTATATACATGTTTCATCAAAGGTCAAGCTCATCAAGCTGCAGCAACAACTGGTTGAGTTATCCTGTACACAGACAGTATCAAATACTAGCGGATTGCAAGTGCTGTATTTAGTTTTGAAATTTGACACAATGAAGGTCCAATCGGGATTTCGTACCACCAGCGTTTCGTATCACCGGCATTTCGTAGAATGATGTTTCAGATAATTCAAGCAAACGGGATATACAGATCTGGATCTGCTGGCATTGCTATTTTTGTCTTAAGATTCGTATATGCCTAAACCCATGCATTGATTGTACAGGACTGTTGGTTTCGAATGGAATTTATTGACAAGAAACCCACTGTTATATCGTGTGTGGGTGCAACTGATCGAGACTTTGGAACTTGGTCGTATGGGACTCTGGATACAAGTGCCGTAGGTATGAGCATTTGTTACTGTAAATCACGTTTTATTCATGTGGCCATTTTTCACGATAAAGCAGAGCAAGAGTTCGAAAATATATAGGTAATTATCTGATATGCTTTCCAATGAATGATAGCCTCCATCTTACACCGCTTTGAAACAGTGAAATATGACATTTTCTTTGCCACCGGTTGCGTTTCGTATTCCTGCGCGGTTAGATGTACTTTTGTGTTTTAGCTATTTTCTGACTATCATGAACAGTTAATTATTAAGTAATATTTTCTAATGAATTTGTTGTGCCTGTAGTTTTTAATTTGACAGCAAACAGAAATACAGGAACTATTTCTTATTACGGATGTTCACACTATGAGAAGTGGTTGTGCGGTTGTGTCACGTAGTGCAATGAGGCTCAAGACAGGCAGTTAAAATGAATAAATTTGAAAACAAATATTATATAAGTCAAAATCATTGGAAATCATAAAAGAGAAAGAGGATTTGTACTTATTAGTGTAAGATGGACTTTTATTTCATCGAGTGATCACAGAAATTTGTATTTCCAATAGTAACGTCAGCCACGAGTGGAATTACATATTTCGTTGATCACGAGATGAAACACAATTCAAGCATGCACTAATTAATACAAATATTCGCTATATCTTCAGCATATCATAAAATACACGTTCCGAACAAAACGACGTAGTATGACCTGGTTTGTATGCTATATTTAAAGTTTGCATATAAAGGACTGTGCTGGGTTTACAACTTGAATTATGTTGTCAGTCTTACATTTTACAAAGCTTAAACATTCCAAAATGCTAAATAGCAAAGATGCTAATGGATCATTGTTCATTTACCAAGAATGCGTTTGTGTTTTTACGTTTACGTTTATTTATCGTCGCTACCGGTTGCCCATATGAGCGACACCTCCTGAAGAGATTAGTCATTTTAGATTGTTGGATGATAGTGCAATGATACAGACAGATACCCATTCCAGAGTCTGCTCTGGTTCTATTACGTTCACGGTGTAAAGCACCGACATGAGACCTCGGATTAAAGTACCATCTGAAAGTATGTTAATATTAATAAGAGTCATACGAGGGTTGGAACTGGGGATCCTTGGATTCACAGTCCAACGTGTTAACCACTGGACTACTAACCCATCTTGCACAAAGTGTCTATATGTACATGATAATGCCTAGAGAGGCGGTGGCATCTACTACTCTAGCCCTATTGTGGCTCTAGTTACCTCCCCTGACGTTCCGTTCACATAATGTTTACGGAACGTTAATGACGTCAAATAACGTTCACGTGTTGGATTACAACTCCAACGCATAATGATAACATTCAACCGTTGCATTACAGATCCTTCCTAGAACTGTACGGATAAATGTGAATCAGCGATGATAAATTACTCGGAATAAATACACAACATCGTCATAATAACAAGCCAATCAGTCATATTGTAATTAACTCTCTTTCTAAGGAATGAGTGCGAGGAAATGTAGTTTCATGTTTTTTCGTCTTTATATGCAGATGTTACCAGGAGCTGCGAGGATATTTGTGAAATAACAATGATGCTAATTGGAGACAGGATTGGGTGTCGTGATGTGGCTTCACTCGGATATGATAGCGGCGCTGTAGTGAGACATTTATCCTTTGAGATAATCAATAATGATACAACATGCGAAGGTATCACCATCTCCAAACAGGTGTGTGTATGTATATATGTATAGACATCAGTGGTAATACTCTGTATTGGTAATCCAGGGATCGCAGGTTCGATCTCCCGTCAGACCCTAATACAATTAACAGTCTTTCAGATGGGATATTAAACCGAGGTCTCGTGTCGGTGCTTTACTCCGTGCACGTGAAAGAACAATAGGAGATTCTGGAATGGGTCTCTGTCTGTATCATGCACTATCCTCCAAATATCTAAAATGACTAATCTCTTTATGAGGAGTTGCTCATATGGGCAACCGGTTGCGACGATAAATAAACGTAAAACACACTCAGTTGTCGAGCCAATAACGGGTGGATTCATCGCTAAGCATTCCACTGATGGTGGTCTCTTCTTAAGAAACGGCTGATGATGTTGTCATTTCGGTTTAATTTAGGGGTATTTTATTCACTATTTCAGTCTAAACTAGGGGTATGTATTTTACCAGTTCAGTCTAAGTTAGGGGTATGTTTTTCGCCATTTCTTTCACCCACAACTATGCCGAATCTATCAGTCCAGCGTTTATATAATTAGGAATTACAGGTAATAAAAATACGTCCAGTGGTGAATCCTTGCGCATCAGAATTCCACACAGTGGTTTATTATCCGATAAACAACGACAAGATAAATAGTATTTCCATTCTAACAGGGCCAAATATAATGCTATAATCGAATATAATCGAATAAATGTTTGTTATTTTGTCTCCATGGCTGTTAATTGGCTGATGGCTTTCTAAAATACCTTCTGTATTCCAGTGTCATCGAAAATCATCCTCCGGCTATCGACTATTATGGCGGGTTATTAACGCATCCAATCATGCCAAATCACTGTATTCAAGTCTAATATATTTATTTATGTCTCATCAATGTACAGCAATAACAGAACAACATTACAATAATACATGATATAGTACATTGCCACTCATAAATGAGTTACAAGAGACGGTATTTATCAAATTATAAAATACATCACATTATGCAGTTCAATGTAAAATTGTTAAAATATGTGCATATTTGTCCATAAATAAGTTATTTTTACAGGTGGGGGAAGCAACATCAACAACCGTTACCGTGATGTGTTTGTAGTAGGTTTAACAATGGTAGTTCCTTGTTCATATTAGAATCGATATCTCTGAACTATATTACTTAGAAGTGGTAATATTTGACTACAAGACAATACTATGAATTTCTAATCAAAGTTTTCTTAGAATATCTCGGTGTGCAGCACATACCATGTAAACGCACATGGGTGCTTAAATTAGCAGACATCGCCAGTTCAAAATAACTCTGCAACTTACATTCATTATTATTTCATCTCAATGTTTCTCTTGTATATTATATGTTATTTATATTTCGGGTTTTACGCCTGCATCAGCACCATTTCGGGCTATATCGCCGGCGGGCAGTTTACTTAACAACACATTTCCTGGGCAGGCTCCAGCGGTTAACCAGTACTTGGGTGCACCAACCTCCGTAAGAAACTGCCAACTTTTTCAAATAAATGAGACACGGCCTGAGCGGGACTCGAACCCGTGACCATCAGTGATGATAGGTTTCAGTGGTATACAAGTTAGCGACCTTAACCACTCGACCACGGAGGCGGACTTATCGTGTATAAAAGCGGATCAGTGATTTGGATGTTAACAGGACTAGTAATCTTGGGGTCGCAGGTTCGATCCCTCGCTATAACATATTACAATGACCACTACCACAGTATTTGGACTGAGGTCTCGTGTCAGGGTTTTACATTGTGCACGTAGGCGAACCAGAACAGTGGAATGGTACTCTGTCGGACGTCGCACCGAAACAATGCACGTCGTGGCCAAAATTCGAATGGCGTCGTGTTACGTTTATGCAACATCTGACGTTACGTCAATATGCTCCGCGATCTAAAACTACTAATCTCTCCATGGGTTGTCGCATATATGGACAGCCGGATTCGACGATAAATAAATGCAAATCAGACACTTGTATCAACTGTTCTGTGTTTCTTATTCCATTTAAGACAGAAACACGCCTAGAATATCGACTGAACTGCGCATTTGATGGTCTAGGATATATTAAGGTAATTACACAACACTATTTAAATTTAACACAATTTAAAATTCTACATTATATATATCTTTCGACATTTGTGTTTGTTTGTTTCTGTTTAGTTTAAACTTTATTTGTTTTACAACGATTGCGAAGCAAGTTTTAACAACTTATATTAATCACTCTCGTTGGCGCGGATGAAAGCGTAAATGTGGTCATTCGTGTGGGAGGAAAACGGAGTACCCGGAGAAAACCCACCTGTCCGATCTGGCGACCACCGTACCATCTCACATTCTTCCCATCGTTGTAAAATAAATAAAGTTTAAACTTTTTTAAAGAATTCGACACCCCACATTTTTCATTGTAAATCACTATAAAAGTTGTCTATCTAGATTTTTTATTTGATCAATATTAATAGATGAGGTTTAAGGTCACACCAACAGCTTAGGTCATATGTACACCCGGATAGAACCGCCGCCCTTCCACAAGCCAGCTGGATAGCTTCTTCGCAGGAAAAATTAGACACCACCAGTGGGATCCGAACCTATAGCGGTGAGGGGCAAGTGGCTTAAAGTCAATAACGTTAACCTATCCATCCACCCCCACCCCTACACACACGGACGGAGACCCCGGTAATGACTAATATTGGTGTGTTTATTGTTGAGTGTTCAACAGTGGGGTCCGAACATATAGCGATGAGGGGCAAGTGGTTTAAAGTCAATAACGTTAGCCTATCCATCCACCCCCACCACCTACACACACGGACCGAGACCCCGGTAATGACTAATATTGGTGTGTTTATTGTTGAGTGTTCAACAGTCGGGTCCGAGCATATAGCGGTGAGGGACAAGTGGCTTGTAGACCTGTCGGAATGCACACAATGTTGTACACTGTTCAACCAGTTCTAACATGTATCATTATGTTCCCTTTGTATTATGCTTATACACACTTTTATTTACAGCACATATCTATATATGCACATATAATTCTCAAATTACATGGACTAATGTATAATAGGGCAAATCAATCATTAAACTGTATCCCATTAACATAGGATAGAACAGTATACATTGCCCCTTTCTTCACTTACTACGCACAACATTGTCCTTGCTTATACATTGCCACTTTCTTCACTTACTACGCACAACATTGTCCGTGCTTATCCATTGCCCCTTTCTTCACTTACTACGCACAACATTGTCCGTGCTTATCCATTGCCCCTTTCTTCACTTACTACGCACAACATTGTCCGTGCTTATCCATTTCCCCTTTCTTCACTTACTACGCACAACATTGTCCTGCTTATCCATTGCCCCTTTCTTCACTTACTATGCACAACATTGTCCGTGCTTATACAGTGCCCCTTTCTTCACTTACTACGCACAACATTGTCCGTGCTTATCCATTGCCCCTTTCTTCACTTACTATGCACAACATTGTCCGTGCTTATACATTGCCACTTTCTTCACTTACTACGCACAACATTGTCCGTGCTTATACATTGCCCCTTTCTTCACTTACTACGCACAACATTGTCCGTGCTTATACATTGCCACTTTCTTCACTCTAGGCACAACATGTCCGTGCTTATACATTGCCACTTTCTTCACTTACTACGCACAACATTGTCCGTGCTTATACATTGCCCCTTTCTTCACTTACTACGCACAACATTGTCCGTGCTTATACATTGCCACTTTCTTCACTTACTACGCACAACATTGTCCGTGCTTATACATTGCCACTTTCTGCACTTACTACGCACAACATTGTCCGTGCTTATACATTGCCACTTTCTTCACTTACTACGCACAACATTGTCCATGCTTATACATTGCCCCTTTCTTCACTTACTACGCACAACATTGTCCGTGCTTATACATTGCCCCTTTCTTCACTTACTAAGCACAACATTGTCCGTGCTTATACATTGTCACTTTCTTCACTTACTGCGCACAACATTGTCCGTGCTTATACATTGTCACTTTCTTCACTTACTGCGCACAACATTGTCCGTGCTTATACATTGCCACTTTCTGCACTTACTATGCACAACATTGATCGTGCAGTCACTTCTTCGTAACCAATGGATGGACTGTTTATGAAGCTTAAAATAAATATGTAATCACGACCGCTCGCCCACATGGTTCGCCGGTGGTGAGGGCAAATAAGCTCAATCATCATGTAATCACGATAGTGTGGTGGTGCACGTGCATCTTCCGTTGAGAAAACTCACATGTCCGATTTGGAGACCACCTTACCATCTCACATACGTCCCTGTCCGAGGATCGCACCCGGGTTGCATAGGTGAGTAAGGTGCTTGCCACTGCAGTAATTGCCTAGTCAAGGTATTAATAATAGTACTAGATGCTTAGTCGCCACTGTCCACCTTCATGGACACTGATTTTGTTTAACCCTTTCCCTCATTGAAACACCCTTTGACGCCATTACCAATACATTGACACTGTAGTAGCCAAACCATTGTTCATAATAAAGGCCAGAATCTCATGTGGTTCCAGTAATATATGTGGAAGTGGGATAGATATGGCGACTACTTATCCACTGCATGATAGCTAAATTGTTGTCGTTTGTATGGAGATATAATAGTATATTAACCTAGATCTCTATGAAGGAAAGGGTTACGTTCGCTGACTGTATAACACTGTAACATATCATCACTGATGGTCAAGGGTTCGAGCCCCGTTCAGACCGTGTCTCTCATTATATGAATATATGAAACAGCTTATTACTGAGGTTGGTGCACCAAGCACTGGTTAACCGCTGAAGCCTGTCCAGCAAATGTGTTGTTAGGCACACAGCCCGCCGCTCATATGGGCAACCGGTAACGACGATAAATAAGCGTATAATTGGTCGCTATTTGTTTATTTATACTTTTTTACAGGTTTTATATAGTATCGGGGGTCAGTACTGCCTCAAGTACCAGATGGTTAATGTGGTGTGTTTTGATGGCAAGTACCTATATGCTTTATCCACACTATCCTGTATATAGGTCTTACGATTTTGAAACCCATTTCGGATAACTGTCCCTTTATTGTCCATACTAAATTTACTGGCATACATCTTTACGACAGACAATTAAATCATATGACGACCCGTTGCATATAACCCCCGTTTACAGTTGCATGTAACCTCCATTAATGTCCGTACAATATAACCATACTTACAGTTGCATGTAACCTACGTTAATGTCCGTACACCATAACCATACTTACATTTGCATGTAACCTCCGTTAATGTCCGTACAACATAACCATACTTACATGTACATGTAACATCCGTACAACACAACCATACTTACATGTTCATGTAACCCCCGTTAATGTCCGTACAATATAACCATGCTTACATGTACATGTAACCTCCGTTAATGTCCGTACAACATAACCATACTTACATGTGCATGTAACCTCCGTTAATGTCCGTGCAACATAACCATACTTACAGTTGCATGTATCCTCCGTTAATGTCCGTACAATATAACCATACTTACATTTGCATGTAACCTCCGTTAATGTCCGTACAACATAATCATACTTACAGTTGCATGTAACCTCCGTTAATGTCCGTACAATATAACCATACTTACATTTGCATGTAACCTCCGTTAATGTCGTACAACATAACCATACTTACATTTAAACTCCGTTAATGTCCGTACAACATAACCATACTTACATGTACATGTAACATCCGTACAACACAACCATACTTACATTTGCATGTAACCTCCGTTAATGTAGGTACAACATAATCATACTTACAGATGCATGTAACCCCCGTTAATGTCCGTACAATATAACCATACTTACATTTGCATGTAACCCCCGTTAATGTCCGTACAACATAACCATACTTACATTTGCATGTAACCTCCGTTAATGTCCGTACAACATCACCATACCTACATTTGCATGACTTACAACTAAGTCATAATTATGACATTATATCTCCTAAATTATGAGCTAAGTGTGCATCTCTTAATTTTCTGTTAAATTGCGTATCTCCTAATTTTGATTAAATTGCGTATCTAAATTGCGTATCTAAATTGCGTATCTCCTAATTTTGATTAGATTGCGTATCTCCTAATTTTAATTCAATTGAGTATTTCCTAATTTTAATTCAATTGAGTATTTCCTAATTTTAATTCAATTGAGTATCTCCTAATTTTAATTCAATTGAGTATCTCCTAATTTTAATTCAATTGAGTATATCCTAATTTTAATTCAATTGAGTATATCCTAATTTTAATTCAATTGAGTATCTCCTAATTTTAATTCAATTGAGTATTTCCTAATTTTAATTCATATGCGTATCTCATAATTTTGTTTTGAGTATTTCCGCATTATTATTAAATTGCCTGTCTCAGTTAATTATGTCACTGCACATTATATATTTTTTCAAACATAGTACAGAGTATGGCACCTGTACGCTTCCATACATGCCAATATGCGTGGAAATAGGAAGCCAATACATGTAAATATATTATTGGAATTCAGGTAACACGATTGAACAAGCGGCGGCCATCAAGCTAAAGGAAGCTCACTCGTTTGCAACGTTTCTGTTATTTGGTGCTGTTTGTATTGTTGTTATCACCGCCATGGTATTCATCACTGTATTCGGTAAGAATACAACTTGTGTATTGGACAGTACATGTACACATAATAGTATGTATTTATACACAATAGCGCCGCTCAGGCCGTGTCTCATTTATAGTCAAACCTGTGTTAGTGGTCACCTCTATTAAGCAGCAACCTGTATTAAGCAGCCAGCTTCCAGAATCCCAATATGTTGTTTTATTTTATTATTTGACCTCTATTAGGCAGCCACCTGTGCTAAGCAGCCACTTTCTGTGATTCCCTTGGCTGGCTGCTTAAGACAGGTTTGACTGTATATGAAAAAGTTGGCAGTTTCTTATGGAGGTTGGTGCACCCATGTACTGGTTAACCGCTGGAGTCTGCCCAAAAAAGGTGTTGTTAGGTAAACTGCCCGTCGGCGATATAGCCCGGAATGGTGCTGGTGCAGGTGTAAAACCCGAAATTTAACATAACATATACCCAATATATTTTTCAATTGCAATGTGTAGATCTTTTTACAAATATATAGCATCTCCAGTTACCCTCACGTCGTATATTATTCACTCTCGATACCTGATTCCTTATGGAATCCACCACCACGAGGGAGAGAGAAGAGGCATGTGGAATTCAAATGCACTGCCTAATGCCTTCAGATGCAAACGGCCAAGAGTGCTAGCCCCGTTTGGAGCCGTTACTAGTGTGCCATTAGGCAAGGCATTTAAATTCCACATTGCTTCTCTCTCCCTCGTGGCGATGAATTCCATCAGGAATGAGGTCTCGAGAGTGAATAGTATAATCTAACTTGTTTCGTAATCGAGCTAAAATAAATTTGTATAATCTACGTTTACCTCAAGTAATGACATGTACTGTTTCTTTTTCAAAGTTGTACAGTGGCTGATGCGTGTAAGGACATCGTATAAAAAGTCCCATCAAGACCGTGACAAAGGTAGGTGGTGGTTACTGTATTTTTATATGACCTATTGTCTACACATCAACTAGTCTGAACTCATCTCAAGTCACATAACATCTCGAAAACATACAAAAACTACCTACTGCCTGTCATGAAAATGCATGGTGCCGGTCGTTGTCCCTGGTGCGGGCCGTTGTCTAATGTTGCTAAAACATGTGGCCCAAACCATGTGTATGTTCATGCTATGTATTGTATCTGTATCTGTATGTGTATGACATATGTACCATGTGTATGTTCATGCTATGTATTGTATCTGTATGTGTATCTGTGTATGTGTATGACATATGTACCATGTGTATGTTCATGCTATGTATTGTATCTGTATGTGTATGTGTATGACATATGTACCATGTGTATGTTCATGCTATGTATTGTATCTGTATGTTATGTGTATGACATATGTACCATGTGTATGTTCATGCTATGTATTGTATCTTGTATGTGTATGTGTATGACATATGTACCATGTGTATGTTCATGCTATGTATTGTATCTGTATGTGTATGTGTATGACATATGTACCATGTGTATGTTCATGCTATGTATTGTATCTGTATCTGTATGTGTATGACATATGTACTATGTGTATGTTCATGCTATGTATTGTATTGTATCTGTATGTGTATGACATATGTACCATGTGTATGTTCATGCTATGTATTGTATCTGTATCTGTATGTGTATGACATATGTACCATGTGTATGTTCATGCTATGTATTGTATCTGTATGTGTATGTGTATGACATATGTACCATGTGTATGTTCATGCTATGTATTGTATGTGTATGTGTATGTGTATGACATATGTACTATTGATTTCCAATAAAATATGATTAAATAAAAATAATGAAAATGCTTTTTTAGTTTTTACCAATTGAAAGATAACAGTGCAGAAACCCACTCTAAACCCACGGACCAGAGACATGTAATGTTCAGCTTAGATGGGTTCTCACTTTAGATGCGTTCTGTTCTGTTCTTCAACTCCAACAATGCCTAGAAGGAGGCTGAGACATGTATATAGTTTAGTTTAAACATTATTTATTTCAGTATGTGTACATGTAATCAAGAAATGAACAGTTTACACATAATTTAACAGCAGTAGACTGAAAGGGATTAGAACGAAACAACAATTATATAGTTCTTCTCCCTATAGGTGTATAGTACATTAAGAAAAAAATATATTAAACGTTTATATTCTAATCGACCAAGTATGTTCAAATTATTGCAAATATTTCAATGTGACAATTCCCTAGAGCTGGTTAACTTTAGTAAATATATTCATGAAGCTTTATCCCTTCGTAATTCACTTGTTTAGGATATATGAGTTACCAGTTGAATACTCCCTACACTCTTAATACAGTCATGATCATGTTTTGCATAGTCTAAAATCCATCATGACATTGTCATTATTTTTCCATGTATGTCCATAATCATTACATCATTTGTCCATCCTCATCATGATTGCATATATCATAATATTGTACTATATATATTGTAAATATGTTTAAATGTTACTGACGAGAAACTGTAAAGTTTAAGTCTTAATAAAGCATTCTTCTTCTTCTTCCTATCATGATACACAATAGGCAGGAAAATAATATATATAAAAACGAAAATACGTGAAATCTATTCTGGTGTATATAGTTTGGCAGTTTGAAAGAACAGATTACTGATTAAGTGTACAATGCAATATTCTGAAACAAAATAGCTGAAAATTGTTTATTTAAAAGAACAGTTGGTGTTCGGTTTACATGGATAAGTTACGATTGAATGAACATATGCACTTGTTAAAACATGTTCGGTATTCTGCAATGAGGGGTTTCAGTTTACAGATGGTTTTTCTTTACAGTGAACAAAGAAGGCTACATCCGAGCTCGGATGCACATCCGCCTTATAACAATTGAATGAATAATTATATTCACATTATCCTACCTTCATGCGAAATAACGTACAAAAACGGCCTGCCTAATAAATTTTGCTTTATTAGTCAGTGCCTAATAAAGCTTTCGTGGCGTCATAGGGCTAACCGTGGATATAAATATAAATGCGCAACATATTACCAAGTGCATAGCGAGTTTGTAAGCTGTCATGGCTAGTTTGTTTGTTTTTGTGTCGGGTGCACACTCAGAATGTAGGATAAATAGAATATTAGGTTACTGTCTTATAAATTTTAATTTATTAGGCGAGTGGGAGAAAAAATACAAGGCTCAGCAGAGCCTCGCCTTGTATTTTTTCTCCGACTCGCCTAATAAATTAAAATTTAGAAGACAGTAACCTAATATTCTCTATATATTATTGTGTTAATCTGTTCGCCAAGTATTCGGCAAAGGGCAGCTCCGAATTATAAATGTGTTTTACAGTGAACAAAGAGGGCTACATCCGATCTCGGATGCACATCATCCTTATAACAATTAAATACATATATTCACATATATTATTTTGTTAATGCGTTCGGCAAGTATTCGGCAAAGGGGGGCTCCGAATTACAAATGAGTTTTACAGTGAACAAAGAGGGCTACACCCGAGCTCGGATGCAAATCAGCCTTATAACAATTGAATGCATATAAAAAAAATATTATTCACATATATTATTGTGTTAATCTGTTCGCCAAGTATTCGTCAAAGGGGGGCTCCGAATTACAAATGTTTTTTACAGTGAACAAAGAAGGCTACATCCGATCTCGGATGTACATCATCCTTATAACAATTGAATGCATTTATTCACATATATTATTTTGTTAATCTGTTCGCCGAGGGGGGCACCGAATTACATATGGTTTTTTTACAATGAACAAAGAAGGAACAAATTCGGGACCAATAAATATGTTCGGTGTTGAGGGAATTCCAGTCTAGAGTGGCCCAAGATTTGACGATGTTTCACAGCATAATAGTTTATATGTCTCCATCCACGTGTATGCAGCCTAAAGGTATATGCATATCAGGCTCACACGTGTGGAATTCCCTCCCTTATCACATCAAAACAGCACATTCTGTTGCACACGGCAAAGCTTTATATATCAGGTGGTGCAAAGAACAAACAAATAACCTAATAAACTGATAATATACAATTATACATGAATATAAGTATTAGTTCTTGCAGCTTATATCTTATTTCCTATGAAAGTTTTCCTTTGTTATAATGGTGTCAATAAAGAACTGATTAATTTTAAGCGTACAATACATTTATAATGGTATTATACTATTTAATGTTAAGCGTACAATACATTTATAATGGTATTATACTATTTAATTATAAGCATACAATACATTTATAATTGTATTATACTATTTCATTTTAAGCATACAATACATTTATAATGGTATTATACTATTTCATTTTAAGCGTACAATACATTTATAATGGTATTATGCTATTTAATTTCAAGCGTACAATACATTTATAATGGTATTATACTACATGTATTTCATTTTAAGTGTACGATACATTTATAATGGTATTATGCTATTTAATTTCAAGCGTACAATACATTTGTAATGGTATTATTCTACATGTATTTCATTTTAAGTGTACGATACATTTATAATGGTATTATGCTATTTAATTTGAAGCGTACAATACATTTATAATGGTATTATACTATTTTATTTTAAGCGTACAATACATTTATAATGGTATTATACTATTTAATTACAGATGAAGAAGATGGGTACGCACTTAAGCTCAACAGTTCCCAGTCTATAGGTGAAAACATGATTATTTACTTCATAGTTCATAATTCCAATTCATATACATATATCTAAAATTATATTTCCGCTTATTATTCCACTTCCGGTTGCAAACAGTTTATTCGTGCCTCGTTTCCAGCGTGAATGTCGAGGCTTCAATTTTTATATTTATATAATTTGGTAGCTAAGACAATAATACAAGCATATTTTACTTTTATTCTTTCAAATGAGTGATTGAGTTTTCTCTGTGAAAGAAAATGCTATATTTTATTGTCTTGGAGCGGTGGAAGGTTATTGGTGCTATATTTCACTGTGTTGGAGCGGTGGAAGGTTGTATGTGCTATATTTCACTGTCTTGGAGATGTGTACGGTTGTATGTGCTATATTTCACTGTCTTGGAGCTGTGGAAGGTTGAATGTTCTGTTCCAAGTCCTGTGTTTAGTATTCCTTCGTTGTTCCACAACTGTTGGTGCAGTTTTAAGATGCATTTGGGCAATATGTTCACATAACCAAACATATCGTTACTCCAGTGGGTAACGCTATGGACTGTAAATCTAGCGGTCAAGGTTCGAACCTCACTAAACCATACTAAACTGACATATAGCATAGTCCTCCGGGTGATACTATATACCGTGGTATCGTGTTGTTGTCTTACACCGTACATGCAATAGAACCAGAAGAACCTGAACCTGAAGTGGGTCTGAACCTGAAACGGCAATCCGCATCCTCAATCCAATATGACCGATCTTGATGTATTACTGGAATATCCAATATTAATCCACCAAATCAGCTGGGTAATGTGGGTAATTTTTCAAAATTGATGAAAATGTGATTTTTTTTTTCATTTACATAAGCGATTTACTAGCCGGGACCATGGACCTGAAAATGTAATAAACTTCAACTTGAAGTTGCAATCGTTGACCCGCCCCTGATATTTATATTTTACATTCTATTTGCTCCAATTCAGGTGATACCGGTATACCAGAAGATTCCGCGGTATATACACCTACTTCAAGTGTTGCCGGAAACACGTCTGAGAAACGGATATACGTCACTTCGCCGAACCCGCAGCGGAGACAATTTGATTCAACACATTTATGGAATGCGCCTAGAAAACGAATTGATTCAACATCCTCGAATATCCTACGGAAACCGTCTAGAAAACGATTTGGCTCATCATCGTCGATCCGTTTACCGAAAGATGTAAATATAACGCAACGGTCTAATGTCGGTAAGCTAAGAAAATGCGCAACAATGGCGCTGCTTGAAGACACAGACCCATTTTACAAGAGGAAAATATTATTCCTACCCACACCTTTCGACCACTATAGTCGAGACGTAGCTGAGTTACTTAAGTATGTGTTTAGCTGCAAAGCGGGTATTGTCAGCGAGTGTTGTTTCGAGCGAAAACTATATCAAGAATATATGACTGGAGATCGTAGGAAATGGATAGAAACACTTTTATGCGACCATAACAAAATTTTGATATTCCTTTGCTTTACGTCGCTTTGTCTGGAATCAAAACACGACTCCATGGTGACTGACGTATTAGACAGACTACTAATAACAAGCGGTAAATCACACCGAATGTGCAAGGTTCTTTTGATCCATCTAACAGATAGTCCGGACAGTTTGCAAAGAAATCATCATGGCGACAGCTTTCATATTAACAATATCGAGTCTTATAGTAGGTTCATTGGCGACGTGCTAAGTTATTGTGGTAAATCCCCGGATGACAATCCAGATATGGTGCATACTTTGTCGACCTGTAAATCGTCCGAACGATTTCTGCGTTTAATTGGCATAAAGAGTGCGATCTGAATGAAGGACTCATGTTAGAGAGATGCTTTCAATATGCGGTTAGTGGTCCAGTGGTTGAAACGTTTGGCTGCGAATCCAGTGATAGCAGGTTCGATAGCAGGTTCGATACCCTATATGACCCTACTACTATTAACAATCTTTAAGCTGGGACTATATACTAACATAAACCGATGTGTCATGTATTGGGGTAACATGGGAACAGGCGTTGATATATTCTGCCTGGTCAGTTATATAAATATATTCATTTAACACAAACGTTAATTGAGCCGTGTTGAATTTCTGATGTCAATTTTCCAGAAGTTAAAAAAGTGAAAAATCGACAGTATTAGGGCTATACACAGAGCATGCATGTAAAGGAACCAGCGATGCTTAAGAGATTGGAACGTTTTCTGCACTATCCTCCATAAACATAAAATTACTAATATATACTGGAGTCACGCCGATGAACCAGAGGATAACGATGAATAATTGTATCCCAAACAGGTTTCTTTGATGGTAGCCAATAGCATTTACCAGTTCACAAATAACATATCGCTAGAAAGTATTTTCACTTGATTACAAAATGCAGGACCTTTGTCAGTTTGATTCAATGTTGTTACACATGTTGTTGCTGTATGCTTAGGTTTAGAATGGCAGCAATGGCGACTCGCCAGCTGTTGTTGGTGGAGGATGAACCCAGGTTCCTTCCAAGTAGTACTTCAGGTACGAGCTGCCACCCAGGGAGAACCATCGATATTCCGCAAGATAGCTGGATAGTTTATGCAAATGTATTTTAGCTCGATAACGATTCAAGTTCTTACAACAGTTACCTCATTCCTGGTGGAACCCATCGCCACGAGGGAAAGAGAATAGGCAATGTGGAATTTAAGTGCCTTGTCCAAGGACACAATCGTAACGGCTACAGCCTGGCTCGCACTCCGACCTTTCGCACCTGAAGCGAATGCGCTACCACTGCGCTATCACGACTTCCACTGGATAGCTTTAACATATGAAAAAATCGACACTCACCTTAGGATTCTGGCATATAACGGTACACAGGTAAAAACATACGGTCTGTTCATTTATATTTCCACTCTTTCATTTCTTCTGATACCACATCCATTGTGAAGAGGTACTCAAATCAACCTGAAACACAGCAAGAATATTCAAAATATAACGATTCATATAGCCAGTGCTCACCTATGAATAACGTCACTGTGTTTACACACTGTATTCCTCCGCCAAATAATACTGTATACCAACCTTCATATTGCAATGGTCTGAATTCTTATACCACATCTTTTCTACACATCAACTAGTCTGAAGTCTTCTCAAGTCACATAATTTCTCAAAAATCACAAACACTGCCAGTCATGAAAATGCATTTTTACCTAAAAGAAGAGAAAAAAAGAACTATATTAGTTAGTGGTACTACATTCAACCTATTTACGTATATCCAACCTGTAACTAACGCGAGTAGATGACCCAGCTGCAACTGTGTGCAGTGTATACTTGACGTATATAACAGAGGTAACTTCAAACATGTACAGTAATATTTTGTATATAATATAAAGTATTGCAGAAGTCGGAAAAACGAGTGTGTAAAAGTGATATTTACTGTTTAACATGTTTTAGCATAATTTTATTGTTGAATATTATTAAATTTACCGAAAGAGAGTGGCAATAAATGTGTAAATGATACATGCGCCAAGTGGCACAACATTCTTGTATATTTATTTTTTCAAACTAAGATGGCCTATATGTGATATTTAATTATCCATTGGGTTAGTTTAAACAATATTAATTTTATCTCTTTGAATAAACATAGTCAAGTATAAATAATATGTACACACATGTAGGATTGAGGAGAAAGCAACACTTCTAAAACCAGTAGCATCATGCTATGCATAATTGATTGTGTCAGCCACTCGTTTGAGTGTTCAGAGTAACACACTGGCCCGTAGCCTCGGTTTTAATTTGGCAAGCAACGACAGATATTGGAACAATCTGATAAAACTGCCTTCAGAATTTACAGACGAGCATACACACAAATGATTCGGGTGGGTCGCCTCGGTAATTTTCAGATTCTGGCTACGGTACTGAGTCACACAGCCAGTTCTGAGAGCTGGTGTAAGTTCACAAGAGAAGGCATATACCCGTCTGCTGCTGCTGCATGCAAATGAGATATGTAAAGAACGCCCATCCAACAACGTACACATATTGTCACAACACACAAATGTGCTAGACCGAACTCTGCGTAGACTCCCATATATATGTCCATACACTTATTATGCTCCTGTGGGTTTTTTTAAATTTATTTTTTATTTAAGTTTATTTAACGTCGCTACCGGTTTCCCATTTGAGCGACGGGCACTTTACCTAACAACACCGTTCCTGGGCATGTTCCAGCGGTTAACCAGTACTTGGTGCACCAATCTCCGTAAAAAAACTGCCAACTGCGAGCGGGGCTCGAACCCGTGACCATCAGAGATCTTAACCACTCGACCACAGGGGCGGACGCTCCTGTGGTTTGCTATTTAATTACCTTTTTATTGCCATTTTAAGACCGCGCATGCGCAGTCGTTGATGCCAAAGAGACGTACATACTACCCCATAAGTCCATATTCACTTCCATCTATCTATCTATCTTTTATTCTACCTTCCTTTGATGTCGAACCCCTCGCGGGGACGTAGACATGTTGCGTGTCAAAAACCGCAAATGGCGAGCAGGACGGGAGAGGGGAACTAGGTACTTTTCAATGGGAATAGCAGCAAGATCATTATGAATTTTATACATAAGGGGATAACCTATTGTCAATACGCCGTTGATCTAGTCTGCGTAGATTTAAGGAATGTAGCATGTCTGTAACACTAGAGGTACGATAGAAGTCAGCCTTTATCCAACGGGCTGCTCTTCGCTGGACACAGTCAATTTGGTCTATCAATGTTTGGGTATGGGGTGACCAGATCTCGGAGCCATATTCAAGCTGGGGTCTCACTAGTGTCTGGTAAGCCATGGACTTAATGGGTTCGGATTTGACCTGGAGTTTTTTCTACGTAGAAATCCTAATGTTTGGTTTTGTTTCTTAGTTGACCTTTTTATGTGAGTGTCCCACGACAGGTTATTTGAGATACTCATGCCAAGGTGACCGACTCAAGTAGGATTCCGTGGAGTTTATATTGACTGGGAATAGGATGCTTCCTTCTGATGACGTGGATAACTTGACATTTGGAGTGGTTTAATTCCATGTCCCACTCCAACTCCCACTCTTCTAACGTCTTACGATCGTTTTGGAGTGTGACCGATTCATTTGCAGATGTCAGTGATAGATAGACTGCAGTATCATCTGCAAAGATATGGACTTTGGAACTGATGTTTTGTGGGAGGTCGTTTATGTAGGCTAGGAAAAGCAGAGGTCCAAGTACGGATCCATGTGGGACTCCGGAGGACACCGGAATGGCCTCTGAACTAATACCATTAAGGACAACTGACTGGAGTATATTATCTAGAAAACTCTTAATCCACCTTAATGTTTGACCTCTGACTCCATATTCATGCATTTGTACTAGTACTTTCTCATGATTTACCTTATCGAAAGCCTTACTGAAGTCTAATAGGATGAGATCTACCTGATGCTTATTGTAGACAGAGGTAACCATGTCATTGACTAGCATTACTAATTGGGTCATGCATGACCGGTTTTCTTTAAAGACATGCTGCAAATGGTACAGAATACTGTGGTTAGTGAAGTGTTTTACTATCGAGGAGGAAACTATATGTTCTAGAACCTTGCACTTATGCTCATATGTATTGGACTACATAAAGAAAGGTACTCTTACAACCAATATATGATGTGATTAGACCTACAATTGCATATATATGAACACAGCTGCCCACATAGCCTGCTAAAGTAGTGTAGAGATATGTGAACACAGCTGCCCACATAGCCTGCTACAATAGCGTAGAGAAATGCGATCACAGCTACCCACATAGCCTGCTAAAATATTGTAGATATATGTAGCACAGCAGCCCACATAGCCTGCTAAAATATTGTAGATATATGTAGCACAGCTGCCCACATAGCCTGCTAAAATATTGTAGAGATATGTGATCACAGCAGCCCACATAGTCTGTTAAAATATTGTAGATATATGTAGCACAACAGCCCACATAGCCTGCTAACGTAGTGTAGAGAAATGTAGCACAGCTGCCCACATAGCCTGCTGAAATATTGTAGATATGTGTTGCATAGCTTCCCACATAGTCTGATAACATATTGTATAGATATATGTAGCACAGCAGCCCACATAGCCTGATAAAATATTGTAGAGATATGTAGCACAGCTGCCCTCATAGCCTGATAAAATATTGTAGATATATGTGATCACAGCTGCCCACATAGCCTGCTAATATAATGTAGATATATGTGATCACAGCTTCCCTCATAGTCTGCTAAAATAATGTAGAAATATGTGATCACAGCTGCCCTCATAATCTGCTAAAATAATGTAGAAATATGTGATCACAGCTGCCCACATAGCCTGCTAAAATAATGTAGAAATATGTGATCACAGCTGCCCTCATAGTCTGCTAAAATAATGTAGAAATATGTGATCACAGCTGCCCTCATAGTCTGCTAAAATAATGTAGAAATATGTGATCACAGCTGCCAGGCGCATGGCATTCAAGCATAGGATTCGGAAAGTACTGATGTTAATAAAATGTGTCGAATAAGTCAGAAATGACTGGCCCGTTAAAGTTTATACACATTTATTTTTAGCTCGATTGCGAAACAAGTTCTTTCAACTTATATTAATCACTCTCGAGACCTCATTCCTGATGGAATCCATCGCCATGAAGGAGAGAGAAGACCCAATGTGGAATTTAAATGCCTTATCTAAGGGCACAAACGCAACGGCTCCAGTGGGGCTCGAACTCCGGACCTTTAGCACCTGAAGCGAACGCTCATCCACTGCGCTATCACGACTTCCAATTAATTAATTAATTAATCGATGGTTAATAGTTTCATCGGGGTATGGACTGTATTGGGCGTGGTTAATGTGTGCGGAGGCAGAAAACCGTGATTCATTATTTATATCTACATTAATTATTCTTTTCAATGACACAACGAAAGTATAGCACACATTGCATTTAAAATGATTTCAGTCCAGATTTGCAACTTACCGTGTGCCGGAACAGGTAACTAGATCATCCTTGGAACAGCGTATACTATAAGACACGCCTTTTTTCGCGAAGAACGCTGCCTAATAATGCGAGTGCGCATGCCCGAACATTCGAGTGCGCATGTGAGCTGCATATCATTAGTTGGGAACTCTCATACGAAAATGTATGCAATCAGGGCACATACGTTCATCGAAGGAAATGCAATAGCGATGTAAATATTATGCTATGGTGCTACATCAAAGCACTTTTGAAAATATTACATTACATCGTTTATAGTCAAGTAATATATGTTTGATTATACATTACTAATTTATTATACATCACGTGACTATTAAATTTAAATTTTCCATAGCAGTCATAGAATTTTACTTTTTTCAGAGATAATATTGACAGGTCAGCTTCAGAAAATGCATACTGACCGATCAATATTATTTACTGTTGCTTCAGTGATAACATTGACCGCAATGTTGAGCTTACAGAGTGTAAATGCTAACTTAAAGTCGTTCATGATATTTACGTTTCGATTGCTTGTGATTCATATTCCCCCGGGGCTACACGTACTTGTGTATTACAACTGTTTTCTGACGATGCCAATCATATAACAGTTAAACTATAAACTAGTATGTTCTAGGGATTTGTATTGTCTGTCGTTTTCAATTTTCAATAATTTGAAAATTATACCGGAACTATATTCTATCGCTATCGTTGACATTAACATTAACATTAACGTTGTGCGGTTGTGTCTTGAAGTAAAATGAGGCTACCGGCAGGGGCTGTAAAATGAATAAAAGTGGATAAAATATATATTAACCAACAATTATTGGAAACGACAAAAGAAAAAGAAGATGTGTGTGTGCTTACGTTTATTTATCGTCGCTACCGGTTGCCCATATGAGCAACACCTCATGAAGAGATTAGTCATTTTAGATTTTTGGGTGATCATTGAACTATCCACCAACACTCTAAAATGACTAATCTCTTCAGGAGGCGCCGATCATATGGGCAACCGGTAGCGACGATAAATAAACGTAAAATACACACACATGTGTAATATATTCATGGAAAGGAATTTACATAAGCTCTAAGCTTGTTTTCCAATTAATTTCAAACAGGGTGTGTATTGTATAGTGTACATGATAAATTATTATAATGTATGAACTGAATAAAATATGTTTAAACTAAACAGGGTACTGTTATATGTGTATATGAAAATAAACGGAAAAACTGCCAAATAATAATGTTTCGTATAATGTTACTAACTCGCTCTGATTTATAGTTGCAGGGTGTGCAGTGGGTTGTGCCAGCTGTAGAGGAAACGGTGATTGTGAAGTCTGTGATACTGGATACTGGCTGAATGGAAATAAGTGTGAACAGTGTGCGACAGGTTGTACACAGTGTTCACAAAACGGTGATTGTTCAAAATGTAGTATTGAGTATTGGCTGAGTGAAGGTGCATGTGAACGGTGCGCGACTAACTGCATCGGCTGTAGTGGTGCAACAGAATGTATTGACTGCGTGGCCGGGTACATGGTAACTTGGCTTCAGTGTATACTAAAATGCTCCAGTAATTGTGACCAGAACGGTTGTTATAGCAATAGTGGAACATGCCATTACTGCATAGCCGGATACTATGGTGACCAATGTAACCATAAATGTGAGTATTGTCAGAATGAACAATGTGTGCTTACCGGATGTGTAAGTGGATGCCAACAGGGCTTTTATCAGGAAGTTAGTGGTACTTATTCAACATGTCTCCATTGTCCTAGTAACTGCAATACATGTTTAAATACACATGTGTGCTCCGAATGTGAAAGTGGATTTTATATACATACATATGATATAAATGGGGATGAACATGCAGCATGTAACCAGTGTATATCTCCCTGTGGAACGTGTACTGGTTTATATACCTGTACATCATGCCAATCCGGCTACAGTCTGACACAACAAAACACGTGTGAGCAATCTAATTGTGCTGAAAGTAGTCATTGTCTAAACAGCTGCGATAATAGCGGAAACTGTATCGATGGATGTGAAGACGGTTGGACAGGACAAGCATGCTCAAGCCAGTGTCCAATCCATTGCAAGAAATGTGAACAGGGAAATCCGAGCATCTGTACACAATGTATCGGAAAGTATTACTCTACAAGTTGTAATATCCCTTGCAGTCAGGGTTGTAAGGGGCTAGAAGGGTCAGATACGTGTCGTTTGAACGATGGTGTTTGTCTAAATGGCTGCGTGGGTGGATATTGGGGTCAGACATGTGATACTAGGTGCAACGCTAACTGTGTCCCAACCATATGTACTCAAATGGATGGGCATTGCAATAGCTGCAATCGAATGTTCTATGGAGATTCGTGTGAGGATAATTGCAATGTACACTGTCATGATGATGGAAATTCTGCACCGGTATGCTTCAAGTCCAATGGCTCATGTTCGAATGGCTGCATGCAAGGATATAGCGGTGATACATGTGACGTGGAGGATGTACGAGTTACCATGACGACACCCACTACTGCAACAACAGGTACATTCATCAATTAATTGTAGATGTAATGTAGCCAAACGCCAACTTTATTTAGGCAGTCAACCTATATCAGTATGTCAGTCAACCTGCATCAGTATGTCAGTCAACCTATATCAGTATGTCAGTCAACCTACATCAGTATGTCAGTCAACCTATATCAGTATGTCAGTTAACCTATATCAGTATGTCAGTCAACATATAGCAGTATGTCAGTCAACATATAGCAGTATGTCAGTCAACCTATATCGGTATGTCAGTCAACCAATATCGGTATGTCAGTCAACCTATATCAGTATGTCAGTCAACCTATATCAGTATGTCAGTCAACCTATATCAGTATGTCAGTCAACCTATGTCAGTGTGTCAGTCAATCTATATCAGTATGTCAGTCAACCTATATCAGTATATCAGTCAACCTACATCAATATGTCAGTCAACCTATATAAGTATGTCAGTCAACCTATATCAGTATGTCAGTCAACCTATATCAGTATATCAGTCAACCTATATCAGTCAACCTATATCAGTATGTCAGTCAACCTATATCAGTATGTCAGTCAACCTATGTCAGTGTGTCAGTCAATCTATATCAGTATGTCAGTCAACCTATATCAGTATGTCAGTCAACCTATATCAGTATGTCAGTCAACCTATATCAGTATGTCAGTCAACCTATATCAGTATGTCAGTCAACCTATGTCAGTGTGTCAGTCAATATATATCAGTATGTCAGTCAACCTATATCAGTATGTCAGTCAACCTATATCAGTATATCAGTCAACCTACATCAGTATATCAATCAACCTATATCAGTATGTCAGTCAACCTATATCAGTATGTCAGTCAACCTATATCAGTATATCAGTCAACCTATATCAGTCAACCTATATCAGTATATCAGTCAACATATATCAGTATGTCAGTCAACCTATATCAGTATGTCAGTCAACCTATATCAGTATGTCAGTCAACCTATATCAGTATGTCAGTCAACCTATATATGTCAACCTATATCAGTATGTCAGTCAACCTATATCAGTCAACTGTTTGTTTGTTAGGAAATTTCTTGATCATTTAGGTAGAGAGTATGTATGTGCTTCGAACAATCCAGCGGGCCCATGATTCCATATATAAATTCACCGACTGTCTATTTGTGTATTGTCTTTTTTGAATGTGACTTGAGTTGTTACTTTATGCATTATCGATAGGCTATATTTACCTAACTAATATGTGTGCGTAAGTTATGATAGTTGATTTCAGTTTACTGAATAGCTTTGACAAACATAGTCTGTACTTCAGACACACAATCTACATCGACGGATTCTGCCCATCATACAGTCACCAGTGCACCCGTGTCGGGAGATGACACGATCATCACTGGTGCTGGTGCAGGCGGAGGAGTTGTTATCATCATCGTTGTCGTCATACTGATTATTTGCTACTTGAGAAGAAGGTACCAGTTATTACTAACAACCTCTGACGTCACGCAATACCACAAATGCATCAATCGTTACCAACATTCGACTGCACGCAAGACAACAAAATGCACAGCCACTACTAACAATCTCTGACACCGCTCATGCTGCCAACTTTCATAGTCATTACAATCAACATCAGACGTCACACAAACCCCCAAATTTCATAGTCATAGCCGACAAGCCTCTGACGTCACGTAATACCACAAAATGCAACGTCATTATCTACATATGACGTCACTCAATACCACAACATGCAGTTTATTAATAAATCAATAAGTTTATGTATGTTATAATATATCTTGCCGCCTCTAATGCAAGTACCATACCATTGCATAACATATTAACAGTATCATTTTAGGCCGTTGGCATGCCAGAGTCGGGGGTTATAAGATTGTTCTCAAATCTCAAACTCAAGTAAATTTATTGATTAGTTTATACAAATTTGTTTTAGCTCGATTGCGAAACAAGTTCCTACAACTTATATTATTCACCCTCGAGACCTCATTCCTGATGGAATCCATCCCCACGAGAGAGGGCGAGAGAAGAGGCATTGTCGAATTTAAATGCCTTGAATAAGGGCATAATAGTAATGGCTACAGCTGGGCACGAACTCGGAGCCTTTCGCACCACGTTTGCACTATCACTACTTCCACACTTTGATTGGTTGATTCTGGAATATACGCTCACCTTAATAATTAATTAAAATTTTGATTTTGTGATACTTGTTGTTTCGTGGATTTTACCACTAACGACCACGGAGTGTGAACGATTACAGAACATCAGTTGGTACCTACACAGTCTGTGGCTAGGTATTTCGATAAAGTATCTAGTGTGTTTGTGTTTTACGTTTATTTATCGTCGCTACCGGTTGCCCATATGAGCGACGCCTCCTGAAGAGATTAGTAATTGTAGATAGTTGGTGGATAGTGCAATGATACAGACAGAGACCCATTCCAGAGTCTCCTCTGGTTCTTTTACGTGCACGGTGTAAAGCACCGACACGATACCTCAGTTTAAAGTCCCATCTGAAAGACTGTTCATTTTATTAGGGTCAGACGGGGGATCGATCCTGTGATCCCTGGATTACCATTCCAGCGTGTTACCACTGGACTACAGATCCGTCTGTAAATTATCTAGACTTTGTGAAAATGCAGTAAAATAGACGACCGTTCGCTCATTTTACACTGACCACCGCTCCAATATATGAATACACAACCCGGCCACAGTAATATTAAAATGTAATAGTACGTATTTTATTAATAATAAATTTAATTACTAATGTTGATAAAACGTGTGCAACCAACCCATTGTGCTTTCATTTGTGTCAATCTTTGTAATGTTGTATATGTGTCTTTTGATTGCATTTGATTGTATATATGTTGAGGGCCTCATGGTAGATTAACCTTTGTTAAATGAGTACTCTCGTTAAATAATGTCTTTATTATTATTATTATTATTATATAATTCAATAAAACATATTATTAAACTATTAATAATTGAAATCTGGTATTATCCATGTTATGATTTCTGTGTTGTAAGTTATTTTAAATGAGATTGTTTAATCATATGTTAGTTTGCTCTATTACGACATAGAATCTACATACAATATATGCAAAGAAAGCAATAATATGCAACTTGTATCTCGGTAGGTCTTTAGTTTAATCATACGTTAGTTTGCTCTATTATGACATAGAATCTACATACAATATATGCAACTTGTATCTCCTTAGTTTTCAATAAATACTTCACCAAAACCATATTAAAATACACTGCTTGTATCGCCTTAGTTTTCAATAAGTACTTCACCAATACCATATTAAAATACAGTACTTGTATCGCCTTCGTTTTCAATAAGTACTTCACCAATACCATATTAAAATACAGTACTTGTATCTCCTTAGTTGTCAATAAATACTTCACCAATACCATATTAAAATACAGTACTTGTATCGCCTTAGTTTTCAATAAATACTTCACCAAAACCATATTAAAATACAGTACTTGTATCGCCTTCGTTTTCAATAAGTACTTCATCAATACCATATTAAAATACAGTACTTGTATCTCCATCGTTTTCAATAAATACTTCACCAAAACCATATTAAAATACAGTACTTGTATCTCCATCGTTTTCAATAAATACGTCACCAAAACCATGTTAAAATACATTACTTGTATCTCCTTAGTTGTCAATAAATACTTCACAAAACCAAACACGCTAACTAGTTTCGTTCATTATTGAACTCGTTAGAACAAACTTCGACTCGAATTTGATGCAGACTGTTTATACTTTTAACATGTTTTGTTAAAATGGCTTGCTCTGAATAGACAAGAAGTTAAAATGTATTAATTAGTAAATTGATATTATAGATTATGTACATCTACACACACTGGACATTCGTCAGATACGCCGACTTACGTGAACACAAGTTTAAATGCATCAACTGAACTATCTGTTGTCGAAACAACTGATGGTGTCACGAACAACTATGACAGTATTGGGAATACCAGAGGAGATGAAAATGCGTATAGCGGTAAACACTTTTACAATATTAAAGATGGACTTTATGAACGTCTTGTAATATTTATTAATTTAGGTGGGTGTGTGGGGGAGAGGGATGGTGTCGAAGGCATGAATGTCTTCATATACACCTTATGTAGAATAAATACATTGCATAAACTAAACAGGGGTTAATTTTATTCCTTATATTCAAACCATTATTCTTAACATTGCAAATACTTTTAATATATTTACTAACAATCTACTTAAATCAGCATCTTCAATTGATACCATGGCGAATACACGATAACCATGTTGCAGTCCTGTCTATCTATTTGTCTGTATGTCTGTCTGTCTGTCTGTCTGTAATACACGGAATTCATTTTCCTCTCTGTCTGTCCTGTCGCCCACTAGCCCACGCATCTGGCCGTCCGTATGTCCGTCTGTCTGTCCGTATACTAGTCCGTATGTCAGTCGCTCGTCGTTTTATTTAATTATATTATTTTAGTATAGTTTTATAATTCAATGATTAGCAAATAATCCTTCGTTTAAATTAATTATTTACATATAATATATATGTGTATATATGTGTATATATGTGTATATATGTGTATATATATGTGCATATATGTGTATATATATGTGTATATATGTGTGTGTATATATGTGTGTATGTATGTGTGTATATATGTGTATATGTGTGTATATATGTGTATATGTGTGTATATATGTGTATATATGTGTATATGTGTGCATATATGTGTATATGTGTATATATGTGTGTATATATGTGTATATATATGTGTATATATGTGTATATGTGTGTATATATGTGTATATATGTGTATATATGTGTATATGTGTATATGTGTTTATATATGTGTATATATGTGTATATATGTATGTATATATGTGTATATATGTGTATAGATGTATGTGTATATATGTGTATATGTGTATATATGTATATATATGTGTATAGATGTATGTGTATATATGTGTATATGTGTATATGTGTATATGTGTATATATGTGTATATATGTATATATATGTGTATATATGTGTGTATGTGTATATATGTGTATATATGTATATATATGTGTATATATGTGTATATGTGTATATATGTGTATATATGTGTATAGATGTATGTGTATATATGTGTATATGTGTATATGTGTATATATGTGTATATATGTATATATATGTGTATATATGTGTGTATGTGTGTGTATATATGTGTATATATGTGTGTATATATGTGTATATATGTGCATATATGTGTATATATGTGTATATATGTATGTGCATATATATATGTGTATATGTGTATATATGTGTGTATATATGTGTGTATATATGTGTGTATATATGTGTGTATATATGTGTATATTATTTGTATATACATTGATGAGAGAGGAATAAAAGATTATTATGTGTAAATATTACAGATTCAAGCATATTATTTTGTATTTCTTAAAGTGTTGAATTCAACCACATAGACGTCAAATGCCCATGAAACGGACAATACAGCAACACATTCAAGTACGATAGACGAACATTTCCCAACAGCACACAGAATTGGTATTTTAGTAATAATAATGTGTAATATTCGAAATTGATGTGTCGGGTGTAATGTTTGGTGTAGTGTGTGCTTTTGTGTTTTGACTGTGTGCATTTTCTTATATGAATTTCGATATATACGTACACTAACTTTCAGTTCTCATGTCCTCCTAGTCCGCCTTCGTGGTCGAGTGGTTACGGTCGCTGACTTGTATACCACTGTAACCTATCATCACTGATGGTCACGGGTTCGAGCCCCGCTCAGACCATGTCTCTTTATATGAAACAGTTGGCAGTTTCTGGAGGATGGTGCACACAAGTACTGGTTTACCGCTGGAGCCTGCCCAGGAAAGGTGTTGTTAGGTACACTGCCCGCCGGCGATATAGGCCAAAATAGTTATGATGCAGGCGTAAAACACGAAATATAACATAACATCATGTCCTCTTATCGACATGCTTAGGCATACGCCATGTTCGGA
Source organism: Archivesica marissinica (assembly GCA_014843695.1). NCBI lineage: Eukaryota > Metazoa > Mollusca > Bivalvia > Venerida > Vesicomyidae > Archivesica > Archivesica marissinica. The sequence continues at coordinate 46,839,304 of CM026392.1, read as the reverse complement.
ACACGCATCGCTACGACGACTTCCCTAAGTAAAATGTAGTTTTTAATCAAATATTATAAATATATATAGAATAGAACTACACATTTAGCTTTTAATTCCAACGACATGTGATGCTATAATTGTATATGTATTGTGTGTGTTGTACCTGTAAATAAATATGTTTAAGCCAACTGTAGCACGTGCAACTCTGAGCCAGGATAAAATCAATCTATTTGGGGTTACATAGTCGCGCCAAGGGTTTATGTGATATAGCGAGATCCCAACTATTATTGCCTACCCTTTATATATTCACAATATTTCATCAAAATATAATCACTTCCTCTAGACCAAACCTTTATATATTCACAATATTCCATCAAAATATAATCACTTCCTCCTAAACAAACCCTATATATTCACAATATTTCATCAAAATCTAATCACTTCCTCCTGGACCAACCCTTTATATATTCACAACGTTTCATCAAAATCTAATCACTTCCTCCTAAACCTACCATTTATATATTCACAATAGTTTCTTCGAAATATAATCACTTCCTGCTAAGCAAACCCTTTATATATTCACAATATTTCATCAATATATAATCACTTCCTCCTAATCCAACAATTTATATATTCACAATATTTCATCAACACCTAATCACTTCCTCCTAAGCCAACCCTTTATATATTCACAATATTTCATCAAAATATAATCACTTCCTTCTAGACCAGCCCTTTATATATTCACAATATTTCATCAAAATCTAATCACATGTTCACAATATCTCATCAAAATCTAATAAGTTCCTCCTAAACCAACCCTTTATATATGCACAATATTTCATCAAAATCTAATCACTTCCTTCTAGACCAGCCCTTTATATATTCACAATATTCCATCAAATCTAATCACTTCCTCCTAAACCAGCCCATTATATATTCACAACGTTTCATTAAAATATAATCACTTCCTCTAGACCAACCCTTTATATATTCACAACGTTTCATCAAAATAAAATCACTTCCTCCTAAACCTACCCTTTATATATTCACAATATTACATCAAAAGATAATCACGTCCTCCTAAGCCAGCCCTTTATATATTCAAAATATTCCATCAAAATCTAATCACTTCCTCCTAGACCTACCCGATATATATTCACAACGCTTCATTAAAATACAATCACTTCCTCTAGACCAACCCTTTATATATTCACAACGTTTCATCAAAATCTAATCACTTTCCTCCTATGCCTACCCTTTATATATTCACAACGTTTCATCAAAATCCAATCACTTCCTCCTAAACATACCCTTTATATATTCACAATATTTCATCAAAATCTAATCACTTCCTCCAAACCAACACATTATATATTCACAATATTGCATCAAAATCTAATCACTTCCTCTAGACCAACCCTTTATATATTCACAACGTTTCATTAAAATCTAATCACTTCCTCTAGACCAGCCCTTTATATATTCACAATATTTCATCAAAATCTAATCACATGTTCACAATATTTCATCAAAATCTAATCACTTCCTCCTAACCAACCCTTATATATTCACAATATTTCATCAAAATCTAATCACTTCCTTCTAGACCCGCCCTTTATATATTCACAATATTTCATCAAAATCTAATCACTTCCTCCTAAACCTACCCTTTATATATTCACAATATTTCATCAAAATCTAATCACTTCCTCCTAAACCTACCCTTTATATATTCACAATATTCCATCAAAAGATAATCACTTCCTCCTAGACCTACCCTTTATATATTCACAACGTTTCATCAACATATAATCACTTCCTCTACACCAACCCTTTATATATTCACAACGTTTCATCAAAATCCAATCACTTCCTCCTAAACCTACCCTTTATATATTCACAATATTACATCAAAAGATAATCACGTCCTCCTAAGCCAGACCTTTATATATTCAAAATATTCCATCAAAATCTAATCACTTCCTCCTAGACCTACCCGATATATATTCACAACGCTTCATTAAAATACAATCACTTCCTCTAGACCAACCCTTTATATATTCACAACGTTTCATCAAAATCTAATCACTTTCCTCCTATGCCTACCCTTTATATATTCACAACGTTTCATCAAAATCCAATCACTTCCTCCTAAACATACCCTTTATATATTCGCAATATTTCATCAAAATCTAATCACTTCCTCCTAAACCAACACATTATATATTCACAATATTGCATCAAAATCTAATCACTTCCTCTAGACCAACCCTTTATATATTCACAACGTTTCATTAAAATCTAATCACTTCCTCTAGACCAGCCCTTTATATATTCACAATATTTCATCAAAATCTAATCACATGTTCACAATATTTCATCAAAATCTAATCACTTCCTTCTAGACCAGCCCTTTATATATTCACAATATTTCATCAAAATCTAATCACTTCCTCCTAAACCTACCCTTTGTATATTCACAATATTTCATCAAAATCTAATCACTTCCTCCTAAACCTACCCTTTATATATTCACAATATTCCATCAAAATCCAATCACTTCCTCCTAAACCTACCATTTATATATTCACAATATTTCATCAAAATATAATCACTTCCTCCTAAACCTACCCTTTATTTATTCCCAATATTGCATCAAAATCTAATCACTTCCTTCTAGACCAGCCCTTTATATATTCACAATGTTTGTTTATGTTAACCTGAATCAGACACACAGTAAAAAAACCAATAACTACGTTCATATCTTTGGGCTTAATAATGTTGAAAGTAGAAATAAATATAGGATATTAATGAGCCGTAATATGTTATTGAATTTATTTAACACCTCTTCTAAAAACGATAAAAACCAACCTCTGACGAGTTAAATAAATTCGACAACAAATGAACGAATATAGGATCATATTTATGACATATAAATTTAAATGCACTGAATTGCAAATGTTTAGTGTACCTGTCAAGGGGGTAAGGTGACATTAACGAAATGCCAACATATATTGATACATATACTGATGTTCATAGTAGGCAAAAGTCACCTGAGACCATATAGCTACGCGCCTGATTGTGCTTCAATTATTATCAAGGAAGTGCTCTAATCTGTCGGTTGAAAAGGAAAGGTGAACGCAGCAAAAAGTAGTCTGTAATTTTACTCGTATTAGTAACTTAGCTTTTAAAACTTCGTGAATCTATTATATAGCAAAAAACTTGTAAATGTATCATAAACAACAGTGTGCGATCTACGTGTATATTATTGTATGAATGGAGTACGAGCGACTATGACGTCACAAGAAGTACTTTGCTATGACGTCACAACAAGTACATATTTACAACGTCGGTATGTGCGCACGTTTTACGTTCATTTTTCAACGCTACCGGTTGCCCATATGAGCGACGCCTCCAGAAGAGATCAGTCATTTTAGATTTTTGGAGGATAGTGCAATGATGCAGACAGAGACCCAGTCCAGACTCTCCTCTGGTTCGTGTACGTGCACCGTGTCAAACATTGACACGAGACATCGGTTTAAAGTCCCAGCTGAAAGACTGTTAATTGTATTAGGGTCAGACGGAGGATCGACAAAGTCGGTCCAAATGTGCAACATTTAAATACCGGCTATTTGCATAACTTTTAGCAAGTTTTACATTGGAATTGCTACTGTAGCAGGACATGGATGGCTGTTGAATAATTTAGTGAGTGGGCCGATATGTAGAGATAACAGCCCATCGTGCAGGATGTATAGTGTTCATAGCTCGATATTGATATTCAGTGGCTCCAGAATTGCGCCGGCCATGTTGGTTACTTATTTTGTTTGCAGTGCGTATTTGCATAGTTATTACACTAGTGGAATACGAATAATATGCAATGGCGATATTACCCATTTGCAGCAGCTTATGTTATAATAAGTAATAGGGATTGTATTTTTGCTTAATTCATATTAGTATCGAATTCAGTAGGGCAAGCTCAATGTAGTTGCAAATGTATGTATGTAGCATCGTTAAACGTCAATACACCACTGTACGTCAAAACGCCGCTAAACGTAATACAAATGACGCTAAGTTTTTATTACGCTTAGCTAAGCGTCTTAAACTCGTAACCGCTTAACGTCACCATAAAAACTACGCTAAAAGTCATAAAGTAAAAATAACCCATTATCCGTCATAAACATTTCCGGTAAAGGTCAAATAGTTGGTATTTACTAAATTAAATATTGTTCTTGATATTTGTTTCATTGTCAACTGCTCGGGACAAAACGTATAACTAACTACGTACACTTTTTCATTCTTTTTTATTTCATCACGACTTTCGCTTATTTTTCATACGAGAAGTTTCAAGAAGTTACCCATGCGTAACCCTACATGTTTCTTGTGCTAAATAAACTCGTTCATCCGTGACTACCATAGTACAGATTAAAAACCTGCACGTGCAACTTGTAAAAAGAATTACCCGCACTTCTCAACTTCTTTGTTAGCGGTCTTTTGGCGTTTAGTGTAGCGGTGATATATGTGTGCCCATGCGATCATCCGATCTATTCCAGCCTGTGAATTTGTTATTTATTCCATGGTTATTATTAAATGATGTGTTAACGGGTCGAGGGCAAAGCCGATATCTGTATTACAAAGGTTAATGCTACATTTGGCTGTTTTAGGTCAAATTTACTTGTCCGGCATGTAAGTTTGTTATTTATTCCATGGTTATTATTAAATGTTATCGGGTCGAGGGCATAGCCGATATCTGTATTGCAACGGTTAATGCTACATTTGGCTGTTTGTTAATTATCCATGCATTTTGTAATTACTTATTACAAACATAGTGAGACAACATGTTACCTAAAAGAACCTATGTCTGTATCTCACATGTCCTGTACCACGAGGCAATGCCTGGAGGTTATACAACTTTTCTCAGATCTCAGACCGGGGGGGGTACTCTCCGATCACTCGGTGTAACTCCTAGAGTCTACAAATCAGATTTAGACAAGACTTCCACTATTGCCTCATTATGAAGTCTAGTTGTGCATATTGTCAGGATGTTCCAATTCATGGATGATCTTTGATGGAGTTATGGCCCTTTGCTGTTGCCATTATTGATAGGGGCACTTAATTGTAGATGCAATTTGTCAGGCTTTCCCGTGGAATTTCCGATTCGATTGGGAATGAACGTTTTCCAGAAATGTGTAGTTTTAATAAAACACAATGGGTATACTAATACATGTAACAAACTTATCTATGATAGAATGCAATGGAGGATTATGTGGGAGGAGAGGAGCATATGTTTGCCCGGCCAGAGTATAACAGTACATTGAGAATGAAATTGGCGGCTGAGAAGCTGAAGGAAAGCTCCGTAGATCTCGAGACAGCGCTACAGAGAAAATTGCAAATGTCCGAGTCGACTAAAACAGAAATAAACGAGAAGGTAGGTGGATAATTATCTTCAGACATATCTAAATCAACTTCATCTTCAACTTCAATCCGACATGATTTTCTAAGACTAAGTAGTAACTGAAGTAACTGTGAAAATCTGATAATAAACACTTGCAGACTTTGTGGAAGTTGTGATAGCGCAGTGGAAGGGCGTTCGCTTCAGGTGCGAAAGGTCCGGAGTTTGAGTCCCACTGGAGCCATTACGGTTGTGCCCTTTAAGGTAAGGCATTTAAATTCCACATGCCTCTTCTCTCTCTTTTATGGCGATGGATTCCATCAGGAATGAGGTCTCGAGAGTGATTAATATAAGTTGAAAGAACTTGTTTCGCAATAGAGCTAAAATAAATTTGTGCAATCTAATACTTGCAGAAGTTTTTTTTTTCTTTTTTCGAGCACCATTTCTGAGGTAACCCCATTTATTAATCTCCGTGAAATGTACGGTAGGGGTAATACGTGTAGAGGTCTTGACCATGGCCGTCATTTTGGGCATTGTGACATCATCAATATTTCCATATATGGTCATTACCATATAACTTACTATGTCTCATCATCAGACTCCTGTCATTACCATATAACTTACTATGTCTCATCATCAGACTCCTGTGGCCCCGAGGTTATAAAACTTTTCTCAGATCTCAAACTCAAGCTCAAGTGATCTGATTGGTTGATTCTGAGTGTTACTTTCAGATGAACCAATCAGACGCTTGAGACTGAGTTTTGTAATTGGAGAAAAGTTTTATAACCTCCAGGCGGGCCCCTGTTCTCATGTCCCTTAATAATGTCTGACTCTTTCATGGGAGGAAGCTATCCAGCTGACTTGTCGAAAGTTAGGTGTTAATGTACTAACAGTAAGTTGGTCTCTGACTGGCTAAATCTATATAATGCACGTGAAATACATGTAATCCCATACATGGGGTTGTCCCCCCTTTGTTAATGTACTAACAGTAAGTTGGTCAAACTATCTCAGCCTTGCTAAATCTATATAATGCCTGTGAAATATATGTATCCCATACTTGGGGTTGTCCCCTCTTTGTTAATGTACTAAAAGTTAGTTGGTCAAACTATTTCTGACTGGCTAAATCTATATAATGCATGTGAAATACAATGTATATATATCCCATACTTGGTGTTGTCCCCCTTTGTTAATGTACTAATAGTAAGTTGGTCTCTGACTGGCTAAATCTATATAATACTCGTGAAATATCCACATAGAGGGGTTGTTCCCCCTTGATAAGACACAAGTATATATTTCTTGAAATTGTGTTCAACAAATTACTAATACTCCCACTTGATAACTGTGACTTCATTTTTTTGTTCTATTTATACATTTTGTATGTACCCCATTGGAATGATAGGTGTTGGCTTTGAACTGCAGAAATGGTTGACATGTATGTGATAGTTATCCCCCATAGAGCTCAAGAAATGGTTGACATGTATGCAAGAGTTATCCCCATAGAGCTCAAGAAATGGTTGACATGTTTGTGAGAGTTATCCCCATAGAGCTCAAGAAATGGTTGACATGTTTGTGAGAGTTATCTCCATAGAGCTCAAGAAATGGTTGACATGTTTGTGAGAGTTATCCCGATAGAGCTCAAGAAATGGTTGACATGTTTGTGAGAGTTATCCCCCATAGAGCTCAAGAAATGGTTGACATGTATGCAAGAGTTATCCCCATAGAGCTCAAGAAATGGTTGACATGT
>CM026392.1:46794499-46831186 GCA_014843695.1 Archivesica marissinica | reverse complement strand
ACCATGTGTATGTTCATGCTATGTATTGTATCTGTATATATATGTGTATGACATATGTACCATGTGTATGTTCATGCTATGTATTGTATCTGTATCTGTATGTGTATGACATATGTACCATGTGTATGTTCATGCTATGTATTGTATCTGTATCTGTTTGTGTATGACATATGTATCATGTGTATGTTCATGCTATGTATTGTATCTGTATCTGTATGTGTATGACATAGTACCATGTGTATGTTCAAGCTATGTATTGTATGTGTATCTGTATGTGTATGACATATGTACTATGTGTATGTTCATGCTATGTATTGTATGTGTATGGGTATGTGTATGACATATGTACTACTGTATGTTCATGCTATGTATTGTATGTGTATGTGTATGTGTATGACATATGTACTATTGTATGTTCATGCTATGTATTGTATGTGTATGTGTATGTGTATGACATATGTACCATGTGTATGTTCATGCTATGTATTGTATGTGTATGTGTATGTGTATGACATATGTACTATTGTATGTTCATGCTATGTATTGTATGTGTATGTGTATGTGTATGACATATGTACCATGTGTATGTCCATGCTATGTATTGTATCTGTATCTGTATGTGTATGACATATGTACTATGTGTATGTTCATGCTATGTATTGTATCTGTATGTGTATGTGTATGACATATGTACCATGTGTATGTTCATGCTATGTATTGTATCTGTATTGTATGTGTATGACATATGTACCATGTGTATGTTCATGCTATGTATTGTATCTGTATCTGTATGTGTATGACATATGTACCATGTGTATGTTCATGCTATTTTGTATTGTTTGTATGTGTATGACATATGTACCATGTGTATGTTCATGCTATGTATTGTATCTGTATGTGTATGACATATGTACCATGTGTATGTTCATGCTATGTATTGTATCTGTATCTGTATGTGTATGACATATGTACCATGTGTATGTTCATGCTATGTATTGTATGTGTATCTGTATGTGTATGACATATGTACTATGTGTATGTTCATGCTATGTATTGTATCTGTATGTGTATGTGTATGACATATGTACTATTGTATGTTCATGCTATGTATTGTATCTGTATGTGTATGTGTATGACATATGTACTATTGTATGTTCATGCTATGTATTGTATCTGTATGTGTATGTGTATGACATATGTACCATGTGTATGTTCATGCTATGTATTGTATCTGTATCTGTATGTGTATGACATATGTACTATGTGTATGTTCATGCTATGCATTGTATCTGTATGTGTATGTGTATGACATATGTACTATTGTATCTGTATGTGTATGACATATGTACTATTGTATGTTCATGCTATGTATTGTATCTGTATGTGTATGTGTATGACATATGTACCATGTGTATGTTCATGCTATGTATTGTATGTGTATCTGTATGTGTATGACATATGTACCATGTGTATGTTCATGCTATGTATTGTATCTGTATCTGTATGTGTATGACATATGTACCATGTGTATGTTCATGCTATGTATTGTATCGTTTGTATGTGTATGACATATGTACCATGTGTATGTTCATGCTATGTATTGTATCTGTATCTGTATGTGTATGACATATGTACCATGTGTATGTTCATGCTATGTATTGTATCTGTATGTGTATGACATATGTACCATGTGTATGTTCATGCTATGTATTGTATGTGTATCTGTATGTGTATGACATATGTACCATGTGTATGTTCATGCTATGTATTGTATCTGTATGTGTATGTGTATGTGTATGACATATGTACTATTGTATGTTCATGCTATGTATTGTATGTGTATGTGTATGTGTATGACATATGTACTATGGTATGTTCATGCTATGTATTGTATCTGTATGTGTATGTGTATGACATATGTACCATGTGTATGTTCATGCTATGTATTGTATGTGTATCTGTATGTGTATGACATATGTACCATGTGTATGTTCATGCTATGTATTGTATCTGTATGTGTATGTGTATGACATATGTACTTGTATCTGTATGTGTATGACATATGTACTATTGTATGTTCATGCTATGTATTGTATCTGTATGTGTATGTGTATGACATATGTACCATGTGTATGTTCATGCTATGTACTTATGTGTATCTGTATGTGTATGACATATGTACCATGTGTATGTTCATGCTATGTATTGTATCTGTATCTGTATGTGTATGACATATGTACCATGTGTATGTTCATGCTATGTATTGTATCTGTATGTGTATGTGTATGACATATGTACCATGTGTATGTTCATGCTATGTATTGTATCTGTATGTGTATGTGTATGACATATGTACCATGTGTATGTTCATGCTATGTATTGTATCTGTATGTGTATGTGTATGACATATGTACCATGTGTATGTTCATGCTATGTATTGTATGTGTATGTGTATGTGTATGACATATGTACCATGTGTATGTTCATGCTATGTATTGTATCTGTATCTGTATGTGTATGACATATGTACTATTGATTTCCAATAAAATATGATTAAATAAAAATAATGAAAATGCTTTTTTAGTTTTTACCAATTGAAAGAGAACAGTGCAGAAACCCACTCTAAACCCAAGGGCCACCGGGCCAGAGACATGTAATGTTCAGCTTAGATGGGTTCTCACTTTAGATGCGTTCTGTTCTGTTCTTCAACTCCAACAGTGCCTAGAAGGAGGCTGAGACATGTATATAGTTTAGTTTAAACATTATTTATTTCAGTATCTGTACATGTAATCAAGAAATGAACAGTTTACACATAATTTAACAGCAGTAGACTGAAAGGGATTAGAACGAAACAACAATTATATAGTTCTTCTCCCTATCATGATACACAATAGGCAGGAAAATAATATATATAACAATGAAAATACGTGAAATCTATTCTGGTGTATATAGTTTGGCAGTTTGAAAGAACAGATTAATGTTTAAGTGTACATTGCAATATTCTGAAACAAAATAGCTGAAAATTGTTTATTTAAAAGAACAGTTGGTGTTCGGTTTACATGGATAAGTTACAATTGAATGAACATATGCACTTGTTAAAACATGTTCGGTATTCTGCAATGAGGCGTTTCAGTTTACAGATGGTTTTTCTTTACAGTGAACAAAGAAGGCTACATCCGAGCTCGGATGCACATCCGCCTTATAACAATTGAATGAATAATTATATTCACATTATCCTACCTTCATGCGAAATAACGTACAAAAACGGCCTGCCTAATAAATTTTGCTTTATTAGTCAGTGCCTAATAAAGCTTTCGTGGCGTCATAGGGCTAACCGTGGATATAAATATCAATGCGCAACATATTACCAAGAGCGTAGCGAGTTTGTAAGCTGTCATGGCTAGTTTGTTTGTTTTGTGTCGGGTGCACACTCAGAATGTAGGATAAATAGAATAAATTATTAGGTTACTGTCTTATAAATTTTAATTTATTAGGCGAGTCGGAGAAAAAATACAAGGCTCGGCAGAGCCTCGCCTTGTATTTTTTCTCTGACTCGCCTAATAAATTAACATTTATAAGATAGTAACCTAATATTCACATATATTATTGTGTTAATCTGTTCGCCAAGTATTCGGCAAAGTGGGCTCCGAATTACAAATGTGTTTTACTGTGAACAAAGAGGGCTACATCCGATCTCGGATGCACATCAGCCTTATAACAATTGAATGCATATATTCACATATATTATTTTGTTAATTTGTTCGCCGAGTATTCGGCAAAAGGGGGCACCGTAATTATATATGTTTTTTTTACAATGAACAAACAAGAAACAAATTCGGGACCAAGAAATATGTTCGGTGTTGAGGGAATTCCAGTCTAGAGTGGCCCACGATTTGACGATGTTTCACAGCATAATAGTTTTTATGTCTCCATCCGAGCCGGATGCACATCCGCCTAGTAACGTGTATGCAGCCTAAAGGTATATGCATATCAGGCTCACACTTGTGGAATTCCCTCCCTTATCACATCAAAACAGCACATTCTGTTCCACACAGCAAAGCTTTATATATCAGGTGGTGCAAAGAACAAACAAATAACCTAATAAACTGATACTATACAATTATACATGAATATAATATAAGTATTAGTTCTTGCAGTTTATATCTTATGTCCTATGAAAGTTTTCCTTTGTTCTAATGGTGTCAATAAAGAACTGATTAAGTTTAAGTGTACAATACATTTATAATGGTGTTATACTATTTAATTTTAAGTGTACAATACATTTATAATGGTATTATAATATTTAATTTTAAGCGTACAATACATTTATAATGGTAGTATACTATTTAATTCCAAGCGTACAATACATTTATAATGGTAGTATACTATTTAATTCCAAGCGTACAATACATTTATAATGGTGCTATGCTATTTAATTTTAAGCGTACAATTCATTTATAATGGTGCTATGCTATTTAATTTTAAGCATACAATACATTTATAATTGTATTATACTATTTAATTTTAAGCGTACAATACATTTATAATGGTGTTATACTATTTAATTTTATGCGTACAATACATTTATAATGGTGCTATGCTATTTGATTTTAAGTATACAATACATTTATAATGGTATTATACTATTTCATTTTAAGCATACAATACATTTATAATGGTATTATACTATTTAATTACAGATGACGAAGATGGGTACGCACTTAAGCTCAACAGTTCCCAGTCTATAGGTGAAAACATGATTATTTACTTCATAGTTCATAATTCCAATTCATATACATATATCTAAAATTATATTTCCGTTTATTATTCCACTTCCGGTTGCAAACAGTTTATTCGTGCCTCGCTTCCAGCGTGAATGTCGAGGCTTCATTTTTTTAAATATTTATTTAATTTGGTAGCTAAGACAATAATACAAGCATATGTTACTTTTATTCTTTCAAATGAGTGATTGAGTTGTCACTGTGAAAGAAAATGCTATATTTCACTATCTTAGAACTGTGGAGGGTTGTATGTTCTGTTCCAAGTCCTGCGGTGGAAGGTTGTATGTGCTATATTCCATTGTCTTGGAGCCGTGGAAGGTTGTATGTGCTATATTTCACTGTGTTGGAGCGGTGTAAGGTTGTATGTGCTATATTTCACTGTGTTGGAGTGGTGGAAGGTTGTATGTGCTATATTTCATTGTCTTGGAGCGGTGGAAGGTTGTATGTGCTATATTTCACTGTCTTGGAGCTGTGGAAGGTTGTATGTGCTATATGTCACTGTCTTGGAGCTGTGGAAGGTTGTATGTGCTATATGTCACTGTCTTGGAGCTGTGGAAGGTTGTATGTGTATATTTCTCTGTCTTGGAGCTGTGGAAGGTTGTATGTTCTGTTCCAAGTCCTGTGTTTAGTATTCCTTCGTTGTTCCACAACTGTTGGTGCAGTTTTAAGATGCATTTGGGCAATATGTTCACATAACCAAACATATCGTTACTCCAGTGGGTAACGCTATGGACTGTAAATCTAGCGGTCGTAGGTTCGAACCTCACTAAACCATACTAAACTGACATATAGCATAGTCCTCCGTGTGATACTATATACCGTGGTATCGTGTTGTTGTCTTACGCCGTGCATGCAATAGAACCAGAAGAACCTCTGGAATGGGTCTGAACCTGAAACGGCAATCCGCATCCCCAATCCAATATGGCCGATCTTGACGTATTACTGGAATATCCAATATTAATCCACCAAATCAGCTGCGTAATGTGGGTAATTTTTTGCAAAATTGATGAAAATGTGATATATTTTTTCATTCACATAAGCGATTTACTAGCCGGGACCATGGGCCTGAAAATGTAATTCAAACTTCAACTTGAATTTGCAATCGTTGACCCGCCCCTGATATTTATATTTTACATTCTATTTGCTCCAATTCAGGTGATACCGGTATACCAGAAGAATCCGCGGTATATACACCTACTTCAAGTGTTGCCGGAAACACGTCTGAGAAACGGATATACGTCACTTCGCCGAACCCGCAGCGGAGACAATTTGATTCAACACATTTATGGAATCAGCCTAGAAAACGAATTGATTCAACATCATCGAATATCCTACGGAAACCGTCTAGAAAACGATTTGGCTCATCATCGTCGAACGGTTTACCGAAAGATGTAAATATAACGCAACGGTCTAATGTCGGTAAGCTAAGAAAATGCGCAACAATGGCGCTGCTTGAAGACACAGACCCATTTTACAAGAGGAAAATATTATTCCTACCCACACCTTTCGACCACTATAGTCGAGACGTAGCTGAGTTACTTAAGAATGTGTTTAGCTGCGAAGCGGGTATTGTCAGCGAGTGTTGTTTCGAGCGAAAAATATATCAGGAGTATATGACTGGAGATCGTAGGAAATGGATAGAAACACTTTTATGCGACCATAACAAAATTTTGATATTCCTTTGCTTTACGTCGCTTTGTCTGGAATCAAAACACGACTCCATGGTGACTGACGTATTAGACAGACTACTAATAACAAGCGGTAAATCACACCGAATGTGCAAGGTTCTTTTGATCCATCTAACAGATAGTCCGGACAGTGTGCAAAGAAATCATCATGGCGACAGCTTTCATATTAACAATATCGAGTCTTATAGTAGGTTCATAGGCGACGTGCTAAGTTATTGTGGTAAATCCCCGGATGACAATCCAGATATGGTGCATACTTTGTCGACCTGTAAATCGTCCGAACGATTTCTGCGTTTAATTGGCATAAAGAGTGCGATCTGAATGAAGGACTCATGTTAGAGAGATGCTTTCAATATGCGGTTAGTGGTCCAGTGGTTGAAACGTTTGGCTGCGAATCCAGTGATAGCAGGTTCGATAGCAGGTTCGATACCCCGTATGACCCTACTACTATTAACAATCTTTAAGCTGGGACTATATACTAACATAAACCGATGTGTCATGTATTGGGGTAACATGGGAACAGGCGTTGATATATTCTGCCTGGTCAGTTATATAAATATATTCATTTAACACAAACGTTAATTGAGCCGTGTTGAATTTCTGATGTCAATTTGCCAGAAGTTAAAAAAGTGAAAAATCGAGAGAATGTAACCCAAGCTAGTATTAGGGCTATACACAGAGCATGCATGTAAAGGAACCAGCGATGCTTAAGAGATTGGAACGTTTTCTGCACTATCCTCCATAAACATAAAATTACTAATATACTGGAGTCGCGCCGATGAACCAGAGGATAACGATGAATAATTGTATCCCAAACAGGTTTCTTTGATGGTAACCAATGGCATTTACCAGTTCACAAATAACATATCGCTAGAAAGTATTTTCACTTGATAGCAAAATGCAGGACCTTTGTCAGTTCGATTCAATGTTGTTACACATGTAGTTGCTGTATGCTTAGGTTTAGAATGGCAGCAATGGCGACTCGCCAGCTGTTGTTGGTGGAGGATGAACCCAGGTTCCTTCCAAGTAGTACTTCAGGTACGAGATGCCACCCAGGGAGAACCATCGATATTCCGCAAGATAGCTGGATAGTTTATGCAAATGTATTTTAGCTCGATAACGATTCAAGTTCTTACAACAGTTACCTCATTCCTGGTGGAACCCATCGCCACGAGGGAAAGAGAATAGGCAATGTGGATTTTAAGTGCCTTGTCCAAGGACACAATCGTAACAGCTACAGCTTGGCTCGCACTCCGACCTTTCGCACCTGAAGCGAATGCGCTACCACTGCGCTATCACGACTTCCACTGGATAGCTTTAACATATGAAAAAATCGACACTCACCTTAGGATTCTGGCATACAACGGTACACAGGTAAAAACATACGGTCTGTTCATTTATATTTCCAATCTTTCATTTCTTCTGATACTACATCCACTGTGAAGAGGTACTCAAATCAACCTGAAACACAGCAAGAATATTCAAAATATAACGTTTCACATAGCCAGTGCTCACCTATGAATAACTTCACTGTGTTTACACACTGTATTCCTCCGCCAAATAATACAGTATACCAACCTTCAGATTGCAATGGTCTGAATTCTTATACCACATCTTTTCTACACATCAACTAGTCTGAAGTCTTCTCAAGTCACATAATTTCTCAAAAAACACAAACACTCTACACTGCCAGTCATGAAAATGCATGTTTACCAACAAGAAGAAAATAGAACTATATTAGTTATTGGGACTACATTCGACCTATTTACGTATAACCTGTAACTAACGCGAGTAGATGACCCAGCTGCAACTGTGTGCATTGTTTACTTGACGTATATAACAGAGGTAACTTCAAACATGTACAGTAATATTTTGTATATAATATAAAGTATTGCAGAAGTCGGAAAAACGAGTGTGTAAAAGTGATATTTACTGTTTAACATGTTTTAACATAATTTTATTGTTGAATATTATTAAATTTACAGAAAGAGTGTGGCAATAAATGTGTAAATGATACATGCGCCAAGTGGCACAACATTCTTGTATATTTATTTTTTCAAACTAAGATGGCCTATATGTGATATTTAATTATCCATTGGGTTAGTTTAAACAATATTAATGTTATCTCTTTGAATAAACATAGTTAAGTATAAATAATATGTACACACATGTAGGATTGAGGCGAAAGCAACACTTCTAAAACCAGTAGCATCATACTATGCATAACTGATTGTGTCAGCCACTCGTTTGAGTGTTCAGAGTAACACACTGGCCCGTAGCCTCGGTTTGAATTTGGCACGCAACGACAGATATTGGAACATTCTGATAAAACTGCCTTCAGAATTTACAGACGAGCATACACACAAATGATTCGGGTGGGTCGCCTCGGTAATTTTCAGATTTTGGCTACGGTACTGAGTCACACAGCCAGTTCTGAGAGCTGGTGTAAGTTCACAAGATAAGGCATATACCCTTCTGCTGCTGCATGCAAATGAGATATGTAAAGAACGCCCATCCAACAACGTACACATATTGTCACAATACACAAATGTGCTAGACCGAACTCTGTGTAGACTCCCATATATATGGCCATACACTTATTATGCTCCTGTGGGGTTTATTTATTTATTTTTTATTTAAGTTTATTTAACGTCGCTACCGGTTTCCCATTTGAGCGACGGGCAGTTTACCTAACAACACCGTTCCTGGCCATGTTCCAGCGGTTAACCAGTACTTGGTGCACCAATCTCCGTAAAAACTGCCAACTCTTTCATAAAAATTCGACACGGTCTGAGCGGGGCTCGAACCCGTGACCATCAGATACCTTAACCACTCGACCACGGAGGCGGACGCTCCTGTGGTTTGCTACTTAATTACCTTGTTATTGCCATTTTAATACCGCGCATGCGCAGTCGTTGATGCCAAAGAGACGTACATACTACCCCATAAGTCCATATTCACTTCCATCTATCTATCTATCTATCTATCTATCTATCTATCTATCTATCTATCTATCTATCTATCTATCTATCTATCTATATCTATCATTCTACCTTCCTTTGATGTCGAACCCCTCGCGGGGACGTAGACATGTTGCGTGTCAAAAACCGCAAAGAAGTTAAACGTATGAGTAGTAGCATAATTTAAGAAAGTAATGAAAATAAGTTTTGGTAAAAGTTTAAAAGCAGCTGCCCAGAACAACTAGGGACTGGCATGATCAATATGGCAAACTGCCGTATTGAATTGCTCTATGGTAGGGAGATTGACAATGTCATGAGGGAAATGGTTCCAAAGGTATATTGGTCTTGGAAAAACGGAAAACTTGTAGTAGTCTGTAGTTGCTGTAATAAACCTATAGCTTAAAGAATGGCAGTGGCGAGCAGGACGGGAGAGGGGAACTAGGTAATTTTCAATGGGAATAGCAACAAGATCATTATGAATTTTATACATAAGGGATAACCTATTGTCAATACGCCGTTGATCTAGTCTGCGTAGATTAAGGGAATGTAGCATGTCTGTAACACTAGAGGTACGATAGAACCTTTATCCAACGGGCTGCTCTTCGCTGGACACCTTCAATTTGGTCTATCAATGTTTGGGTATGGGGCGACCAGATCCCGGAGCCATATTCAAGCTGGGGTCTCACTAGTGTCTGGTAAGCCATGGACTTAATGGGTTCGGATTTGACCTGGAGTTTTCTACGTAGTAAGCCAAATGTTTGGTTTTGTTTCTTAGTTGACCTTTTTATGTGAGTGTCTCACGACAGGTTATTTGAGTTACTCATGCCAAGGTATTTGGCTGAGGTGACCGACTCAAGTAGGGCTCCATGGCGTTTATATTGACTCGGAATAGGATGCTTCCTTCTGGTGACGTGGATAACTTGACATTTGGAGGGGTTAAATTCCATGTCCCACTCCAACTCCCACTCTTCTAATGTCTTACGATCGTTTTGGAGTGTGACCGATTCATTTGCAGATGTCAGTGATAGATAGACTGCAGTATCATCTGCAAAGATACGGACTTTGGAACTGATGTTTTGTGAGAGGTCGTTATGTAGGCCAGGAAAAGCAGTGGTCCAAGTTACGGATCCATGTGGGACTCCGGAGGACACCGGAATGGCCTCTGAACTAATACCATTAAGGACAACTGACTGGAGTCTACTATCTAGAAAACTCTTAATCCACCTTAATGTTTGACCTCTGACTCCATATTCATGCATTTTTACTAGTACTTTCTCATGATTGACCTTATCGAAAGCCGTACTGAAGTGAAGTCTAATAGGATGAGATCTACCTGATGCTTATTGTAGACAGAGGTAACCATGTCATTGACTAGCATTACTAATTGGGTCACGCATAACCGTTTTTCTCTAAAACCATGCTGCAAATGGTACAGAATACTGTGGTTAGTGAAGTGTTTTATTATCGAGGAGGAAACTATATGTTCTAGAACCTTGCACTTATGCTCATATGTATTGGACTACATAAAGAAGGGTATTCTTACAACCAATATATGATGTGATTAGACCTGAAATTGCATATAGGTGAACACAGCTGCCCACATAGCCTGCTACAATAGCGTAGAGAAATGCAATAACAGCTGCCCACATAGCCTGCTAAAGTAGTGTAGAGATATGTGATCACAGCTGCCCACATAGCCTGCTACAATAGCGTAGAGAAAATGCGATAACAGCTGCCCACATAGCCTGCTACAATAGCGTAGATAAATGCGATAACAGCTGCCCACATAGCCTGCTACAATAGCGTAGATAAATGCGATAACAGCTGCCCACATAGCCTGCTTGCTACAATAGCGTAGAGAAATGCGATAACAGCTGCCCACATAGCCTGCTACAATAGCGTAGAGAAATGCGATAACAGCTCCCCACATAGCCTGCTACAATAGTGTAGAGAAATGCGATAACAGCTGCCCACATAGCCTGTTACAATAGCGTAGAGAAATGCGATAACAGCTGCCCACATAGCCTGCTACAATAGCGTAGAGAAAGGCGATAACAGCTGCCCACATAGCCTGCTTGCTTCAATAGCGTAGAGAAATGCGATAACAGCAGCCCACATAGCCTGCCTGCTACAATAGCGTAGATAAATGCGATAACAGCTGCCCGCATAGCCTGTTACAATAGCGTAGAGAAATGCGATAACAGCAGCCCACATAGCCTGCTTGCTACAATAGCGTAGATAAATGCGATAACAGATGCCCGCATAACCTGATACAATAGCGTAGAGAAATGCGATAACAGCTGCCCACATAGCCAGCTACAATAGCGTAGAGAAATGCGATAACAGCTGCCCACATAGCCTGCTACAATAGTGTAGAGAAATGCGATAACAGCTACCCACATAGCCTGCTACAATAGCGTAGATAAATGCGATAACAGCTACCCACATAGCCTGCTACAATAGCGTAGATAAATGCGATAACAGCTGCCCCCATAGCCTGCTACAATAGTGTAGAGATATGTGAGCACAGCTGCCCGCATAGCCTGCTACAATAGTGTAGAGATATGTGAGCACAGCTGCCCGCATAGACTGCTACAACAGCCTAGATAAATGCGATAACAGCAGCCCACATAGCCTGCTACAATAGCGTCGATAAATGCGATAACATCTGCCCACATAGCCTGCTACAATAGTGTAGATAAATGCGATAACAGCAGCCCACATAGCCTGCTACAATAGCGTCGATAAATGCGATAACATCTGCCCACATAGCCTGCGTGCTACAATAGCATAGAGAAATGCGATATCAGCTGCCCACATAGCCTGCTCCAATATTATAGATATATGTAGCACACCAGCCCACATATTCTTCTAACATATTGTAGATATATGTGATCACAGCCGTCCACATAGTCTGCTAAAATATTGTAGATATGTGTAGCACAGCTGCCCACATAGCCTGCTAAAATAGTGTAGAGATATGTGATCACAGCTGCCCACATAGCCTGCTAACATATTGTAGAGATATGTGATCACAGCTGCCCACATAGCCTGCTAAAATATTGTAGATATATGTAGCACAGCAGCCCACATAGCCTGCTAAAATATTGTAGAGATATGTAGCACAGCTGCCCATATAGCCTGCTAAAATAGTGTAGATATATGCAGCACAGATGCCCACATAGCCTGCTAACATATTGTAGAGATATGTAGCACAGCTGCCCACATAGTCTGCTAAAATATTGAAGAGATATGTGATCACAGCTGCCCACCTAGTCTGCTAAAATATTGTAGATATATGTAGCACAGCAGCCCACATAGTCTGCTAAAATATTGTAGATATATGTAGCACAGCTGCCCACATAGCCTGCTAAAGTAGTGTAGAGAAATGCCATCGCAGCTGCCCACATAGCCTGCTAAATTATTGTCGAAATGTGTCGTCACAGCTGCCCACATAGCCTGCTAAAATATTGTCGATATGTGTCGTCACAGCTGCCCACATAGCCTGCTAAATTATTGTAGAGAAATGCCATCACAGCTGCCCACATAGCCTGCTAAATTATTGTAGAGAAATGCCATCACAGCTGCCCACATAGCCTGCTAAAATATTGTCGAGATAAACAAAACATATGTCTCATAAGTCAGAAATGGCTGGCTCTTTCAATACGGGTGACACTATAATAAACAAACACTTTACTTTACGTAAATGTATTTCGTTTAACTTTATTTATTTTACAATGATTGCGAAGCAACTTATATTAATCACTCTCAGGTTTGTTTGTACTACCGTGCTATTAGGTCACAGTATTGGATCTTGTCATTGTAGATAAAAGAAGAAGCTGGGACACATGTGTCTTATGGACATGTTCTTAATTACTTTGTACATTGATAACCCACATGATTTGTGAATAGCGCCATATTTTTCAATTCTCAATTTATTAATCTAATAATCAGATCACTTCTGTTCACACTATATAATTATTATTGAATGCATATTATTAGGTGACTTTTAGGCCTACGGGGCTGGGTGCGTCTTCTTGTTGTTTAATATTTGCTATATATATTTGTTGAAATATGCACATGTCACTTTAAAAATAACTTACTTACTTACTCACTCTCGTTGGTGCGGATAAACGCATATATGTGGGTATTCATGTGGGAGAAAACCGGAGTACCCGGAGAAAACCCACCTGTCTGATCTGGCGAACATCGTACCATATCATATACGTAGATGTATTTGAGTTATAAAGTTCACCTATTCACGCACCGATGTTTATTTGCGGCTGAATGGATACATAAATTAAAGTATCAGTTCATACAGTGACAGGTATGCTTGAATATGTCTTGCGATATCAACTTGTATACTTGCTTCCTGGTATAAATAAACTTCCAACTTGAACGATCAAAGATCGGCCACATCCATTTCAGAGGGGTGGAAGCTTTCGTATAACATTGGGCCGCACTGGAGCCGTTACGATTATGCCCTTAGGCAAGGCATTTAAATTCCACGTTGCCTCTTCTCTCTCCCTCGTGGCGATGGATTCCATCAGGAATGAGGTCTCGAGAGTGATTTATATAAGTTGAAATAACTTGTTTCGCAATCGAGCTAAAATAAATTTGTATAAACCAACATTGGGCATTTATTATTATAATAACATTAGTATAATAAAATACAAACATCGCAAAATCAATGAACATGATACGTGGCCGAACAGTAACGACGGAGGAATACAGATAAAATATCTAGTGATATATTTTGTAGTTGCGAGTTCAAATCTCACTGGGTGTATTATTACTTCTTTTTTTTTTTTCAAATTTATATTTTATATAGTGAATTGTATGTATTTTTCTCATTTTTTGATTTTTTTCTCATAATTTAATTTTCAACTTTATTTCATTTCAAGCAATTACAGTTACAGTTCATTTCACAGTATCAATCAGTATCTTCCATGGCTGTCTCTGTATCCGAGCCGCTGTCCCCATCGCTGTTAGAAGTGAGGTCAATAGTAAATGAATCTATGGCTTGGTTTGATTTAGCGCCACGAATCTATGGCTTGGTTTGATTTAGCGCCACATGCAATCCAGACTCCTTCTCCTTCGTACAAAATGCATGTACATTTTTAACAATTTATCTAGCATCACAGCTATAACTATGTCGTGTTTGCTTGCTCATTGTGTACTGAATATGACTGGTATGTGTAAAAATGCACGTATATAGCCACATAACGTGTGTGTTTTAAATGTTTCACGACTATTTCGTGCATAAAATAAATATAATTAAATATTTTAATAAACAGTTTTTTCCAAAGTAGGGCTCCAACCCACACTCCACAATACCACTAGTTCTTAAACTAAGGTCTAACTGTCACAGCCAAGTATGACGTATATACATGACTGTTGTACTTTTTTATAATATAAACCAAATTTCCAATACACTAAAATATTAACCACTCTATTATTGTGTATGAAATGAACCTGTCTGATCTTTGATCGTTCAGACCTGGTTGTTTGACTATAGTATTATTGAAATACCTGCTGAAAACGATATTAGAAATTTAAAGATTAATCAATAAACGGTAAAGTATAAATGTATGCATCGTCTTGTTAATGTGTTTGAAATAAGGACATGTACATGATCTGTAGATGATCTGTACATGATATGTACATGATCTATATATTGTATTTGTTAATATATGTTGGCTGTTCTCCGCCAGCGACGATTTATTTCAGGGAGTGGTCTGGTAGTATTTCGGAAATACCTGCCGAAAACGATATTAGGAATTTAAAGATTAATCAATAAACGGTAAAGTATAAATGTATTCATCGTCTTGTTAATGTGTTTGAAATAAGGACATGTACATGATCTGTAGATGATCTGTACATGATCTGTACATGATCAGTATATGCTATGTGTTAATATATGTTGGCCTTTCTCCGCTAGAAACGATTTTTTTCAGTGTGTGGATGACTGGGGAACTTTGTACGATGGGGCACTTTATTGGAGTAGCTATAATCAATTGCATTTCTTAATCCTTTTTTGTTGGTATTGTTAGTTGTTTGGCCCTGGCTAATTTGTTGAACGCCCCTCGCTATGCAGTTTGTGTGGGATATTTTTAGACGCTACAGCGCCACCTAGCGGAAGCGTCCCTTCGAGCAGGACGCCATTTTGATGCTGTAAGATAACCTACCTTAAATTGCAGTGACTGTTTGTGTCAAATTTTATCTCCCACCCCCATTCCCTGGCTGTCCACCTTGATGGTTTTTATATGCCTAGGTGGGGCATGCATTACAGTAACATGTCACAATATATATAAAGTATATTGGAATTGTTGGTTATGTTTTCATATTATGTTGTTCACAATATATAGTATATTGGATTTGTTTTATTCTGTTTCATACTATGTTGGGGCGGGCGGAGAATTGCCCACCTTTGCTTTGTCATGCTTTGAATATGCTATGACAAAGTTTTCAATATTGTCAGTAGAATATTTTAGTTTAATATGTTGTTACATGTACGTCATTTAATAATAAAATGACATATGCACAAAATGCACACTTCTATGTTATTTCTTACAAAGCAAATGAACCTGCCAACTTATCAGTCGGATTTACATGACATTGGTTGAACTTTTGTGTTAGCATGGGCTGATTCAAATGGTATTTTTTAAATTATTTTTAAAAAATTCAAGATTCAATATTTTATTAAGTAACGTAAACAATGTTTCTAGTTACATGATCAAATATATTAACATTTGTTAAATTTGTTTTTATAATACTATGTACAATATAACATGACATCGATTGTATACAGTCTACAACCGTTATGTCAAAGTAGGTTATGTCGAATTATCCGGTTATCTCGAAGTCGGATCAAAGTTCCGTATCAGACACTATCATTGTACATATAACTGGCTCCATTTATACCAAATTTCGTTAAGTCAAACATAGGTTATATCCAATTACTTTGTTCAGTCCGACGGACATCGACATAACGGATCTTGACTGTATATAAGTAATATGCTACATAGACAAATGACTAGCTGTTTTATCAGGATCTGCACTTTTTGCCAGTAATATTCCTATTCTTAGGCAAAATTACCCATTTTGCTAAATGAACTGGTCCAAATATAATGTTCTTATTAATGTATTGGTCTAAAACAATTCATGCACCAGTCCATGTCAGTTACTTGGTGTTGAATAGATTAACACATGCATAATTAATGTCACATTTCTTGACAGGGACTTTGCTGTGGATAATGATGCTGGTTATATACTTGTTCCTCTCTATTGTCGTAGACTACAGCGGATATCTAGGTGAGAGTTATCTTAGTTTAAACTTTATTTATTTTACACCGATTGCGTAGCAAGTTTTAGCAACTTATATTAACTACTCCCGAGACTCCTCTCTCCTCTACTCTCCTCTCATCTCTTCTCCACTCCCTCTCTCTCTCTCGTTTGCGCGGATGAAAGCGTAACTGCACACCTGTCCGATCTGGCGATCATCGTTCCACCTCACATACTTCCCAGTCCAAGGATCGAACATGGGTTGCATTGGTGAGAAGCGAGCGCGTTAACCACTGCGCTAATCGGACATCTAAATTAATTGATTCACCTTGAATTAATTATGGAATGAATTGATGGTTAAACGGAAAAACTGTCAAATAATAATGCTTCATATAATTATACTAACTCGGTCTGATTTATAGTTGCAGGTTGTGCAGTGGGTTGTGCCAGCTGTACAGGAGACGGTAATTGTCAAGTCTGTGAAACTGGATACTGGCTGAGTGGAACTTTGTGTGAACAGTGTCCGACATGTTGTACACGGTGTTCACTAAATGGTTATTGTTCAGACTGTAGTACTGAGTATTGGCTGAGTGAAGGTGCATGTGAACGGTGCGCGACTAACTGCATCGGCTGTACAGGTGCAACCCAATGTATTGACAGCGTGGCCAGGTACAGGGTAACTTGGAATTGTTGTACATTACAATGCCCCAGTAATTGTGACCAGAACGGTTGTGATACCATGTATGGAACATGCCATTACTGCATAGCAGGATACTATGGTAACCAATGTAACGATAAGTGTGCGTATTGTCAGAATGAACAATGTGAGCGTACCGGATGTGTAAGTGGATGCCAACAGGGCTTTTATCAGGAAGTTAGTGGTACTTATTCAACATGTTTCCATTGCTCTAGTAACTGCAATTCATGCTTAGATACAAAAGTGTGCTCAGAATGTGAATATATAGATACATATGATATAAATGGGTATGCGCATACAGAATGTAGCCCGTGTATATCTCCCTGTGGAACCTGTACTGATGTATATACCTGTACATCATGCCAATCAGGCTACAGTCTGACACAACAAAACAAGTGTGAGCAATCTAATTGTGCTGAAAGTAGTCATTGTCTAAACAGCTGCGATAATAGCGGAAACTGAATCGATGGATGTGAAGACGGTTGGACAGGACAAACATGCTCAAGCCAGTGTTCAATCCAGTGAACAGGGAAACCCGAGCATCTGTACACAATGTATCGGAGAGTATTACTCTACACGTTGCAATATCCCTTGCAGCCAGGGTTGTAAGGGGCTAGAAGGGTCAGATACGTGTCGTTTGAACGATGGTGTTTGTCTAAATGGCTGCGTGGATGGATATTGGGGTCAGACTTGTGATGCTAGGTGCAACACTAACTGTGTCCCAACAATATGTACCCAAATGGATGGGCATTGCAACAGTTGCAATATAATGTTATATGGAGATTCCTGTGAGGATAATTGCAATGTACACTGTCATGATGATGGAAATTCTGCACCGGTATGCTTCAAGTCCAGTGGCTCATGTTCGAATGGCTGCATGCAAGGATATAGCGGTGATACATGTGACGTGGAGGATGTACGAGTTACTATGACGACACACACTACGGCAACAACTGGTACACAGAACATGTTGTTCCATCAATGTGCTTGTTTGTTTTGGGGGATCGAAGACACACCAACAGCTTAGGTCATATGACATCTCTCTAGCTATTATTATTGGAGAAAGACATGAATTGTCCGTCTGAGCAACATTTCATGCACTCCCGGGTAGAACCACTGACCGTGTGCAAGCCAGCTGATCTAGCTTCCTCACTTGAAATAAATCGATACACCCAGTGGGGATTCGAACCTAACGCAGTGCAAGGGGCAAATTATTTATAGGCAACGAACTTCACCACTCGACCAAGGAGGCCCCTGCGCCACCATGCATACACTTTAAGTATCTAATATGTCTTGTGAAATTATCAATCATATTTTAGTTCGAAACGTGTTCATATAAACACTAATTGTCTACATTGTTAACAATTAAAGATTATACTTTATTTATTTTATAACGATTGTGAAACAAGTGTTACAGCTTATATTAATCACTCTCGTTGGCTCGGATGAAACCTAACTGTGGTCATTCGTGTTGGAGGAAACCGGAATACCTGGAAAACCTCACCTGTCCGATCTGGCGACTACTGTACCATTTCACATATTTCCCAGTCCGAGGATCGAACCCGGGTTGCATTGGTGCGACGCGATGTTGACACTATGTATGTCTTCCCACTTACTCGTCAATCTAATTGTTGAAATCCAAGTAGAAGCACATTTCATATAATTTGTATATTATTTCCTCTTAATCGAAAGATAAATATGAGAATGCCATCGTGTTTAGTTATTTATCGATTTAGATCATTTTGAAGTCAACATTTGCAAGTTACTTTATCTTCCCATCGATCCTGAAGTAAGGTGACGCCAATGTATATTCCAATGTTGTTACATTCTCCAAAAACTGAAATATAAACCGACTTACATACACATTGCTTAATAAAATTTTAAATTTTTAATTCAAAATGAGAGCAATCGAATTGATAAAAGTGGAAGTCATGCTAGCTCTGTGTTAGCGTGTTCGCTTCAGGTGCGAAATATCTGGAGTGCAGTTCGAGCCCAGCTGGAGTCATTACGAGTGTGCCCTTAGGCAAGTCATTTAAATTCCACGTTGCCGCCTTCTTTCTCCCCCGTGGCGTTGGATTCCGTCAGGGTACCCAGGAATGAGGTATCGAGAGTGATTAATATAAGGTGTATGAACTTGTTTCGCAATCGAGCTAAAAAATAAATTTGTATAAAGTAAAATGTTTTTATAAAATTGCGTGGCATGCCTATTTTTGTTACTTTCTCCATAGAATGAAATGTAAACCGAATCAACGTAATCATGCATTACATAACAACATTTAAAATTTTGAATTCAAAATGAGAGCAATCTAAAAGATAAAATTGGGCGGCACCTCTATGTCTTCTGATTCAGTTTTATGGGAAATTACTTATATATGGAACACAATTGGGTGCACGAATATAATATTCATCAGTATTTTTCCAAAACAAATATTTACAATCATGGAATAGAATTCACTGAAGTTGTATAAATTCAAAAGATATATTCATATTATAACGAAACATCCACAGAAGTGACAGAATCGCCGACAGTACCGATCAGTAATGAGCGGCTCTCTATCGACAACAAGGAAAGTGACAGGTTCTGGATTGGCTATGTCTCTGGTGTCGGATCATCATGCCTTGTGATTGGCGCCGTTGTGTTCATCATATACATTTCATGGGGAAGGTATGACAAATTGATGCAAATTATACTTCCATTCCCTTATTATTCAAACTTTCCCATTAGTAAAAACAAGGGATGATATGTGTAATTGAAGAGGTGTTTATAAAGATGAATCAGTTGGTAAATCATACAGAACGAAATATATAGAATAATGCAATATCTTCATACACCAAAATGGGCTACTTACACATCCAATGACTACATTCATCCGGACGCATTCAAAGAGTGTGTAGCCGCCTTAGTTTTCAATAAATACTTCACCAAAACCATATTAAAATACAGTACTTGTATCGCCTTCGTTTTCAATAAGTACTTTACCAATACCATATTAAAATACAGTACTGGTATCGCCTTCGTTTTCAATAGGAACTTCACCAAAACCATATTAAAATAGAGTACTTGTATTGCCTTCGTTTTCAATAAGTACTTCACCAATACCATATTAAAATACAGTACTTGTATCTCCTTCGTTTTCAATAAATACTTCACCAAAACCATATTAAAATACAGTACTTGTATCTCCTTAGTTTTCAATAAATTCTTCACAAAGCCAAACACGCTAACTAGTTTCGTTCATTATTGAACTCGTTAGAATGAACTTCTACTCGAATTAGATGCAGACTGTTTATACTTTTAAAATGTTTTGTTAAAATGGCTTGCTCTGAATAGACAAGAAGCTAAAATGTATTAATTAGTAAATTGATATTATAGATTATGTGCATCTACAAACACTGAACATTCGCCAGATACGCCGACTTACGTGAACACAAGTTTAAATGCACCAACTGAACTATCTGTTGTCGAAACAACTGATGGTGTCACGAACAACTATGACAGTATTGGGAATACCAGAGGAGATGAAAATACGTATAGCGGTAAACACTTTTACAATATTAAAGATGGACTTTATGAACGCCTTGTAATATTTATTAATTTAGGTGGGTGTGTGGGGGAGGGGCGGTGGTCGAAGGTCTCCATATACACCTTATATAGAATAAATGCATTGCATAAACTAAACAGGGGTTAATTTTATTCCTTATATTCAAATAATTATTCTTAACATTGCAAATACTTTTAATATATTTACTAACAATCTACTTAAATCAGCATCTTCAATTGATACCATGGCGAATACACGATAACCATGTTGCAGTCCTGTCTATATATCTGTATGTTTGTCTGTCTGTAATACACGGAATTCATTTTCCTGTCTGTCTGTCTGTATGTCTGTCTGTCATGTCGCCCACTAGCCCACGCATATCGCCGTCCGTCTGTCCGTCCGTCTGTCCGTATACGTGTCCGTATGTCAGTCGTTCATCGTTTTATTTAATTATATTATTTTAGTATAGTTTTATAATTCAATGATTAGCAAATAATCCTTCGTTTAAAATGTCTCTACATATAATATATATGTGTATATATGTGTATATATGTGTATATATGTGTATATATGTGTGTGTATGTGTATATATGTGTATATATGTGTATATATGTGTCTATATGTGTATATATGTGTATATATGTGTATATATGTGTATATATGTGTATATATGTGTATATATGTGTATATATGTGTATATATGTGTTTATATATGTGTATATGTGTATATATGTGTATATATGTGTATATATGTGTATATATGTGTATATATATGTATATATGTGTATATATGTGTATATATGTGTATATATATGTATATATGTGTATATATGTGTATATATATGTGTATATGTGTGTATATATGTGTATATATGTGTATATATGTGTATATATGTGTATATATGTGTATATATGTGTATATGTGTGTATATATGTGTATATATGTGTATATATGTGTATATATGTGTATATATGTGTATATATGTGTATATATGTGTATATATGTGTATATGTGTATATATGTGTATATATGTGTATATATGTGTATATATGTGTATATATGTGTTTATATATGTGTATATGTGTATATAGTGTATATATGTGTATATATGTGTATATATGTGTATATATATGTATATATGTGTATATATGTGTATATATATGTGTATATGTGTGTATATATGTGTATATATGTGTATATATGTGTATATATGTGTATATATGTGTATATATGTGTTTATATGTGTATATATGTGTATATATGTGTATATATGTGTATATATGTGTATATATGTGTAATATGTGTATATATGTGTATATATGTGTATATATGTGTATATATGTGTATATATGTGTATATATGTGTATATATGTGTATATATGTGTATATATGTTTTATATGTGTGTATATGTGTGTGTATATATGTGTATATATGTGTATATATGGGTGTATATATGTTATATTTGTATATATGTGTATATATGTGTATATATGTGTATATATGTGTATATATGTGTGTGTATATATGTGTATATATGTGTGTATATATGTGTATATATGTGTATATATGTGTATATATGTGTATATATGTGTATATATGCGTGTGTGTATATATGTGTGTGTGTATATATGTGTGTGTGTATATATGTGTGTATATATGTGTATATATGTGTATATATGTGTATATATGTGTATATATGTGTATATATGTGTATATATATGTATGTGCATATATATATATGTGTATATATGTGTATATATGTGTATATATATGTGTATATTATATATGTGTATATATGTGTATATATGTGTATATGTGTGTGCATATATGTGTATATATGTGTATATATGTGTATATATATGTGTGTATATATGTGTATATATGTGTATATTATTTGTATGTACATTGATGAGAGAGGAATAAAAGATTATTAAGTGTAAATATTACAGATTCAAGCATATTATTTTGTATTTCTTAAATTGTTGAATTCAACGACATAGACGTCAAATGCCCATGGAACTGACAATACAGCAACACATTCAAGAACGATAGACGAACATTTCCCAACAGCACACAGAATTGGTGTTTTAGTAATAATAATGTGTAATATTCGAATTTGATGTGTCGGGTGTAATATTTGCTGTAGTTTGTGTTTTTGTGTGTTTGGCTGTGTGCATTTTCTTATATGAATTTCGATATATACGTACACTAACTTTCAGTTCTCATGTCCTCTTATCGACATGCTTAGGCATACGCCATGTTCGGAACACGACTTCCCTAAGTAAAATGTAGTGTTTAATCAAATATTATAAATACATATACATTTAGTTAGTGTTAAAACTGCATCTATGGATAAATTTATTGCGCATTGGTATACTCAAATAACTTATGTAACAGGCCCATCTCGTAGAGGCAGAAATAAACTTAAAACGTACTGTATGTATAAAAACAGCTTTGAGACAAAACACTATTGTAAGATTATACTACCATTAAGACATAGGGCGGCATTTTCCAAATTCCGTTGTGTTGTTGCTCCATTAAGGATAGAGACGGTAAGATATGAACACTTTGCTTTTGAAGATCGAAAATATAACTTCTATGATACTATGGAAACAGAAAGTCATGTTTTATTTGAATGTCAGCTTTTATGAGAATATTAGACACGATTTGTTCTTAAAAGCAAACAGTATAGACAGTAATTTCTCTAACCTGTATATAAATAACCAGTTGATATTTTTATTCTCCAACAAATATATGATTAGGGCATAAGCTGACATTGACTGTGAAGGAAGCACCTCCAGAACCGAGCTCGATTCAGCTAAAGACTTACCTTAGGACGTTTCACATTGACTGTGAAGTACCTCCAGAACAGTGAGCTCCATTCAACTAAAGACTTACCTTAGGACGTTTCACATTGACTGTGAAGGAAGCACCTCCAGAACCGAGCTCCATTCAGCTAAAGACTTACCTCAGGACGTTTCACCTTGATTGTGAAGTACCTCCAGAAATGAACCCTCTACACTAGACTAAAGTAACTAATGAGATGCTAAACCCAGATTTCTTATATCGGTGCTTTACTGGGTCAGGGGTTTTCTCAGATCTCAAACTCAGGTTCAAGGAACTTGACTGGTCGAATGAGGCTTTTACACTCAACAGAACCAATCAGAAGCTTGAGACTGAGATTGGAGAAAAGTTTTATAACCTCCGGGCCAGGATACATGTAAATCGACCCAAAGGAGTCTCATAAACATAGCTATGGTTGTAATTTGTAACCATAATATCCCTTCAGTGTGGCCTCTCAGTGGGCAAACATTTACCGACGATGAATAAATGAAAAATGCACACACCCTCAAGTAGCCCAATTGGACTCGTAACCCAATTGTCATAAGTTAGCGGTGTGGACTCGTATTCCAGGGGTGTAGGTTAACGCTCTTGACTCGTATGTGGACTCGTAATCCAGTGGACGTATGTTAACACTATGGACATGCAATTCAAATGTCGTAGAATATAACACTCTGAACTCGTAATCCAGGAATCGTAGGTTAACTCTTTTGACTTGTAATACAGGAGTTGAGATTGATAGTTGCACTCGCTATCGAGGGGTCATAGGATATAGCAGGGGTCGTAGGTATTACAGAATTCTTCCCACCTACAAAAACCTAATGATAATTTATATTCCGATTTAAATAAGAGGTAATTTGATTTGGAAACACAAAGGCACACAGTGTGTATAATGCTTGAATAGATCGTGTTACACACTGTACATACACACGCGCTACTATTTTGTCTTCCTGCTTAATTTTGGATAACCATCTGTTTATAAAATGCTGCGCTCTAATATGCATCAGAATAAGAAACGAGTATTTTGAAAAGGAATTATAGAAGTTTATTCAATTAACCTTGGTTTGTACAATTATAGTTTTACTTAAAACTTTGGATTATGTTTATTGTCTATCTGTCTCAACAAGATATTTACACTTTTAATGCGTGTCTATGTTGTGTGTCATGCAAATCACGCTCGAACTATTTGTTGTGATGTAAACTGATTGAAATCAATATCTTAATACTTAATATAGTTAATACAGGAAAATATTACTGGCGATTTGTCGGAAATCGCAAACAACGAACATGTAGTAGTGTACCAATTAATGAAACATTTGCCAAATAACGAACATGTATTATTGTACCAATTAATCAAACATTTGCCAAATAACGAACATGTATTATTGTACCAATTAATGAAACATTTGCCAAATAACGAACATGTAGTATTGTACCAATTAATCAAACATTTGCCAAATAACGAACATGTATTATTGTACCAATTAATCAAACATTTGCCAAATAACGAACATGTATTATTGTACCAATTAATGAAACATTTGCCAAATAACGAACATGTATTATTGTACCAATTAATGAAACATTTGCCAAATAACGAACATGTATTATTGTACCAATTATTGAAACATTTGCCAAATAACGAACATGTATTATTGTACCAATTAATGAAACATTTGCCAAATAACGAACATGTATTATTGTACCAATTAATCAAACATTTGCCAAATAACGAACATGTATTATTGTACCAATTAATCAAACATTTGCCAAATAACGAACATGTATTATTGTACCAATTAATGAAACATTTGCCAAATAACGAACATGTATTATTGTACCAATTAATCAAACATTTGCCAAATAACGAACATGTATTATTGTACCAATTAATGAAACATTTGCCAAATAACTAACATGTATTATTGTACCAATTAATGAAACATTTGCCAAATAACGAACATGTATTATTGTACCAATTAATGAAACATTTGCCAAATAACGAACATGTATTATTGTACCAATTAATCAAACATTTGCCATTTCAGTATAAGAAGCTTAGATAATAGTGAGCTGTTGACGGTAACGCCAAATCAAACATTTGCCAAATAACGAACATGTATTATTGTACCAATTAATGAAACATTTGCCAAATAACGAACATGTATTATTGTACCAATTAATGAAACATTTGCCAAATAACGAACATGTATTATTGTACCAATTAATGAAACATTTGCCAAATAACGAACATGTATTATTGTACCAATTAATCAAACATTTGCCATTTCAGTATAAGAAGCTTAGATAATAGTGAGCTGTTGACGGTAACACGACTTTAAAATAGAGTGTCGATATTGATCAAAATAATGTTCGTTTCCCAGAAGTTTGATTTACTACCAGTGACATGATGATACCGGATAATCGTTCTGTGGGCGAGATTAAGTAAATATACGTCATCTCGAATCAAACGAGATTCACTGTCGTTATTCATCAGTAAGGATTTTTCCAATTCTACAAAAACTTATATTTCCTTTTTACTTACCAAGCTCTCATCTTCTGCGGGTACCACGATAGTATACAATGAGCGACAATGCTGGCTTTTCCATTACCTCTCTTGGCACATAAAGTCCAACATATCCCGAAATGTGCATCCATCCTTTGGTTGGAATCCTTTGTTTTTACTGTTGTTCCAAACCAAATGTTACTCATGTTATATATGCTAAGCAGGATTTAGCAATACTGCTCTGTTTTATTCCGTTTGGATTCTTGTTTTCGGAAGAACCAGTTGCCATAAATCTCGTAATATATAAGTGATTTATATTTCCGTCGTTGTCGTAACTAGAAGTTGCAAAGGGACACTTAATACTCCTGTAGTTTCATCGTTCTGAAACGGAATATGACTTTAATGGTAAGATAATTATTAGGCCTACATACCACTTTCCTCCACAACAAATCGATCACTTACTCACTACATCCCCATACTGCTGACCGGCAATATGCGCAGTGCACTACCTACTCAATAATCGACATCTACGGGAACAGCCAACATGCGGCCAACATGCGTGGAACGGCGGCTGTGTGTGGGAAGTGATAAACGTTAATATATGTATATTCTGTTCTATTAATTAATACGTATTTACTGTTAAGTTGACCGGAATTAGTCCTTTTCGATTGTATGTTGAATAATCTCGTTATATGTATGTATGTTATGTAAATTATGACAAACTATGCATGTGTATGCTTAAGGAATCAATGACGTAAATTATGTTCATGTTCCAATGAAACTGCAAATATCTTTTAGAATGATAAATATTATATATTTTTTAAAACATTGATGTTCCTGTAAAAGATGTGTGCTTAATCCATATATATTTCTTTTACCAATGCAGTCATTAATTTATTAGTTTAATATTCTGTATAGCTACCAAGCACATTTGTCTTACCCACATAACTTAGTTATGTTTTAACATTTTTCAGCATTTATCTTAGAAGCAAATTAATAATAAATATGCATACTATTATAAGGGATTCTAATGTTATAGCTGTTACCATTATTTTATGTTATATAGTCGGTTCAAAAGCTCGCTCAGAGCTTGTGTTGTACTGTCTGTACAGACGGATCTGTAGTCCAGTGGTAACACGCTGGACTGGTAATCCAGGGATCGCAGGTTCGATCCCCCGTCTGACCCTAATAAAATTAACAGTCTTTCAGATGGGACGTTAAACCGAGGTGCTTTACACTGTCCACTTAAAAGAACCTGAGGAGACTCTGGAATGGGTCTCTGTCTGTATCATGCACTATCCTCCAAAATCTAAAATAAGTAATCTCTTCAGGAGGCGTCGCTCATATGGGCACCGGTAGCGACGATAAATAAACGTAAAAACAGACACACACAAAGTGTTGTACTGTTGCTATCTTGTCGACTCAAAATAAAATTTATAGTATCTTATCAATATGCGTTTGCTCAGTGTTGTGTACCATAGATTAAAATAGAACCTACATATTAATAATAACAATAACATCATCAGTCGTGGATTATTCCGCAACTCGTACACACTGTACACATCTTATACAACAATTCGAGACGTCTGAGAATGTATTCATGTAATTGTAAAATATAAGTGGCTTCCCCGTTTGCTCGAGTTAGATTGCTATTGCATATAACAGGCTTCAAGTGATCAATGTACGGGAGTGGTTCCACGAAGGGCGGGTTATCAATATGACTATACGGGAGTGGTACCACGAGGGACGGGTTATGAATATGGGTGTAAGGGAGTGGTACCCCGAAGGACGGGTTATGGATATGGGTGTAAGGGAGTGGTACCACGAAGGACGGGTTATCAATATGAGTGTGCTAGAGTGGTACCACGAAGGACGGGTTATCAATATGAGTGTACGGAAGTGGTACCACGAAGGGCGGGTTATCAATATGAGTGTGCGGGATTGGTACCACGACGGATGGGTTATGGATATGAGTGTGCGGGAGTGGTACCACGAAGGACGGGTTATTAATATGAGTGTACGGGAGTGGTACCTCGAAGGACGGGTTATGGATATGAGTGTGCGGGAGTGGTACCACGAAGGACGGGTTATGGATATGAGTGTGCGGGAGTGGTACCTCAAAGGACGGGTTATCAATATGAGTGTGCGGGAGTGGTACCACGAAGGACGGGTTATCAATATGAGTGTACGGGAGTGGTACCACGAAGGACGGGTTATCATATCAATATGAGTGTACGGGAGTGGTTCCACGAAGGACTGGTTATCAATATGAGTGTACGGGAGTGGTACCACGAAGGACTGGTTATCAATATGAGTGTACGGGAGTGGTACCACGAAGGACGGGTTATGGATATGAGTGTGCGGGAGTGGTACCACGAAGGACGGGTTATGAATATGGGTGTAAGGGAGTGGTACCACGAAGGACGAGTTATGGATATGGGTGTAAGGGAGTGGTACCACGAAGGGCGGGTTATGAAAATGAGTGTGCTAGAGTGGTACCATGAAGGACGGGTTATCAATATGAGTGTGCTAGAGTGGTACCACGAAGGACGGGTTATCAATATGAGTGTACGGAAGTGGTACCACGAAGGGCGGGTTATCAATATGAGTGTGCGGGATTGGTACCACGACGGATGGGTTATGGATATGAGTGTGCGGGAGTGGTACCACGAAGGACGGGTTATTAATATGAGTGTACGGGAGTGGTACCTCGAAGGACGGGTTATGGATATGAGTGTACGGGAGTGGTATCATAAAGAATGGGTTATCAATATGAGTGTACGGGAGTGCTACCATGAAGAACGGGTTATCAATATGAGTGTACGGGAGTGGTACCACGAAGGACGGGTTATCAATATGAGTGTACGGGAGTGGTACCACGACGGACGGGTTATCAATATGAGTGTACGGGAGTGGTACCACGAAGGACGGGTTATCAATATGAGTGTACGGAGTGGTACCACGAAGGACGGGTTATCAATATGAGTGTAAGGGAGTGGTACCACGAAGGACGGGTTATCAATATGAGTGTACGGGAGTGGTACCACGAAGGACGGGTTATCAATATGAGTGTACGGGAGTGGTACCACGAAGGACGGGTTATCAATATGAGTGTACGGGAGTGGTACCACGAAGGACGGGTTATCATATCAATATGAGTGTACGGAGTGGTTCCACGAAGGACTGGTTATCAATATGAGTGTACGGGAGTGGTACCACGAAGGGCGGGTTATCAATATGAGTGTACGGGAGTGGTACCACGAAGGACGTGTTATCAATATGAGTGTGCTAGAGTGGTACCACGAAGGGCGGGTTATCAATATGAGTGTACGGGAGTGGTACCACGAAGGACGGGTTATCAATATGAGTGTACGGGAGTGGTATCACGAAGGGCGGGTTATCAATATGAGTGTACGGGAGTGGTACCACGAAGGACGGATTATCAATATGAGTGTACGGGAGTGGTACCACGAAGGACGGGTTATCAATATGAGTGTACGGGAGTGGTACCACGAAGGACTGGTTATCAATATGAGTGTACGGGAGTGGTACCACGAAGGGCGGGTTATCAATATGAGTGTACGGGAGTGGTACCACGAAGGACGGGTTATCACTGAGTGTATGATTTGTTTTATTATATATATTTCTTAACGTTTGAGTAAAACGAATTGGGCAGGGAAATAATATCCTCGTCGGATTGGGTGAATAAGGCTTGTTATGGGGTCAGCTGACGTGGTGGTTTATTTAATTGGCTAAAGTCAAATTATTATGTTAGTCAGCGGACTGATGGTCAGTACAGACGGATCTGTTGTCCAGTTGTTAACATGTTGGACTGGTAATCCAGGGATCGCAGATTCGATCCCCCGTCTGACCCTAATAAACTTAACAGTATTTCAGATGGGACTTTAGACCGAAGTCTCGTGTCGGTGCTTTACGCCGTGCACGTAAAAGAACAAGAGGATACTCTGGAATGGGTCTCTGTCTGTATCATTGCACTATCCTCCAAAAATCTAAAATAACTTATCTCTTAAGGAGGCGTTGTTCATATGGGCAACCGGTAGCGACGATAAATAAACGTAAAACACACGCACTGAATGTCAATTTTAGGCATTCAGTACTGGGGCTTCGATGCATAGAGACACGCTATATTTTGGTTTAAAGTCCAGTTAAATGGCATGATACCTACGCAGATAAGACAATATAATATATAAATAGTTCATATACGAGTTACAGTATATTGAGCGTATTTTTATTTGATAATAGTTTTGCTCTATATACATGTATATAACAATTACAATCGTTGTACAAATAGAAATTTAGCAAATGGGTTGAGCCACAAGTTCTAACAACATTAGTGATTGGCCCTCACTCCCCATAAAATAACTTAAGAACAACAGAATGTAAGTGGCGTAGTTATATTCTGAAAACATGTACATAATGCATTTTACAAGATTTAATATAGTTAATCTGTGACTTTTCAAAGAAATGTGCTAGTTTGCTTAATCCACGGTCCAGTTTCCCCAGAATTGCACGCAAGGACAAAGCCCAAACCGGACTGAAAACGAGAACATATTGGAGAGTTATTTGGTTTAAACAGTATTTATTACAAAACATAAATCACATATAACATACATCGACATACATAATACATAATGCAAAGGATCAAGTAGGAAGCTAAAAGTAGCTTTCATAAAATTATCATTTGTATGCAATACTACAATATTCTGATCATGCATAATTGGAATTCACATTGCACGATGCTTCGTTGCCACTCAGAACATATATTCCGCAAGGTCATAAACATACGGAAAGCAAGACAAACCTAATGACATATTCCAACGGAAAGCCACACGTACATAGACATTCTTAACCTACTTGAATACTATGTAATCTTTATATTTTCCGATCGCCTTGTTTCATAACTCTCCTCTGAGTTGATTTATTTCATGGATAACGGGAAACTCAAATATATCTATACTAGAGGACATAGAAAACGCACACCTACATTATATGATTATTATTACATGAAAACGAAATACGAAGGATTCCATCAAAGATATATCACATCTTTATTGCAAAATAACAAACTGAACAACTAAACATATTCCAAAATGTTTAAAACTATGTATTTATATAGTTGTTTTTTATGTAAAAACACACTTATCGGAAGTGTGAGTTTTCTATGTCATCTAGTATATGAAATCGACCACTAAAACACTACGTAAATCACTAAAACACTACGTAAATCACTAAAACACTACTAAAACACTACGTAAATCACTAAACCACTACGTAAATCACTAAAACACTACGTAAATTGACAATGTCTGGCAATACCAGACTTATTTATATAAAATATATTTATAGTTTAATCACGTCTCCACATTACTGTTACATCTCACCCATGCCAAACCCTGCTTGTATGGAATATGCATTGCATACTGTTCTGTATATATGACTTGATTGATCTGAACAATCGACTAAAAGATACAGATACAGTTGTTTCAATATGTTGTCCATTTTAAAATACACTAGTATCAGGTTTATTTTTCAGTTTTTGTTGTAAATAATACTTATTGGTATATTGTACTGAAATACAGTATATCGCATATATAGATGTCACCGTAATTAGGATTGCATTTAGTAATGTTTTAAGATTTCAAGTAAGTAAAATTATATACTATAGTTCATCCCTATGGAATGCCAATAATTAGCACCTACATTTGTTGTCATAATTTTATAGTTATGTTGTAGAAAGTAATATTGCTCTGTCACTAAAAACTGTAT
Organism: Archivesica marissinica; assembly: GCA_014843695.1. Classification (NCBI taxonomy): domain Eukaryota; kingdom Metazoa; phylum Mollusca; class Bivalvia; order Venerida; family Vesicomyidae; genus Archivesica; species Archivesica marissinica. Next base: position 46,799,098 of record CM026392.1, on the reverse strand, counting down.
AGTTTATGTGAATAAAATATGTTCGTTCGTTCGTTCGTTCGTTTTTAATAGTTTACAGCGTCGTAGTTCTTATCTATGTAAATTGATCTGATCAGAGGTGGTTCTGATATATTAAAGGATATTCTAATTTGCGCGATAATGCTCTTTTTCCCTGTCAGAATCTTAAAAAACAGTATTTTAAATAGTTTTTAGTGTCATGATTAGGGACTTTTACATAGCTTTTAGAAAGTAAAACATGTTTAACGTTATTGTGATATGCTATTGTCGCTTATAATTCGCATTTGTAGAATGGCTATGTGCAATGTATGTGTTATAATATAAATTGAAATGTATGTACTGTACATAGATGAGACAGAAATAAAGATATAATATATACCATTATGCTAATTAGTGAAATATCAAACATAGTTATATCAGATGCAAAATACATGATACAAAGTTGGACAACAGAACCACCATTCTTAAGAAACAACATGCAAAATTACACATAGGACATGGATAGCCATAGTTGGGCGGTTAAGGTTAATAATTCAAGCTCAGATTTAATTGAAACCTCTACATTTTAATTACAAATGCGCGTTCTCGAAATGATTGTGGTACATTAAACCGTGCAAGGCCATACATTAACCCGTTCATAGCCATACATTAACCCGTGCATGGTCATACATTAACTCGTTCATGGCCATACATTAACCCGTTCATAGCCATACATTAACCCATGTATGGCCATACAGTAACCCGTTCATAGCCATACATTAACCCGTGTATGGCCATACATTAACCCGTGCATGGTCATACATTAACTCGTTCATGGCCATACATTAACCCGTTCATGGCCATACATTAACCCGTTCATGGCCATGCATTAACCCGTTCATAACCGTACATTAACCCGTTCATGGCCATACATTAACCCGTTCATGGCCATACATTAACCCGTTCATGGCTATACATTATCCCATTCATTTGGCTCTGGGTTTGTTGTTGTGTTGTTTGCTTTTCGTTGTTTTTCTCTTTCATTAGCCTCTTTTCCCCAGTATCCGTTCTCTTTCTTTTTTCTCGTTTAACCCCCTTTTCTTGTCTCTGTGCTCTCTTGTTTGTTGCCGGTGACACACCTTTCGTTTGTCCTCCGCCTCAGGTGTATTTCTTCTCTGGTCACAGTTTGAACGTAGGTCCTCTGGATCAAGTGTCAGGATGAGACTGTCCCTGCGGTTAGGGTTGCTTACAAGTTAACAAGCCGGTTCTGATGCGAGACAAGGGCCCGTGCAGAGACTGACCCGATGCAGACTACGACAGCACATCCTGGCATGGGACCTTACACCGGAAGCACAGGTTGTATCCAAGTCGGTGGTGCGTACTAACTCGGATCTTTCTGGCCGTGTGCGTCGTGACCCGTTGGCAAGACTGTGAGGTGCCCAGGTCTGTGCCGTGGTCATGACGCAGCCCGAGACAGAGTACCGACTTAGAACAGCGCGGTCGCCGAGACAGTACTGCCGAGAGGCATGAAGGGCGGAGGTCAAGTTGCGGTGCCTCGGCAGGGCGGTTCGTGAGGCCGTGGTGTGTAGTCAGTGGGGTAGGGCTCGGCGTCATGGGGGGGGTAGGGGGGCCGAGTTGCTGGTACCCATCTGTTGGCGTTTTCAGTGCCTGCCCCTGGTTTCTTGGGTGGCATGTGCTTACCCTGCAGTTGGCGGGTGCCCTACATGCTGGGCGCTTGTCGGGCCAGACATTACCGCTAACTGTGGTTCTGCGTCGCCTTTGGCCAATTAACCCTAATTCATAATCTCTCATCAAGTAAACCCTGCAGGGCATCAGTGTAGACTTACCCGGTACTGTGGCTAACTTGCCCCTGCGTGTTCCATTTCAGGTTCGGGCGTGCGCTGTACTGCATACATTACCCTGGCATGGCGACTAACCCGGCTGCCATACATTAACCCGTGCATGGCCATACATTAGCCCGTGCATGGCCATACATTAACCCGTTCATGGCCATACATTAACCCGTTCATAGACATACATTTGCTGGTGCGGGGCGTTGTCTAATGTTGTTAAAACTTGTGGGCCAAGCCATATGTAGCTTCATGCTATTTATAACTTTATGTGTATAACATATGTACTATTGATTTGCAATGAAATATGGTCAAATACATACATTTGCGACTAAATCTAGCAATATCATTGGACGCATATCTGGTAGGACCGCATCCGTGGTCGAGTGTTTAAGGTAGCCGACCTGTATACCACTGTAATCTATCATCACTGATGGTCACTGGTTCGAGCCCCGCTCAGGCCGTGTCTATCTATATGAAATAGTTGGCAGTTTCTTACGGAGGTTTGTGCACCAAGTACTGGTTAACCGCTGGAGTCTGCCCAGGAAAGGTGTTGTTAGGTAAACTGCCCGCCGGCCATATAGCCCAAAATGGTGTTGATGCAGGCGTAAAACCCGAAATATAAATAAATATAAATAAATAAAGAAAACATGTTTCTACTACAAATGCAGGTAAGCCGGATGGCGATCCCTTATCCACAACCCTAATTATATACATGTACCGTGTTCGTGGCCCAGTGGTTAAGGCGTCTGCCTACGGAGCGGGATTTCGAAAGTTCGAACCTCGTCAGTGGTTCGTTCTGATATGGCCGGTTGGTGGGACGCCAGTTAGATAAAGGTTACCGATTTCCTACCAGCCTGACGCCTGACATGCAGGCATGGGATTCGGGAAGTACTAATGTTCATAAAAAAATATGTGTATCATAAGTCAGAAATGGCTGGCCCTTTAAATAGGGGTGACACTATAATAAACAAAGTGACACAGTGACTTTACTTTACTTGTATGCTTTTAAACAGATGTATATGCATTATCTAAGATCATTCTATTTCCGCCCGACGCTGTGTGTTCTCCGTTTCACCGTAACAAATCATAATAGCCAAACAAAATATTAATGTTCGTAAATCACTTTCAATATGTTTTATTAAAATTCCTGACATAAAAAATGGGACATTCGCATCAAATACCGCGCAATTCACGGTCTTTCAGAAGCGGAAATGACTAGATATAGTTGAAACATACAAAGGCAGTTACAAAACCGAGCTTATTTTGCTTAATATAACATACGAAAATATTTTATGCTGCTAATAAAAACGCCTCTTTTTGGCTCATTTTGCCCAATGGGAAAGGAATATTATATGCGGCTAGGAAGCTTACTGTACTAAATGTCCAGATATAATATTGATGCATGAGATAATGTATTGAGATCACTTAGCTATTATCAGTTTACATGTAATCTCCGTCACAAGGGAAAACAAGTCCATTCAGTTTATTCTGTAAATTGTCTGACCTACCCACCGATTTACACAAAATAAATAGGGTCTGAAACATCTGTGTATGTGTTTTACGTTTATTTATCGTCGCTACCGGTTGCCCATATGAGCGACGTCTCCTGAAGAGATTAGTCATTTTAGATTTTGTTTTTGTTTTGGAGGATAGCGCAATGATACAGATAGAGACCCATTCCAGAGTTTCCTCTTGTTCTTTCACGTGCAAGGTGTAAAACACCCGACATGAGACCCCGGTTTAAAGTCCCATCTGAAAGACTGTTAATTTTATTAGGGTCAGGCAGGGGATCGAACCTGCGATCCCTGGATTACCAGTCCAGTGTGTTACCACTGGACTACAGATCCGTCTGTCTAAAACCTCTGTAACACCTACATATCTTAACAATAATGATACCTTGTATTGAGTTACGCCATTCCATAATCTATTCCGTGACAAAAATTTGGCTAGTCGGAAAATGGCGTTACGCAAACGGCAGACATTGTTTCTTGACCCATAATGGCAAGACATTGCGACATTATGTGGATCGATTGGTGTGGTAATTTCATTAGTTGTTCCATTGGTGACAATTTGGTTGCTTTTTCATACGGAAAATTGGATTTCAGTGCAGAATCTGTTATTTGGTTGTCTTCCATGCATCATTGTTTCAGTGTAGAATCTGTTATTTGGTTGTCTCCCTTAACCATTGTTTCAGTGCAGAATCTGCTATTTTGTTGTCTCCCTTACACAAGTGTTTCAATGCAGACTTTGTTATTGGTTATCTCCCTTAACCATTGTTTCAGTGCAGAATCTGTTATTTGGTTGTCTCCCTTACACAAGTGTTTCAATGCAGACTTTGTTATTGGTTGTCTCCCTTAACCATTGTTTCAGTGCAGAATCTGTTATTTGGTTGTCTTCCATACATCATTGTTTCAGTGCAGAATCTGTTATTTTGTTGTCGCCCTTAACCATTGTTTCAGTGCAGAATCTGTTATTTGGTTGTCTCCCTTAAACATTGTTTCAGTGCAGAATCTAAATTGTTATGGGATTGTTATTTTTCAGGCCAGACATAGAATAGATTCATCACCCATTAAGATAATTCCTAAACGTGCAACAGGTAAGATAAATAACGTCACTATGACATGGCTTTACTAGCATACACATTTATTTTAGCTCCATTGCGAAACAGGTTTTTACAACATTAGAGAAATCACTCCAGCTCGATACCTCATTCCTGATGGAATCCATCGCCATGATGGAGTGAAACGATGCAATGTGTATTTAAGTGGCA
>CM026392.1:46773728-46793499 GCA_014843695.1 Archivesica marissinica | reverse complement strand
TTCGCCAGGAATCTACTCCGGTAACAAATATTTCGTTTACATGTGGAGCTGTCGAGCTACAAATAGTTGATAGATATTTATATCTTGGTATTGTGTTGCATGAACATCTAGATTATAATATAACTGCTAAAATGGTTGCTCAGAGTGCTAGTCGCGCGCTCGGTCTTCTTATAGCTAAATGTAAATCCGCTGGTGGCATTCCATATAATGTATTTACCAAACTATACGACTCCATTGTTTGGCCATTTATTGATTACGGTGCAGCGATTTGGGGATACAAGCACTACTCTTGCATCAATGCTGTTCAAAATCGTGCCATGCGGTTCTTTCTAGGAGTTGGCAAATACACTCCAAACGCAGCCGTTGCCGGTGAAATGGCTTGGTTACCGCCATATGTTCGTCAGTTAAAATCTATTGCCCGTCTTTGGTCTCGTATATCTCATATGAATTCGAACAGAATCAATCGAGGAACGGCAGTCTGGGCAAACTCCTTAGCAAACATGAAATGTCGCAATTGGTTTTATAATGTTCGAAAAACACTTACCGAAGTTGAATTATATCAATATTGTAGTCTGGATAATGTCATACCTAAACATACTATTGTTTCGAAGGTTGAAAATGTATTTATGTCTAAATATAAACTGGAATGGCTTCAGTCGATCAGTAGACCAGATAGTACTTCAGGGAGAGGTAGGAATAAGCTAAGGACTTACTGTACATTTAAACAACACTATTTAACTGAAAACTATTGTAAAATTATTATGTCTAGATCGTATCGGGCTGCATTTAGTAAATTTAGATGTGGCGTAGCACCTATAAGGCTTGAAACTGGCAGATACGAAAACTTACCAGTAGAAGACAGAACATGTACATTCTGTAACACAATTGAAGATGAGTCACATGTTATCCTTGAATGTAACCTTTATGATGATTTAAGAAACATATTATTTGATAAAGCTCAACTTATACAACCTGGTTTTGTTAATATAATATGTCATATTCACAAATGCACCCATTATTAGATTAGCTGCCAAAACCTGTTTTAGTATTTTACAACGATGTACCTCTTATCTATGTAAATAATGTCTATTGAGTGTTTTATATGTCGTCTTCACATTTTATTACAACTGAAAAGCATATGCTAATTAGGTTAATCCCAATCTAATTGGAATTGGTATTTGATCTTTTAAAACATTTTTTAGTTTGCGCAGTAGTGCTTATTTTGCGTTCAGTATTTTTCATTCCATTACATCTTAATAAGATTTTAAATTTCAATTAGCGACTGCTTTTCAGCTTTATCTCACACATGTAGTTAGCACATGTACATGTATATACTATAGTAGTGCAATATGTTATAGATGAATGATGTATATGCATAGTCTCTTGTAACTCTGAATTGAGTGGCAATGTACTTTTTAATATGTAAACTATATTCTATGTTTATTATATGCTGTACATTGATGAGACTGAAATAAAGAATAAAATAATATGAAAATTGCAATAACGGAGCTGGTATGTAGGTAGTGATATATGACCACAACAACAAACAATGTTTTGGCTTAAGGATTTTTTTATATAAAAAAAGGTGTTAAAATGGTTAAAATGTAATATGCCTTAGGATTTTGTAATATGCCTTAGGATTGTGTAATATGCCTTCGGATTGTGTAATATGCCTTAGGATTGAGTAATATGCCTTCGGATTGTGTAATATATGTATGATTTCAATATATAGTCAAAATTGTACGCCATCGTATAGCATGGGAACATGCGTTGAAATAGTTTACCTGGTCATATCAGTCAAATAAATATATATTTTAACACCGAGACCATTAATTGAGCCATATTGATTTTCTGATATGTTATTTTTCCAGAAGTAAAAAAGTGAAAAATCCCTTATTAGCCATCCCGGGCTAGCCATCGCATGGTGCCGCTACAATATATATGTGTATGTTTTCAGTACATGGTATTAATGGTACTACACCAGTGTATGGTACCGCTACTGTATATAATTATGTGTATGTTTTCATGGTATTAATGGTACTACACCATCGTAAGGTGCCGCTACTGTATATATGTGTATGTTTTCATGGTATTAATGGTACTACACCATCGTATTGTGCCGCTACTGTATATATGTGTATATTTTCATGGTATTAATGGTACTATACCATCGTATGGTATCGCTACTGTATATATGTGTATGTTTTCAGTAGCTGGTATTAATGGTACTACACCATTGTATGGTGTCGCTACTGTATATATGTGTATGTTTTCATGGTATTAATGGTACTACACCATCGTATGGTGTCGCTACTGTATATATGTGTATGTTTTCAGTAGCTGGTATTAATGGTACTACACCATCGTATGGTACCGCTACTGTATATATGTGTATGTTTTCATGGTATTAATGGTACTACACCATCGTATTGTGCCGCTACTGTATATATGTGTATGTTTTCAGTTGCTGGTATAAATGGTACTATACCATCGTATGGTGCTGCTACTGTATATATGTGTATGTTTTCAGTTGCTGGTATAAATGGTACTATACCATCGTATGGTGCCGCCAACATGAAGTTGAGCATGTGTCCTGACAGTAGGTTCCTCAAAATCAGCTGGATCATGAATCAAACTGGAGGTATGTCAAGTAAATTGCAATGTCATCAGCCCTACATCTAAACATTGGCTGTTCGATTAACGCATTTCTTAGTACGATTGCCTCTTGCCGATGCAACACTGGTTTAATTCTCTTATATATCTAATATACTTCACATGCTGGTGCTGGTATTTGGCCTAGTTCCATGTAGACGATGTAGACCCGGTGCTTTGTGTGTTTTACGTTTATTTTTCGTCGCTGCCGGTTGCCCATATGAGCGACGCCTCCTGAAGAGATTAGTAATTTTAGATTTGTGGAGGATAGTGCAATGATACAGACAGAGACCCATTCCAGAGTCTCCTCTGGTTCTTTTACGTGCACGGTGTACAGCACCGACACGAGACCTCGGATAACGTCCCATCTGAAAGACTGTTAATCTTATTAGGGTCAGACGGGGGATCGAACCTGCGATCCCTGGATTACCAGTCCAGGTGATACCACTGGACTACAGATCCGTCTGTATGTAGACCCGGGTCTTCACATAATTGTCAAATATGACATTTTCACTATGTCCAAAACTTACATTGTTGTGTTTTTGTCCCAGATACGCCGGGAAATGCTCCTCTGCGTTCTTCCTTGACTAATAATTCCGGACCTCTTAGATGGGTTTGCATGATAATTTGAGCTTATAGCTTATGCAAATTTATTTTAACTCGATTGCGAAACAAGTTCGTACGACTTATATTAATTACTCTCGATACCTCATTCCTGATGGAATACATCGCCACGAGAGAGAGAGAAGAGGCAACATTGTATTTAAATGCCTTGCCTAAGGACACACTCGTAACGGCTCCAGCGGTGTTCGAACTCCGGGTCGTTCGCACCTGAAACGATCGTGCTACCACTGCGCTATCGCGACTTCCACTAATTAAGTCTAATATACGTTGGGCCTAGCTACGCGTGTGATTCGTGTTTTGTCTTTAGGTTTGTATTATATCTGGATGCATGTCACGATAATACGGTTGTAGCCTATCGATTACAAAGAACACTGCTCCTACACATGGGCACATATCATCTGTTGTCTGGTTTCTTTTGATATCACATGCATGACCTTTTCCATTTGATCAATCGATCGTATAAATATAACTTTACATTCCTATTTGTCACTTATTCTCGTAAATTTAATGTATTCCTTATATAGGCAACATACACTGGTGTGTCGTGCGCAAAGACATTACTGGCATAGTGTATCCATTGTACCAAGCTATTGCAATATCACGTGACCGGTGATTTGATTAAGTCATTTCTGTGGCCATTCGTGATTCTCTTATATTCTTAGTGTCTTTTCAGGCAACACAATATGTATGAATTCAGGAGCGTAGATAGCATGTTTGAATTTACAGGCCCGATTAATAAATTGAGCACCGATCGTAGGGTGGTGCTAGAGTGATGGGTGCATCTGGAGGCATGCTCCCCGAGGAAACATTTGGATGCTAGAATGACTCTGGCGCATTTTAATGTACGTTTTAGACGTTCAAATGACGCATTTTAATGTACGTTTTAGACGTTCAAATGTCCATGTATTTTTAAAAATTCCCACCAAATTGAGTCTACAATTGCTATAAGCAGTAATGAAATGCCACATTGACAACACAAATATATGACCGTGCCGTGAGATATGTGACCGCTGGTCGAGATTCTAGACAATACAGACATGTCAATACCTACTCCACTTGTTATTGTATGTTTGGCCTATTTGAATATTTATTTTCTGTGACGATATGCAGGCCCCTTGGCCTTCAGTATATTATAGGAGCTATGGTGTCGCCTCCTGGAATTAGCTAATATTTGACCATTGTTCTTAGTACTGTAAATTATATTAAATGGTCAAATATCGGTACATTATAAATTATAATTCATTCTTAATTTCGCTTATGGGTCGTTTAATGGGTGTGTCTGAATGGTTTGTTCTGTTGATTTTGTGAAACATGTACAACCTCAGCTAGCCTGGGAACAGGGGTTGATATAGTTATCCTGGTCAGTCGTATACATATATTTTAATACCGAGATCATCATTTGGGCCGTATTGAGTTTCTGATAATATCAACGTCATTTTGCCAGAAGTAAATTGGTAAACAAATCGACAGACTGGAACCCAGCCTACATATTTTCAAAAAGCACTATAAATCTCTTGAATCATAAGTGTGTTCAATAACCATGTCATGCCTTTAAACCCTGGCCGATATTGTTCTGAGGTGTGGGGTTTCGGAGAGATACACTCTAGTATAGCTTATTAGGCCTTCTATTAAAACTCCTGGTTTTAATTATTTGTGTTCATTGTTAATATTCTATTAAACGTATCGCTTTATTTTCTTATTCAATCTGCACAATAATTATATTAGAAAACTTACTTTTATTGTTACTACATACATCGAAAATAATTGATAGCGAAATGAAGCTGTTGGAAAGTCCGGGGCTGTTGCTAATGTTACCATGCCTTGTAGCCCAATCGTTTTGCACTTTGAACATGTCATGTATATGTATAGATTGTCGTAATGGTTATGTAAGTAAGTAAATAAGTAAGTTTTTATTAAAGTGACATGTGCACATTTCAACAAATATATATAGCAAATATTAAACAACAAGAAGACGCACCCGACCCCGTGGGCCTATAAGTCACCTAATAATATGCATTCAATAATAATTATATAGTGTGAACAGAAGTGATCTGATCATTAGATTAATAAATTGAAAATTGAAAAATATGGCGCTATTCACAAATCATATGGGTTATCAATGTACAAAGTAATTAAGAACGTGCCCATAGGACACAGGTGACCCAGCTTCTTCTCTTATCTACAATGACAAGGTCCAATACTGTGACCTAAAAGTGCGGTAGTACAAACAACTCAGTCGAACGCACGCACGCACAAGAGCAGATGTGAGTTCCTCACATTGGGGCACAACAAGAATTGCAATGGTATACAATGTATGTATGTTAGAAATTTGACAGTAATTATATTGAGATATGTAATTATAAATTGTTTTATCCTCATTGTGAAAACAGTTGCAATAAAATATTATTAAATTAGAAATGACCATACCATTTTGTTACTTCGTTTTGGCGTATACTGTATATGTGTCTTATTGGCATCCAAGGTGTAATTGATACAGAGCCTCTTAACCGATGTGTTGCGAGTTCGAGCACTTCAGGAACCATACTGCTAGTATCTCTATGTAAAACACACTTAAATCCACATTGCTGCGTCTGTCCCTAGTGGCGGTGGATTCCAACAGATTTGAGGTTTCAACCGCGATGTAGTTGTATAGAGAGTAACGTGCAACTTTATGTTAACATAATGTTTTCAAAAACACAATTGGATGATGTCATTTTTTTGGGAAAGCACTACAATTTAAATATAATATATGCATGTTGTTTATCGAACACGAAGTAACTCGTATCGGAAACGTTATATCATCTTTCGATATTTCGATAAATAAGCCTTACCCGTGACCTTGAGTTAGATCGTTCAAGGTCAAATCGAGCATTTGCTCTTGTGTCAAATGCCAGGGTGAGTGTTGCATCGAGAGTGGTATTCATCCAACACTAAGTAACTGACATGACATTTTTACTAAATAATATTGAAACTACTGGCTAAAAGTGCATATTCTGCTGAGGTGGCTAGTTTTAGTTTAATCATAATTTTATTGCAAAACAAGCAGATACATAGTGTGAACATACAAATTGTTTGGGCCACAAGTTTTAACAACATTACAACGGTCCGCACCAGAAAGTCAAGCTAACGTTTGATTAAACTAAATGCCTGAAAATAGTACGCAAAAAAGAATGTAAATGACTGGAAGGAGCCTGCTCATCTAGATCTACACTTTTTTGTTGAAAGAGTTAATATAGTGCTGCAGAATATATTTTATAGAAACAGAGGTGAAGCTCTGCTACAAGATGAGATCAAGACAGAATGAGACTATTATGGATATAGTCTGCTACAGTTTGTATGTCCACACGTCTGACTACCCTTCTGCAATGGTAGGTACAACATAACTCTTGCTACATACGCCATAAGAAACATGCATGGCGCTTAATATAATACAATACAAAGTTAGATGCAAAAGAAACGTAACTCTATATACAGTCTGCATCCGTTATGTCGAATTCCGTCGGACCGAACAAATTACTTCGACATTTGGACCGAAGTTTGATTTAACGAATTTCGATATAAAAGTAGCCAGTTATATGTAAAATCATCGTGTCTGAAACGGGACTTTGATCCGACTTCGAGTTAATCGGATAATTCGACATAATCGACTATGACATAACGGATGTAGACTGTATTTGCGAATTGTTAATAATCAACGTTACTAATTTACTAATTAATTTCATCAAACGAGTCTATTCACAAATCAAATCAAATTATATTAATATCTGCATTGTACACACAATTAACATAAGCTATGTATAGCTTTTGACCGGCAGAATCTAAAAATGACAATCACCCAAAAATGATTTCGCACAGTTTCATGCAATAATCAGCAGTTAAAGTGTATCGCTGGGGGAAATGTTTGCAATATATGTACATTGAAAATGAAATTCCCAAAATGTTGCGTTTCTTTTGCGTTTACGTATATGTTTAAAATGTGCATGCACCTTGATGTTTTAATCAATCAAAGATGTCTTTCTTTACTATAAATGCCGCATGCATGTACACATAGGACATTGTAATTATTTCGAGAAGCATCGTGTGCAACGGTCTATCGATTTCTGATGCCTTTTCTAACTGAAGATGGGAATTGTAGCCTGTTTAGTTACGCTGGCCCATTAATTATAAATGATTGTCATATTATAAAGGACGTATCTGGTTAGAATTTTAAAATTCATTACAAGGTTATTTCAGATTGTACACATAGTTTATAGAGACACATTAATGTTAGCTCAATTGAGAAACCAGTTAGTTTAAACATAGTTTATTTCAAACAATGATACAACATATACAAATGTACAATTTACACAAATATTTACATACATGTATGAAAAAGGATTAGAACCGAAAGCTATAGCTTATAGATGTATTCTTGCAACATTAGTGTTCAATCGCTCTCGAGACCTCATTCCTTGCGAAATACATTGCTAAGCATGAGAGAGATGAGGCATGTGGTATTTAAGTGGCTTGCCCAAGGGCACAACCGCAACGTAACATAACATATATTTTAGTAGGCATTAAATGGTACAAAGCACATTAATAGCAAAACAAAATTAACATACTATGTAAAGTGGAAAGACAATTTACAGAGAAGTTAAAATTATATTATGTTCTCCCCGTATTTTCTATTGCTAAATACAAGTACATGATGATCTTTATAGCAAAAACTATTAATATGTCATATAAATTAAATAATTGTTCTCGTTATTTAAAAGCGAAATACAAATATTTTGATAGATTATGAATTAATTTTGGCTTTCTGGAACTCATTACATTATCGAGTTGTTATTTGTAGTGTCGGCCAAATGAAAAAAATATGGCTTTAAATAGTAATACGTAAATTATAGTATTTTGGACAGACCCGTAGGAGTGAAATTCATTTTCAATTACATTCATAGTACATTGCAAACATTTTCGATCTTCTCTGGGAATATTAACCTGCCTATAGCTGTGCAAATAAATTTCACTCGCAGTATATTTGGGATTTATATGATTCTGTTAGATCCTGCACCAACTTGATCAATTATTTGAAAGAACGAAACAATATCGACGAACACATAGCCATTATGAAGGATAAACTGAAAACTCATAACAAGAAGTGGAATCAATTGGTATTTGATTGATGGGAAAGTATCAAACACACGTGGAACATATTTATTTGAAGTTGAGATGAGTTGAAACGATGTTAATATACTTTGATCGGAATTCTTCCTTCTTCGTTTATTGCTTGTTCTAATATAACTTCTCTCTTGCTATGCGAATAGTAATACAGTCAAGTCGGTTATGTCGAAATTTCCTGTTATCTCGAATTCGGATCAAAGTCGCGTTTCAGACACTTATCATTTTACATATAACTGGATCTGTTTATATCAAATTTCGTAAAGTCAAACTTCGGTTATGTCGAAGTATTTTGTTCGGTCTGACGGAATTCGACATAACGGATGTGGACTGTATATAATACAATGTTGTTCAGGTATATGCAATTCTGAACAATACGTAGCAGTTTCTCGTATGTGTGTTTTTATTATTATTATTATTTAAGTTTATTTAACGTAGCTACACGCTGCCCTTTGAGCGACGGGTAGTTCATACAAATTTATTTTAGCTCGATTGCGAAACAAGTTCTTTCAAACTTATATTAATCACTCTCGACACCTCATTCCTGATGGAATCCATCGCCATGAAGGAGAGAAGAGGCAATGTGGAATTTAATTGCCTTGCCTAAGGGCACAATCGTAACGGCTCCAGCGGGGCTCGAACGCCGGACCTTTCGCACCTGAAGCGAACGCGCATCCACTGCGCTATCACGACTTCCACAGCGGGTAGTTTACCTAACAACACTTTTCCTGGACATGCTCCAGCGGTTAATGCACCAACCTCTGTAAGAAACTACAAACATGTAAATAAAGAGCCCGTGACCATCAGTGATGATAGGCTACAGTGGTATACACGTCAGCAACCGTAACCACTCGATCACGGAGGTGGACCTCGTATGTGTATTTGTCAATGTTGCTATAAAACAGATATGGGCTACATCTGTCCACTCAACGCTACGGCGTATCTAGTCGCCATCTGCTCATTCTGCCCTGGCAAGGGCCACTGTAACCACCCTGAAATTGTTGTGTATATAACACTCATACTCCATCGTGCATTGTAAAGCATAAAGGAAATAGTTTTACCAGCCTATTTGTGTTTTACGTTTATTTATCGTCGCTACCGGTTGCTCATGTGAGCGACGCCTCATGAAGAGATTAGTCATTTTAGATGTTTGGAGAATAGTGCAATGATACAGACAATACCCATTCCAGAGTTTCCTCTGGTTCTTTTACGTGCACGGTGTAAAGCACCGACACGAGACCTCGGTTTAAAGTCCCATCTGAAAGACTGTTAATTTTATTAGGGTCAGGCGGGGGATTTCATCGTGTCTCAGTTTTAAAATAGTGTAAATATAAGAGGAACTAGTTTAGACTATATTTATTTTACAACAATTGCGAAGCAAGTTTTTAACAACTTATAGTAATCACTCTCGTTGGCGCGGATGAAAGCGTAAATGCGGCCATTTGTGTGGGAGGCAACCGGAGTACCCGGAGAAAACCCACCTGTCCGATCTGGCGATCACCATACAATCTCACATACTTCCCGGTCCGAGGATTGAACCCGGGTTGCATTTGTTAGAAGCGAGTGTGCTAACAACTACGCTAATCGGACAGCCAAGAGGAACGCATATTGCTTCTCAAGTTTTCATATCCACATTTGAGTAGCAAATATGGCGGCCGCATAAGGACTTATTGGTACGAATGCTCGGTGGTCTCTTTATCGCTTCACAGTTTCGTAAATACAATTGGGAAATCGTGAAGTGTGAAGTACGACATTTCACCATTTCACACAATTTCTTGTTTGTAATTGAAAATCGTGAACTCGTATTCTGAGAAGTAAGTACCGTGTTGGTGATTCCTCGATTTTATATAACCCCCACCGGGAACAAGAGTTATTGTTTTGGGTTTTTTTTAAAGTTTAAACTTTATTTATTTTACAACAATTGCGAAACAAGCTTTATCACCTTATATTAATCACTCTCGTTGGCGCGGATGAAAGCGTAAATGTGGTCATTTGTGTGGGAGGAAACCGGACTACCCGGGGAAAACCAACCTGTCCGATCTGGCGACCACCGTACCATCTCACATACTTCCCGGTCCGAGGATCGAACCCGGGTCGCATTGGTGAGAAGCGAGCATGCTAACCACTGCGTTAATCGGACAGCCTTTTTGGGTCTGTCTGTCTGTCTGTTTGTCTGTCTGTCTGTCTGTCTGTCTGTCTGTCTGTCTGTCTGTCTGTCTGTCTGTGGACATAATCGTTCAAATGTTGTCTATGACATTTTATGAAACTATGTCCAATCAACGGGGAGAGAACACTTCTCTGACCGCCCTGACCACAGACCTTGACCGATTTCAACCAAAATCGAAACACTTTCTCCGTGGTCAACCGTCTACATGTATATACATGTTTCATCAAGGGTCAACCGTCTACATGTATATACATGTTTCATCAAGGGTCAACCGTCTACATGTATGTACATGTTTCATCAAGGGTCAACCGTCTACATGTATGTACATGTTTCATCAAGGGTCAACCGTCTACATGTATGTACATGTTTCATCAAAGGTGAAGTTCATCAAGCTGCAGCAACAACTGGTTGAGTTATCCTGTACACAGACAGTGTCAAATACTAGCGGATTGCATGTGCTGTTTTTAGTTTTGTAATTTGAAACAATGAAGGTCCAATCGGGATTTCATACCACCAGCGTTTCGTACCACCGGCATTTCGTAGAATGACGTTTCAGTTAATTCAAGCAAACGGGATGTACAGATCTGCATCTGCTGGCATTGCTATGTTTGTCTTAAGATTCGTATATGCCTAAACCCATGCATTGATTGTACAGGACTGTTGGTTTCGAATGGAATTTATTGACAAGAAACCTACTGTTATATCGTGTGTGGGAGCAACAGATCGAGACTTTGGAACTTGGTCGTATGGAACTCTGGATACAAGTGCCTTAGGTATGAGCATTTGCTACTGTTAATCACGTTTTATTCACGTGGCAATTTTTCACGATAAAGCAGAGCAAGAGTTCGAAAAATATAGGTAAATATATGTTATGCTTTCCAATGAATGATAGCCTCCATCTTACACCGCTTTGAAACAGTGAAATATGACATTTTCTCTGCCACCGGTTGCGTTTCGTATTCCTATGCGGTTAGCTGTAATTTTGTATTTTAGCTATTTTCTGACTATCATGAACAGTTAATTATTAAGTAATATTTTCTAATGAATTTGTTTTGCCTGTAGTTTTTAATTTGACAGCAAACAGAAATACAGGAACTATTTCTTATTACGGATGTTCACACTGTGAGAAGTGGTTGTGCGGTTGTGTATTGTAGTGCAATGAGGCTCAAGACAGGGCAGTTAAAATGAATAAATTTGAAAACAAATATTATATTAACCCAAAATCATTGGATATCATAAAAGAGAAAGAGGAGTTGTACTTATTCGTGTAAGATGGACTTTTATTTCATCGAGTGATCACAGAAATTTGTATTTCCAATAGTAACGTCAGCCACGAGTGGAATTACATATTTCGTTGATCACGAGATGAAACACAATTCAAGCATGCACTAATTAATACAAATATTCGCTATATCTTCAGCATAATTATCATAAAATACACGTTCCGAACAAAACGACGTCGTATGACCTGGTTTGTATGCTATATTTAAAGTTTGCATATAAAGGGCTGTGCTGTGTTTACAACTTGAATCGTGTTGTCCGTCTTACATTTTACAAAGCTTAAACATTCCAAAATGCTAAATAGCAAAGATGCTAATTGATAATTTTTTCATTTACCAAGAATGTGTGTGTGCGTGCGCGTGCGTTTGAGTTTACGTTTACGTTTATTTATCGTCGCTACCGGTTGCCCATATGAGCGACACCTCCTGAAGAGATTAGTCATTTTAGATTGTTGGATGATAGTGCAATGATACAGACATATACCCATTCCAGAGTCCCCTCAGGTTCTATTACGTTCACGGTGTAAAGCACCGACACGAGACCTCGGATTAAAGTACCAT
Organism: Archivesica marissinica; assembly: GCA_014843695.1. Taxonomy (NCBI): domain Eukaryota; kingdom Metazoa; phylum Mollusca; class Bivalvia; order Venerida; family Vesicomyidae; genus Archivesica; species Archivesica marissinica. The sequence goes on along the minus strand of CM026392.1, from coordinate 46,781,058 downwards.
CTGAAAGTCTGTTAATATTATTAAAAGAGTCAGACGAGGGTTGGAACTGGGGATCCTTGGATTCGCAGTCCAACGTGTTAACCACTGGACTACTAACCCATCTTGCACAAAGTGTCTATATGTACATGATAATGCCTAGACAGGCGGTGGCATCTACTACTCTAGCCCTATTGTGGCTCTAGTTACCTCCCCTGACGTTCCGTTCACATAATGTTTACGGAACGTTAATGACGTCAAATAACGTTCACGTGTTGGATTACAACTCCAACGCATAATGATAACATTCAACCGTTGCATTACAGATCCCTCCTAGAACTGTACGGATAAATGTGAATCAGCGCTGCTAAATTACTCGGAATAAATTCACAACATCGTCATAATAACAAGCCAATTAGTCATATTGTAATTAACTCTCTTTCTAAGGAATGAGTGGGAGGAAATGTAGTTTCATGTTTTTTTCGTCTTTTATGCAGATGTTGCCAGGAGCTGCGAGGATATTTGTGAAATAACAATGATGCTAATTGGAGACAGGATTGGGTGTCGTGATGTGGCTTCACTCGGATATGATAGCGGCGCTGTAGTGAGACATTTATCCTTTGAGATAATCAATAATGATACAACATGCGAAGGTATCACCATCTCCAAACAGGTGTGTGTATGTATATATGTATAGACATCAGTGGTAATACACTGTACTGGTAATCCAGGGATCGCAGGTTCGATCTCCCGTCAGACCCTAATACAATTAACAGTCTTTCAGATGGGATATTAAACCGAGGTCTCGTGTCAGTGCTTTACACCGTGCACGTGAAAGAACAATAGGAGATTCTGGAATGGGTCTCTGTCTGTATCATGCACTATCCTCCAAAAATCTAAAATGACTAATCTCTTTATGAGGAGTTGCTCATATGGGCAACCGGTAGCGTCGATAAATAAACGTAAAACACACTCAGTTGTCGAGCCAATAACGGGTGGATTCATCGCTAAGCATTCCACTGATGGTGGTCTTCTTAAGAAACGGCTGATGTTGTCATTTCGGTCTAATTTAGGGGTATTTTTTTCACTATTTCAGTCTAAACTAGGGGTATGTATTTTACCAGTTCAGTCTAGGTTAGGGGTATGTTTTTCACCATATCTTTCACCCACAACTATGCCGAATCTATCAGTCCAGCGTTTATATAATTAGGAATTACAGGTAATAAAAATACGTCCTGTGGTTAATCCTTGCGCTTCAGAATTCCACACAGTTATTATCCGATAAACAAAGGCAAGATAAATAGTATTTCCATTCTAACAGGGCCAAATATAATGCTATAATCGAATACATGTTTGTTATTTTGTCTCCATGTCTGTTATTTGGCTGATGGCTTTCTAAAATACCTTCTGTATTCCAGTGTCACCGAAAATCATCCTCCGGCTATCGACTATAATGGCGGGTTATTAACGCATCCAATCATGCCAAATCACTGTATTCAAGTCCAATATATTTATTTATGTCTCATCAATGTACAGCAATAACAGAACAACATTGAAATAATACATGATATAGTACATTGCCACTCATAAATGAGTTACAAGAGACGGTATTTATCAAATTATAAAATACATCACATTATGCAGTTTAATGTAAAATTGTTAAAATATGTGCATATTTGTCCATAAATAAGTTATTTTTACAGGTGGGGGAAGCAACATTCAACAACCGTTACCGTGATGTGTTTGTTGTAGGGTTAACAATGGTAGTTCTTTGTTCATATTAGAATCGATATCTCTGAACTATATTACTTAGAAGTGGTAATACTACTACAAGACAATACTATGAATTTCTAATCAAAGTTTTCTTAGAATATCTCGGTGTGCAGCACATACCATGTAAACGCACATGGGTGCTTAAATTAGCAGACATCGCCAGTTCAAAATAACTCTGCAACGTACATTCATTATTATTTCATCTCAATGTTTCTCTTGTATATTATATGTTATTTATATTTCGGGTTTTACGCCTGCATCAGCACCATTTCGGGCTATATCGCCGGCGGGCAGTTTACTTAACAACACATTTCCTGGGCAGGCTCCAGCGGTTAACCAGTACTTGGGTGCACCAACCTCCGTAAGAAACTGCCAACTTTTTCATATAAATGAGACACGGACTGAGCGGGGCTCGAACCTGTGACCATTAGTGATGATAGGTTACAGTGGTATACAAGTCGGCGACCTTAACCACTCGACCACGAAGGCGGACTATCTTGTATAAAAGCGGATAGTGATTTGGATGTTAACAGACTAGTAATCTTGGGGTTGCAGGTTCGATCACTCGCTATAACATATTACAATGACCACTACCACAGTATTTGGACTGATGTCTCGTGTCAGGGTTTTACATCGTGCACGTAGGCTAACCAGAACAGTGAAATGGTACTCTGTCGGACGTCGCACCGAAACAATGCACGTCGTGGCCAAAATTCGAATGGCGTCGTGTTACGTTTATGTAACATCTGGCGTTACGTCAATATGCTCCACGATCTAAAACTACTAATCTCTCCATGGGTTGTCGCATATGTGGACAGCCGGATTCGACGATAAATAAATGCAAATAACACACTTGTATCAACTGTTCTGTGTTTCTTATTCCATGTAAGACGGAAACACGCCTAGAATATCGACTGAACTGCGCATTTGATGGTCTAGGATATATTAAGGTAATTATACAACACAATTTAAATTTAACACAATATAAAATTCTACAGTATAGATATCTTTCGACATTTGTGTTTGTTTGTTTTTGTTTAGTTTAAACTTTATTTGTTTATCAACGATTGCGAAGCAAGTTTTAACAACTTATATTAATCACTCCCGTTGGCGCGGATGAAAGCATATATGTGGTCATTCGTGTGGGAGGAAACCGGAGTACCCGGAGAAAAGCCATATGTCCGATCTGGCGACCACCGTACCATCTCGCATTATTCCCATCGTTGTAAAATAAATAAAGTTTAAACTTTTTTTAAAGAATTCGACACCCCACATTTTTCATTGTAAATCACTATAAAAGTTGTCTATCTAGATTTTTTATTTGATCAATATTAATAGATGGAGGTTTAAGGTCACACCAACAGCTTAGGTCATATGTACACCCGGATAGAACCGCCGCCCTTCCACAAGCCAGCTGGATAGCTTCCTCGCAGGAAATATTAGACACCACCAGTTGGATCCGAACCTATAGCGGTGAGGGGCAAGTGGCTTAAAGTCAATAACGTTAACCTATCCATCCACCCCCTACACACACGGACAGAGACCCCGGTAATGACTAATATTGGTATGTTTATTGTTGAGTGTTCAACAGTGGGGTCCGAACATATAGCGATGAGGGGCAAGTGGCTTATCCATTGCCCCTTTCTTCACTTACTATGCACAACATTGTCCGTGCTTATCCATTGCCCCTTTCTTCACTTACTACGCACAACATTGTCCGTGCTTATCCATTGCCCCTTTCTTCACTTACTATGCACAACATTGTCCGTGCTTATACATTGCCACTTTCTTCACTTACTATGCACAACATTGTCCGTGCTTATACATTGCCACTTTCTTCACTTACTACGCACAACATTGTCCGTGCAGAGTCATTTCTTCGTAACCAATGGATGGAATGTTTATGAAGCTTAAAATAAATATGTAATCACGACCGCTCGCCCACATGGTTCGCCGGTGGTGAGGGCAAATAAGCTCAATCATCATGTAATCACGATAGTGTGGTGGTGCACGTGCATCTTCCGTTGAGAAAACTCAAATGTCCGATTTGGCGACCACCTTACCATCTCACATACGTCCCTGTCCAAGGATCGCACCCGGGTTGCATAGGTGAGTAAGGTGCTTGCCACTGCAGTAATTGCCTAGTCAGGGTATTAATAATAGTACTAGATGCTTAGTCGCCACTGTCCACCTTCATGGACACTGTTTTTGTTTAACCTCATTGAAACACCCTTTGACGCCATTACCAATACATTGACAATGTAGTAGCCAAACCATTGTTCATAATAAAGGCCAGAATCTCATGTGGTTCCAGTAATATCTGTGGAAGTGGGATAGATATGGCGACTACTTATCCACTGCATGATAGCTAAATGGTTGTCGTTTGTATGGAGATATAATAGTATATTTACCTAAATCTCATGTAGTTCCAGTAATATCTATGGAGGTGGGATAGATATGGCGACTACTTATCCACTGCATGATAGCTAAATGGTTGTCGTTTGTATGGATATATAATAGTATATTAACCTAGATCTCTATGAGGGAAAGGGTTACGTTCGCTGACTGTATAACACTGTAACATATCATCACTGATGGTCAAAGGTTCGAGCCCCGTTCAGACCGTGTCTCTCATTATATGAATATAGGAAACAGCTTATTACTGAGGTTGGTGCACCAAGCACTGGTTAACCGCTGAAGCCTGTCCAGCAAATGTGTTGTTAGGCACACAGCCCGCCGCTCATATGGGCAACCGGTAACGACGATAAATAAGCGGAAAATTGGTCGCTATTTGTTTATTTATACTTTTTTACAGGTTTTATATAGTATCGGGGGTCAGTACTGCCTCAAGTACCAGATGGTTAATGTGGTGTGTGTTGATGGCAAGTACCTATATGCTTTATCCACACTATCCTGTATATAGGTTTTACGATTTTGAAACCCATTTCGGATAACTGTCCCTTTATTGTCCATACTAAATTTACTGGCATACATCTATACGACAGACAATTAAATCATAAGTATGACGTATGACGACCCGTTGCATATAACCCCCGTTTACAGTTGCATGTAACCTCCGTTAATGTCCGTACACCATAACCATACTTACATTTGCATGTAACCTCCGTTAATGTCCGTACAACATAACCATACTTACATTTAACCTCCGTTAATGTCCGTACAACATAACCATACTTACAGTTGCATGTAACCTCCGTTTATGTCCGTACAATATAACCATACTTACATTTGCATGTAACCTCCGTTAATGTCCGTACAACATAATCATACTTACATTTGCATGTAACCTCCATTAATGTCCGTACAACATAACCATACTTACATGTGCGTGTAACCTCCGTTAATGTCCGTACAACATAACCATACTTACATTTACATGTAACCTCCGTTAATGTCCGTACAATATAACCATGGTTACATTTACATGTAACCTCCGTTATTGTCCGTACAATATAATCATACTTTCATTTGCATGTAACCTGCGTTAATTTCCGTACAACATAACCATACTTACATTTGCATGACTTACAACTAAGTCATAATTATGACATTATATCTCCTAAATTATGAGCTAAGTGTGCATCTCCTAATTTTTTGTTAAATTGCGTATCTCCTAATTTTGATTAAATTGCGTATCTAAATTGCGTATCTAAATTGCGTATCTCGTAATTTTGATTAGATTGCGTATCTCCTAATTTTAATTCAGTTGAGTATTTCCTAATTTTAATTCAATTGAGGTTTTTTTTTTTTGAGTATCTCATATTTTTAATTCAATTGAGTATCTCCTAATTTTAATTCAATTGAGTATATCCTAATTTTAATTCAATTGAGTATATCCTAATTTTAATTCAATTGAGTATCTCCTAATTTTAATTCAATTGAGTATTTCCTAATTTTAATTCATATGCGTATCTCATAATTTTGTTTTGAGTATTTCCGCATTATTATTAAATTGCCTGTCTCAGTTAATTATGTCACTGCACATTATATATTTTTTCAAACATAGTACAGAGTATGGCACCTGTAAGCTTCCATACATGCCAATATGCGTGGAAATAGGAAGCCAATACATGTAAATATATTATTGGAATTCAGGTAACACGATTGAACAAGCGGCGGCCATCAAGCTAAAGGAAGCTCACTCGTTTGCAACGTTTCTGTTATTTGGTGCTGTTTGTATTGTTGTTATCACCGCCATGGTATTCATCACTGTATTCGGTAAGAATACAACTTGTGTATTGGACAGTACATGTACACATAATAGTATGTATTTATACACAATAGCGCCGCTCAGGCCGTGTCTCATTTATAGTCAAACCTGTGTTAGTGGTCACCTCTATTAAGCAGCAACGTGTATTAAGCAGCCAGCTTCCAGAATCCCAATATGTTGTTTTATTTTATATTTGACCTCTATTAGGCAGCCACCTGTGCTAAGCAGCCACTTTCTGTGATTCCCTTGGCTGGCTGCTTAAGACAGGTTTGACTGTATATGAAAAAGTTGGCAGTTTCTTATGGAGGTTGGTGCACCCATGTACTGGTTAACCGCTGGAGTCTGCCCAGAAAAGGTGTTGTTAGGTAAACTGCCCGCCGGCGATATAGCCCAGAATGGTGCTGGTGCAGGTGTAAAACCCGAAATTTAACATAACATATACCCAATATATTTTTCAATTGCAATGTGTAGATCTTTTTACAAATATATAGCATCTCCAGTTACAATCACGTCGTATATTATTCACTCTCGATACCTGATTCCTTATGGAATCCACCACCACGAGGGAGAGAGAATAGGCATGTGGAATTCAAATGCACTGCCTAATGCCTTCAGATGCAAACGGCCAAGAGTGCTAGCCCCGTTTGGAGCCGTTACTATTGTGCCATTAGGCAAGGCATTTAAATTCCACATTGCTTCTCTCTCCCTCGTGGCGATGAATTCCATCAGGAATGAGGTCTCGAGAGTGAATAGTATAATCTAACTTGTTTCGTAATCGAGCTAAAATAAATTTGTATAATCTACGTTTACCTCAAGTAATGACATGTACTGTTTCTTTTTCAAAGTTGTACAGTGGCTGATGCGTGTAAGGACATCGTATAAAAAGTCCCATCAAGACCGTGACAAAGGTAGGTGGTGGTTACTGTATTTTTATATGACCTATTGTCTACACATCAACTAGTCTGAACTCGTCTCAAGTCACATAACATCTCGAAAACATACAAAAACTACCTACTGCCTGTCATGAAAATGCATGGTGCCGGTCGTTGTCCCTGGTGCGGGCCGTTGTCTAATGTTGCTAAAACATGTGGCCCAAATCATGTGTATGTTCATGCTATGTATTGTATGTGTATCTGTATGTTTATGACATATGTACCATGTGTATGTTCATGCTATGTATTGTATCTGTATGTGTATGTGTATGACATATGTACCATGTGTATGTTCATGCTATGTATTGTATCTGTATGTGTATGTGTATGACATATGTACCATGTGTATGTTCATGCTATGTATTGTATGTGTATGTGTTGTTGTTGTGTTGTTTGTTGTTTGTTCTGTATGTGTATG
>CM026392.1:46742880-46772728 GCA_014843695.1 Archivesica marissinica | reverse complement strand
CTTTACATGCATGCTCTGTGTATAGCCCTAATACTAGCTTGGGTTCCATTCTGTCGATTTTTCACTTTTTTAACTTCTGGCAAATTGACATCAGAAATTCAACACGGCTCAATTAACGTTTGTGTTAAATGAATATATTTATATAACTGACCAGGCAGAATATATCAACGCCTGTTCCCATGTTACCCCAATACATGACACATCGGTTTATGTTAGTATATAGTCCCAGCTTAAAGATTGTTAATAGTAGTAGGGTCATATGGGGTATCGAACCTGCTATCGAACCTGCTATCACTGGATTCGCAGCCAAACGTTTCAACCACTGGACCACTAACCGCATATTGAAAGCATCTCTCTAACATGAGTCCTTCATTCAGATCGCACTCTTTATGCCAATTAAACGCAGAAATCGTTCGGACGATTTACAGGTCGACAAAGTATGCGCCATATCTGGATTGTCATCCGGGGATTTACCGCAATAACTTAGCACGTCGCCTATGAACCTACTATAAGACTCGATATTGTTAATATGAAAGCTGTCGCCATGATGATTTCTTTGCACACTGTCCGGACTATCTGTTAGATGGATCAAAAGAACCTTGCACATTCGGTGTGATTTACCGCTTGTTATTAGTAGTCTGTCCAATACGTCAGTCACCATGGAGTCGTGTTTTGATTCCAGACAAAGCGACGTAAAGCAAAGGAATATCAAAATTTTGTTATGGTCGCATAAAAGTGTTTCTATCCATTTCCTACGATCTCCAGTCATATACTCCTGATATATTTTTCGCTCGAAACAACACTCGCTGACAATACCCGCTTCGCAGCTAAACACATTCTTAAGTAACTCAGCTACGTCTCGACTATAGTGGTCGAAAGGTGTGGGTAGGAATACTATTTTCCTCTTGTAAAATGGGTCTGTGTCTTCAAGCAGCGCCATTGTTGCGCATTTTCTTAGCTTACCGACATTAGACCGTTGCGTTATATTTACATCTTTCGGTAAACCGTTCGACGATGATGAGCCAAATCGTTTTCTAGACGGTTTCCGTAGGATATTCGATGATGTTGAATCAATTTGTTTTCTAGGCTGATTCCATAAATGTGTTGAATCAAATTGTCTCCGCTGCGGGTTCGGCGAAGTGACGTATATCCGTTTCTCAGACGTGTTTCCGGCAACACTTGAAGTAGGTGTATATACCGCGGATTCTTCTGGTATACCGGTATCACCTGAATTGGAGCGAATAGAATGTAAAATATAAATATCAGGGGCGGGTCAACGATTGCAAATTCAAGTTGAAGTTTGAATTACATTTTCAGGCCCATGGTCCCGGCTAGTAAATCGCTTATGTGAATGAAAAAATATATCACATTTTCATCAATTTTGCAAAACATTACCCACATTACGCAGCTGATTTGGTGGATTAATATTGGATATTCCAGTAATACGTCAAGATCGGCCATATTGGATTGTGGATGCGGATTGCCGTTTCAGGTTCAGACCCATTCCAGAGGTTCTTCTGGTTCTATTGTATGTACGGTGTAAGACAACAACACGATACCACGGTATATAGTATCACAAGGAGGACTATGCTATATGTCAGTTTAGTATGGTTTAGTGAGGTTCGAACCTACGACCGCTAGATTTACAGTCCATAGCGTTACCCACTGGAGTAACGATATGTTTGGTTATGTGAACATATTGCCCAAATGCATCTTAAAACTGCACCAACAGTTGTGGAACAACGAAGGAATACTAAACACAGGACTAGGAACAGAACATACAACCTTCCACAGCTCCAAGACAGAGAAATATAGCACATACAACCTTCCACAGCTCCAAGACAGTGACATATAGCACATACAACCTTCCACAGCTCCAAGACAGTGACATATAGCACATACAACCTTCCACAGCTCCAAGACAGTGAAATATAGCACATACAACCTTCCACCGCTCCAAGACAATGAAATATAGCACATACAACCTTCCACCACTCCAACACAGTGAAATATAGCACATACAACCTTACACCGCTCCAACACAGTGAAATATAGCACATACAACCTTCCACGGCTCCAAGACAATGGAATATAGCACATACAACCTTCCACCGCAGGACTTGGAACAGAACATACAACCCTCCACAGTTCTAAGATAGTGAAATATAGCATTTTCTTTCACAGTGACAACTCAATCACTCATTTGAAAGAATAAAAGTAACATATGCTTGTATTATTGTCTTAGCTACCAAATTAAATAAATATTTAAAAATATGAAGCCTCGACATTCACGCTGGAAGCGAGGCACGAATAAACTGTTTGCAACCGGAAGTGGAATAATAAACGGAAATATAATTTTAGATATATGTATATGAATTGGAATTATGAACTATGAAGTAAATAATCATGTTTTCACCTATAGACTGGGAACTGTTGAGCTTAAGTGCGTACCCATCTTCGTCATCTGTAATTAAATAGTATAATACCATTATAAATGTATTGTATGCTTAAAATGAAATAGTATAATACCATTATAAATGTATTGTATACTTAAAATCAAATAGCATAGCACCATTATAAATGTATTGTACGCATAAAATTAAATAGTATAACACCATTATAAATGTATTGTACGCTTAAAATTAAATAGTATAATACAATTATAAATGTATTGTATGCTTAAAATTAAATAGCATAGCACCATTATAAATGAATTGTACGCTTAAAATTAAATAGCATAGCACCATTATAAATGTATTGTACGCTTGGAATTAAATAGTATACTACCATTATAAATGTATTGTACGCTTGGAATTAAATAGTATACTACCATTATAAATGTATTGTACGCTTAAAATTAAATATTATAATACCATTATAAATGTATTGTACACTTAAAATTAAATAGTATAACACCATTATAAATGTATTGTACACTTAAACTTAATCAGTTCTTTATTGACACCATTAGAACAAAGGAAAACTTTCATAGGACATAAGATATAAACTGCAAGAACTAATACTTATATTATATTCATGTATAATTGTATAGTATCAGTTTATTAGGTTATTTGTTTGTTCTTTGCACCACCTGATATATAAAGCTTTGCTGTGTGGAACAGAATGTGCTGTTTTGATGTGATAAGGGAGGGAATTCCACAAGTGTGAGCCTGATATGCATATACCTTTAGGCTGCATACACGTTACTAGGCGGATGTGCATCCGGCTCGGATGGAGACATAAAAACTATTATGCTGTGAAACATCGTCAAATCGTGGGCCACTCTAGACTGGAATTCCCTCAACACCGAACATATTTCTTGGTCCCGAATTTGTTTCTTGTTTGTTCATTGTAAAAAAAACATATATAATTACGGTGCCCCCTTTTGCCGAATACTCGGCGAACAAATTAACAAAATAATATATGTGAATATATGCATTCAATTGTTATAAGGCTGATGTGCATCCGAGATCGGATGTAGCCCTCTTTGTTCACAGTAAAACACATTTGTAATTCGGAGCCCACTTTGCCGAATACTTGGCGAACAGATTAACACAATAATATATGTGAATATTAGGTTACTATCTTATAAATGTTAATTTATTAGGCGAGTCAGAGAAAAAATACAAGGCGAGGCTCTGCCGAGCCTTGTATTTTTTCTCCGACTCGCCTAATAAATTAAAATTTATAAGACAGTAACCTAATAATTTATTCTATTTATCCTACATTCTGAGTGTGCACCCGACACAAAACAAACAAACTAGCCATGACAGCTTACAAACTCGCTACGCTCTTGGTAATATGTTGCGCATTGATATTTATATCCACGGTTAGCCCTATGACGCCACGAAAGCTTTATTAGGCACTGACTAATAAAGCAAAATTTATTAGGCAGGCCGTTTTTGTACGTTATTTCGCATGAAGGTAGGATAATGTGAATATAATTATTCATTCAATTGTTATAAGGCGGATGTGCATCCGAGCTCGGATGTAGCCTTCTTTGTTCACTGTAAAGAAAAACCATCTGTAAACTGAAACGCCTCATTGCAGAATACCGAACATGTTTTAACAAGTGCATATGTTCATTCAATTGTAACTTATCCATGTAAACCGAACACCAACTGTTCTTTTAAATAAACAATTTTCAGCTATTTTGTTTCAGAATATTGCAATGTACACTTAAACATTAATCTGTTCTTTCAAACTGCCAAACTATATACACCAGAATAGATTTCACGTATTTTCATTGTTATATATATTATTTTCCTGCCTATTGTGTATCATGATAGGGAGAAGAACTATATAATTGTTGTTTCGTTCTAATCCCTTTCAGTCTACTGCTGTTAAATTATGTGTAAACTGTTCATTTCTTGATTACATGTACAGATACTGAAATAAATAATGTTTAAACTAAACTATATACATGTCTCAGCCTCCTTCTAGGCACTGTTGGAGTTGAAGAACAGAACAGAACGCATCTAAAGTGAGAACCCATCTAAGCTGAACATTACATGTCTCTGGCCCGGTGGCCCTTGGGTTTAGAGTGGGTTTCTGCACTGTTCTCTTTCAATTGGTAAAAACTAAAAAAGCATTTTCATTATTTTTATTTAATCATATTTTATTGGAAATCAATAGTACATATGTCATACACATACAGATACAGATACAATACATAGCATGAACATACACATGGTACATATGTCATACACATACACATACACATACAATACATAGCATGAACATACACATGGTACATATGTCATACACATACACATACAGATACAATACATAGCATGAACATACACATGGTACATATGTCATACACATACACATACAGATACAATACATAGCATGAACATACACATGGTACATATGTCATACACATACACATACAGATACAATACATAGCATGAACATACACATGGTACATATGTCATACACATACAGATACAGATACAATACATAGCATGAACATACACATGGTACATATGTCATACACATACAGATACAATACATAGCATGAACATACACATGGTACATATGTCATACACATACACATACAGATACAATACATAGCATGAACATACAATAGTAACATACAGATAGTACATATGTCATACACATACACATACCGATACAATACATAGCATGAACATACACATGGTACATATGTCATACACATACAGATACACATACAATACATAGCATGAACATACACATGGTACATATGTCATACACATACACATACAGATACAATACATAGCATGAAAATACCATAGTACATATGTCATACACATACACATACAGATACAATACATAGCATGAACATACAATAGTACATATGTCATACACATACACATACACATACAGATACAATACATAGCATGAACATACACATGGTACATATGTCATACACATACAGATACACATACAATACATAGCATGAACATACACATGGTACATATGTCATACACATACAGATACAATACATAGCATGAACATACACATGGTACATATGTCATACACATACAGATACAGATACAATACATAGCATGAACATACACATGGTACATATGTCATACACATACAGATACAGATACAATACATAGCATGAACATACACATGGTACATATGTCATACACATACAGATACAGATACAATACATAGCATGAACATACACATGGTACATATGTCATACACATACAGATACACATACAATACATAGCATGAACATACACATGGTACATATGTCATACACATACACATACAGATACAATACATAGCATGAACATACAATACATAGCATACACATACAACAGTACATATGTCATACACATACACATACAGATACAATACATAGCATGAACATACACATGGTACATATGTCATACACATACAGATACAGATACAATACATAGCATGAACATACACATGGTACATATGTCATACACATACACATACAGATACAATACATAGCATGAACATACACATGGTACATATGTCATACACATACACATACAGATACAATACATAGCATGAACATACAATAGTACATATGTCATACACATACACATACAGATACAATACATAGCATGAACATACACATGGTACATATGTCATACACATACAGATACACATACAATACATAGCATGAACATACACATGGTACATATGTCATACACATACAGATACAGATACAATACATAGCATGAACATACACATGGTACATATGTCATACACATACAGATACAGATACAATACATAGCATGAACATACACATGGTACATATGTCATACACATACACATACAATACATAGCATGAACATACACATGGTACATATGTCATACACATACAGATACAATACATAGCATGAACATACACATGGTACATATGTCATACACATACAGATACAGATACAATACATAGCATGAACATACACATGGTACATATGTCATACACATACAGATACAGATACAATACATAGCATGAACATACACATGGTACATATGTCATACACATACACATACAATACATAGCATGAACATACACATGGTACATATGTCATACACATACAGATACAGATACAATACATAGCATGAACATACACATGGTACATATGTCATACACATACACATACACATACAATACATAGCATGAACATACACATGGTACATATGTCATACACATACACATACACATACAATACATAGCATGAACATACACATGGTACATATGTCATACACATACACATACACATACAATACATAGCATGAACATACACATGGTACATATGTCATACACATACACATACACCATACAGATACAATACATAGCATGAACATACACATGGTACATATGTCATACACATACACATACAGATACAATACATAGCATGAACATACACATGGTACATATGTCATACACATACAGATACAATACATAGCATGAACATACACATGGTACATATGTCATACACATACAGATACACATACAATACATAGCATGAACATACACATGGTACATATGTCATACACATACACATACAGATACAATACATAGCATGAACATACACATGGTACATATGTCATACACATACAGATACAGATACAATACATAGCATGAACATACACATGGTTTGGGCCACATGTTTTAGCAACATTAGACAACGGCCCGCACCAGGGACAACGACCGGCACCATGCATTTTCATGACAGGCAGTAGGTAGTTTTTGTATGTTTTCGAGATGTTATGTGACTTGAGACGAGTTCAGACTAGTTGATGTGTAGACAATAGGTCATATAAAAATACAGTAACCACCACCTACCTTTGTCACGGTCTTGATGGGACTTTTTATACGATGTCCTTACACGCATCAGCCACTGTACAACTTTGAAAAAGAAACAGTACATGTCATTACTTGAGGTAAACGTAGATTATACAAATTTATTTTAGCTCGATTACGAAACAAGTTAGATTATACTATTCACTCTCGAGACCTCATTCCTGATGGAATCCATCGCCACGAGGGAGAGAGAAGCAATGTGGAATTTAAATGCCTTGCCTAATGGCACAATAGTAACGGCTCCAAACGGGGCTAGCACTCTTGGCCGTTTGCATCTGAAGGCATTAGGCAGTGCATTTGAATTCCACATGCCTCTTCTCTCTCCCTCGTGGTGGTGGATTCCATAAGGTATCAGGTATCGAGAGTGAATAATATACGACGTGAGGGTAACTGGAGATGCTATATATTTGTAAAAAGATCTACACATTGCAATTGAAAAATATATTGGGTATATGTTATGTTAAATTTCGGGTTTTACACCTGCACCAGCACCATTCTGGGCTATATCGCCGGCGGGCAGTTTACCTAACAACACCTTTTCTGGGCAGACTCCAGCAGTTAACCAGTACCTGGGTGCACCAACCTCCATAAGAAACTGCCAACTTTTTCATATACAGTCAAACCTGTCTTAAGCAGCCACCCAAGGGAATCACAGAAAGTGGCTGCTTAGCACAGGTGGCTGCCTAATAGAGGTCAAATGTATAATAAAACAACATATTGGGATTCTGGAAGCTGGCTGCTTAATACAGGTTGGCTGCTTAATAGAGGTGACCACTAACACAGGTTTGACTGTAAATGAGACACGGCCTGAGCGGCGCTATTGTGTATAAATACATACTATTATGTGTACATGTACTGTCCAATACACAAGTTGTATTCTTACCGAATACAGTGATGAATACCATGGCGGTGATAACAACAATACAAACAGCACCAAATAACAGAAACGTTGCAAACGAGTGAGCTTCCTTTAGCTTGATGGCCGCCGCTTGTTCAATCGTGTTACCTGAATTCCAATAATATATTTACATGTATTGGCTTCCTATTTCCACGCATATTGGCATGTATGGAAGCTTACAGGTGCCATACTCTGTACTATGTTTGAAAAAATATATAATGTGCAGTGACATAATTAACTGAGACAGGCAATTTAATAATAATGCGGAAATACTCAATTTAATCAAAATTATGAGATACGCATATGAATTAAAATTAGGAGATACTCAATTGAATTAAAATTAGGATATACTCAATTGAATTAAAATTAGGAAATACTCAATTGAATTAAAATTAGGAGATACGCAATCTAATCAAAATTAGGAGATACGCAATTTAGATACGCAATTTAGATACGCAATTTAATCAAAATTAGGAGATACGCAATTTAACAAAAAATTAGGAGATGCACACTTAGCTCATAATTTAGGAGATATAATGTCATAATTATGACTTAGTTGTAAGTCATGCAAATGTAAGTATGGTGATGTTGTACGGACATTAACGGAGGTTACATGTAAATGTATGTATGGTTATGTTGTACGGACATTAACGGAGGTTACACGCACATGTAAGTATGGTTATGTTGTACGGACATGAATGGAGGTTACATGCAAATGTAAGTATGATTATATTGTACGGACATTAACGGAGGTTATATGTAAATGTAAGTATGGTTATGTTGTACGGACATTAACGGAGGTTACATGTAAATGTAAGTATGGTTATGTTGTACGGACATTAATGGAGGTTACACGCACATGTAAGTATGGTTATGTAGTACGGACATTAACGGGGGTTACATGCAAATGTACGTATGGTTATGTTGTACGGACATTAACGGAGGTTACATGCAAATGTAAGTATGGTTATATTGTACGGACATTAACGGAGGTTACATGCAACTGTAAGTATGATTATGTTGTACGGACATTAACGGAGGTTACATGCAAATATAAGTATGGTTAGGTTGCACGGACATTAACGTAGGATACATGCACATGTAAGTATGGTTATGTTGTACGGACATTAACGGAGGTTACATGCAAATGTAAGTATGATTATGTTGTACGGACATTAACGGAGGTTACATGTACATGTAAGCATGGTTATAGTGTGTGGACATTAACGGGGGTTACATGAACATGTAAGTATGGTTGTGTTGTACGGATGTTACATGTACATGTAAGTATGGTTATGTTGTACGGACATTAAGGAGTTAAATGTAAGTATGGTTATGTTGTACGGACATTAACGGAGGTTAAATGTAAGTATGGTTATGTTGTACGGACATTAACGGAGGTTACATGCAAATGTAAGTATGGTTATGTTGTACGGACATTAACGGAGGTTACATGCAAATGTAAGTATGGTTATGTTGTACGGACATTAACGGAGGTTACATGCAAATGTAAGTATGGTTATGTTGTACGGACATTAACGGAGGTTACATGCAAATGTAAGTATGGTTATGTTGTACGGACATTAACGGAGGTTACATGCAAATGTAAGTATGGTTATGTTGTACGGACATTAACGGAGGTTACATGCAAATGTAAGTATGGTTATGTTGTACGGACATTAACGGGGGTTACATGCAAATGTACGTATGGTTATGTTGTACGAACATTAACGGAGGTTACATGCAAATATAAGTATGGTTAGGTTGCACGGACATTAACGTAGGATACATGCACATATAAGTATGGTTATGTTGTACGGACATTAACGGAGATTACATGCAAATATAAGTATGGTTAGGTTGCACGGACATTAACGTAGGATACATGCACATGTAAGTATGGTTATGTTGTACGGACATTAACGGAGGTTACATGCAACTGTAAGTATGATTATGTTGTACGGACATTAACGGAGGTTACATGTACATGTAAGCATGGTTATAGTGTGTGGACATTAACGGGGGTTACATGAACATGTAAGTATGGTTGTGTTGTACGGATGTTACATGTACATGTAAGTATGGTTATGTTGTACGGACATTAACGGAGGTTACATGTACATGTAAGCATGGTTATAGTGTATGGACATTAACGGGGGTTACATGAACATGTAAGTATGGTTGTGTTGTACGGATGTTACATGTACATGTAAGTATGGTTATGTTGTATGGACATTAACGGAGTTTAAATGTAAGTATAGTTATGTTGTACGGACATTAACGGAGGTTACATGCAAATGTAAGTATGGTTATATTGTACGGACATTAACGGAGGTTACATGCAACTGTAAGTATGGTTATGTTGCACGGACATTAACGGAGGTTACATGCACATGTAAGTATGGTTATGTTGTACGGACATTAACGGAGGTTACATGCAAATATAAGTATGGTTAGGTTGCACGGACATTAACGTAGGATACATGCACATGTAAGTATGGTTATGTTGTACGGACATTAACGGAGGTTACATGCAAATGTAAGTATGATTATGTTGTACGGACATTAACGGAGGTTACATGTACATGTAAGCATGGTTATAGTGTGTGGACATTAACGGGGGTTACATGAACATGTAAGTATGGTTGTGTTGTACGGATGTTACATGTACATGTAAGTATGGTTATGTTGTACGGACATTAATGGAGTTTAAATGTAAGTATAGTTATGTTGTACGGACATTAACGGAGGTTATATGTAAATGTAAGTATGGTTATGTTGTACGGACATTAAAGGAGGTTACATGTAAATGTAAGTATGGTTATGTTGTACGGACATTAACGGAGGTTACATGCAAATGTAAGTATGGTTATGTTGTACGGACATTAACGGGGGTTACATGCAAATGTACGTATGGTTATGTTGTACGAACATTAACGGAGGTTACATGCAAATATAAGTATGG
The DNA here is from genome assembly GCA_014843695.1 of Archivesica marissinica. Classification (NCBI taxonomy): domain Eukaryota; kingdom Metazoa; phylum Mollusca; class Bivalvia; order Venerida; family Vesicomyidae; genus Archivesica; species Archivesica marissinica. The sequence goes on along the minus strand of CM026392.1, from coordinate 46,761,523 downwards.
TTATGTTGTACGGACATTAACGGAGGTTATATGTAAATGTAAGTATGGTTATGTTGTACGGACATTAAAGGAGGTTACATGTAAATGTAAGTATGGTTATGTTGTACGGACATTAACGGAGGTTACATGCAAATGTAAGTATGGTTATGTTGTACGGACATTAACGGGGGTTACATGCAAATGTACGTATGGTTATGTTGTACGAACATTAACGGAGGTTACATGCAAATATAAGTATGGTTAGGTTGCACGGACATTAACGTAGGATACATGCACATATAAGTATGGTTATGTTGTACGGACATTAACGGAGATTACATGCAAATATAAGTATGGTTAGGTTGCACGGACATTAACGTAGGATACATGCACATGTAAGTATGGTTATGTTGTACGGACATTAACGGAGGTTACATGCAACTGTAAGTATGATTATGTTGTACGGACATTAACGGAGGTTACATGTACATGTAAGCATGGTTATAGTGTGTGGACATTAACGGGGGTTACATGAACATGTAAGTATGGTTGTGTTGTACGGATGTTACATGTACATGTAAGTATGGTTATGTTGTACGGACATTAACGGAGGTTACATGTACATGTAAGCATGGTTATAGTGTATGGACATTAACGGGGGTTACATGAACATGTAAGTATGGTTGTGTTGTACGGATGTTACATGTACATGTAAGTATGGTTATGTTGTATGGACATTAACGGAGTTTAAATGTAAGTATAGTTATGTTGTACGGACATTAACGGAGGTTACATGCAAATGTAAGTATGGTTATATTGTACGGACATTAACGGAGGTTACATGCAACTGTAAGTATGGTTATGTTGCACGGACATTAACGGAGGTTACATGCACATGTAAGTATGGTTATGTTGTACGGACATTAACGGAGGTTACATGCAAATGTAAGTATGATTATGTTGTACGGACATTAACGGAGGTTACATGTACGCATGGTTATATTGTACGGACATTAACGGGGGTTACATGAACATGTAAGTATGGTTGTGTTGTACGGATGTTACATGTAAGTATGGTTATGTTGTACGGACATTAACGGAGGTTAAATGTAAGTATGGTTATGTTGTACGGACATTAACGGAGGTTACATGCAAATGTAAGTATGGTTATGTTGTACGGACATTAATGGAGGTTACATGCAACTGTAAACGGGGTTATATGCAACGGGTCGTCATACTTATGATTTAGTTGTCTGTCGTAAAGATGTATGCCAGTAAATTTAGTATGGACAATAAAGGGACAGTTATCCGAAATGGGTTTCAATATCGTAAAACCTATATACAGGATAGTGTGGATAAAGCATATAGGTACTTGCCATCAAAACACACCACATTAACCATCTGGTACTTGAGGCAGTACTGACCCCCGATACTATATAAAACCTGTAAAAAAGTATAAATAAACAAATAGCGACCAATTATACGCTTATTTATCGTCGTTACCGGTTGCCCATATGAGCGGCGGGCTGTGTGCCTAACAACACATTTGCTGAACAGGCTTCAGCGGTTAACCAGTGCTTGGTGCACCAACCTCAGTAATAAGCTGTTTCATATATTCATATAATGAGAGACACGGTCTGAACGTGGCTCGAACCCTTGACCATCAGTGATGATATGTTACAGTGTTATACAGTCAGCGAACGTAACCCTTTCCTTCATAGAGATCTAGGTTAATATACTATTATATCTCCATACAAACGACAACCATTTAGCTATCATGCAGTGGATAAGTAGTCACCATATCTATCCCACCTCCATAGATATTACTGGAACTACATGAGATTTAGGTTAATATACTATTATATCTCCATACAAACGACAACCATTTAGCTATCATGCAGTGGATAAGTAGTCGCCATATCTATCCCACTTCCACAGATATTACTGGAACCACATGAGATTCTGGCCTTTATTATGAACAATGGTTTGGCTACTACATTGTCAATGTATTGGTAATGGCGTCAAAGGGTGTTTCAATGAGGGAAAGGGTTAAACAAAAACAGTGTCCATGAAGGTGGACAGTGGCGACTAAGCATCTAGTACTATTATTAATACCTTGACTAGGCAATTACTGCAGTGGCAAGCACCTTACTCACCTATGCAACCCGGGTGCGATCCTCGGACAGGGACGTATGTGAGATGGTAAGGTGGTCGCCAAATCGGACATGTGAGTTTTCTCAACGGAAGATGCACGTGCACCACCACACTATCGTGATTACATGATGATTGAGCTTATTTGCCCTCACCACCGGCGAACCATGTGGGCGAGCGGTCGTGATTACATATTTATTTTAAGCTTCATAAACATTCCATCCATTGGTTACGAAGAAATGACTGCACGGACAATGTTGTGCATAGTAAGTGAAGAAAGGGAATGTATAAGCACGGACAATGTTGTGCGTAGTAAGTGAAGAAAGGGGCAATGTATAAGCACGGACAATGTTGTGCGTAGTAAGTGAAGAAAGGGGCAATGTATAAGCACGGACAATGTTGTGCGTAGTAAGTGAAGAAAGTGGCAATGTATAAGCACGGACAATGTTGTGCGTAGTAAGTGAAGAAAGGGGCAATGATAAGCACGGACAATGTTGTGCGTAGTAAGTGAAGAAAGGGGCAATGATAAGCAGGACAATGTTGTGCGTAGTAAAAAAGGCAATGTATAAGCACGGACAATGTTGTGCGTAGTAAGTGAAGAAAGGGACAATGTTGTGCGTAGTAAGTGAAGAAAGGGCAATGATAAGCACGACAATGTTGTGCGTAGTAAGTGAAGAAAGGGCACTGTATAAGCACGGACAATGTTGTGCGTAGTAAGTGAAGAAAGGGGCAATGGATAAGCACGGACAATGTTGTGCGTAGTAAGTGAAGAAAGGGGCAATGGATAAGCATGGACAATGTTGTGCGTAGTAAGTGAAGAAATTGGCAATGTATAAGCACGGACAATGTTGTGCGTAGTAAGTGAAGAAAGTGGCAATGTATAAGCACGGACAATGTTGTGCGTAGTAAGTGAAGAAAGTGGCAATGTATAAGCACGGACAATGTTGTGCGTAGTAAGTGAAGAAAGGGGCAATGTATAAGCACGGACAATGTTGTGCGTAGTAAGTGAAGAAATGGCACTGTATAAGCACGGACAATGTTGTGCGTAGTAAGTGAAGAAAGTGGCAATGTATAAGCACGAACAATGTTGTGTGTAGTAAGTGAAGAAAGTGGCAATGTATAAGCACGGACAATGTTGTGCGTAGTAAGTGAAGAAAGTGGCAATGTATAAGCACGGACAATGTTGTGCGTAGTAAGTGAAGAAAGCGACAATGTATAAGCTCTGACAATGTTGTGCTTAGTAAGTGAAGAAAGTGGCAATGTATAAGCACGGACAATGTTGTGCGTAGTAAGTGAAGACAAGGGCAATGTATAATGTTCTATCCTATGTTAATGGGTTACAGTTTAATGATTGATTTGCCCTATTATACATTCGTCCATGTAATTTGAGAATTATATGTGCATATATAGATATGTGCTGTAAATAAAAGTGTGTATAAGCATACAACAAAGGGAACATAATGATACATGTTAGAACTGGGAGAAAAGTGTACAACAGTGTCTGCATACTGACAGGTCTACAAGCCACTTGCCCCTCATCGTTATATGTACGGACCCCACTGTTAAACACTCAACAATAAACACACCAATATTAGGTCATTACCGGGGTCTCCGTCCGTGTGTGTAGGGGGTGGGGTGGATGGATAGGTTAATGTTATTGACTTTAAGCCACATGCCCCTCACCGCTATAGGTTCGGATCCAACTGGTGGTGTCTAATTTTTCCTGCGAGGAAGCTATCCAGATGGCTTGTGGAAGGGCGGCGGTTCTATCCGGGTGTACATATGATCTAAGCTGTTGGTGTGACCTTAAACCTCATCTATTAATATTGATCAAATAAAAAATCTAGATAGACAACTTTTATAGTGATTTACAATGAAAAATGTGGGGTGTCGAATTCTTTATAAAAAGTTTAAACTTGATTTTACAACGATGGGAAGAATGCGAGATGGTACGGTGGTCGCCAGATCGGACAAGTGGCTTTTCTCCGGGTACTCCGGTTTCCTCCCACACGAATGACCACATAATTATACGCTTTCATCCGCGCCAACGAGAGTGATTAATATAAGTTGTTAAAACTTGCTTCGCAATCGTTGTAAAACAAATAAAGTTTAAACTAAACAAAAACAAACAAACACCAATGTCGAAAGCTATATATACTGTAGAATTTTATATTGTGTTAAATTTAAATAGTGTTGTATAATTACCTTAATATATCCTAGACCATCAAATGCGCAGTTCAGTCGATATTCTAGGCGTGTTTCTGTCTTAAATGGAATAAGAAACACAGACTAGTTGATACAAGTGTGTGATTATTTATCGTCGAATCCGGGTGTCCACATATGCGACAACCCATGGAGAGATTAGTAGTTTTAGATCTTGGAGTATATTGACGTAACGTCAGATGTTACATAAACTGTTCTGGTTCGCTTACGTGCACGGTGTAAAACCCTGACACGAGACCACAGTCCAAATACTGTGGTAGTGGTCAGTGTAATATGTTATAGCGAGGGATCGAACCTGCGACCCCAAGATTACTAGTCCTGTTAACATCCAAATCACTGATCCGCTTTTATACAAGAGAAGTCCGCCTCAGTGGTCGAGTGGTTAAGGTCGCTGACTTGTATACCACTGTAACCTATCATCACTGATGGTCACGGGTTCGAGCCCCGCTCAGACCGTGTCTCATTTATATGAAAAAATTGGCAGTTTCTTATGGAGGTTGGTGCACCCAAGTACTGGTTAACCGCTGGAGCCTGCCCAGGAAAGGTGTTGTTAAGTAAACTGCCCGCCGGCGATATATCCCGAAATGGTGCTGATGCAGGCGTAAAACCCGAAATATAACATAACATATAATATACAAGAGAACAAATGAGATGAAATTATAATGAATGTAAGTTACAGAGTTATTTTGAACTGGCGATGTCTGCTAATTTAAGCACCCATGTGCGTTTACATGGTATGTGCTGCACACCGAGATATTCTAAGAAAACTTTGATTAGAAATTCATATCATTGTCTTGTAGTAGTATTACCACTTCTAAGTAATATAGTTCAGAGATATCGATTCTAATATGAACAAAGAACTACCATTGTTAACCCTACAATAAACACATCACGGTAACGGTTGTTGAATGTTGCTTCCCCCACCTGTAAAAATAACTTATTTATGGACGTAAATATGCACATATTTTAACAATTTTACATTGAACTGCATAATGTGATGTGTTTTATAATTTGATAAATACCGTCTCTTGTAACTCATTAATGAGTGGCAATGTACTATACCAAGTATTATTGTAATGTTGTTCTGTTATTGCTGTACATTGATAAAGACATAAATAAATAAATAAATACATTGGACTTGAATACAGTGATTTGGCATGATTGGATGCGTTAATAACCCGCCATAATAGTCGATAGCCGGAGGATGATTTTCGATGACACTGGTATACAGAAGGTATTTTAGAAAGCCATCAGCCAAATAACAGACATGGAGACAAAATAACAAACATTTATTCGATTATATTCGATTATAGCATTATATTTAGCCCTGTTAGAATGGAAATACTATTTGTCTTGCCTTTGTTTATTGGATAATAAACCACTGTGTGGAATGCTAATGCGCAAGGATTAACCACAGGACGTATATTTATTACCTGTAATTCCTAATTATATAAACGCTGGACTGATAGACCCGGCAAAGTTGTGGGTGAAAGAAATGGCGAAAAACATACCCCTAACTTAGACTGAACTGGTAAAATACATACCCCTAGTTTAGACTGAAATAGTGAAAAAACATACCCCTAAATTAGACAGAAATGACAACATCAGCCGTGTCTTAAGAAGACCACCATCAGTGGAATGCTTAGCGATGAATCTACCCGTTATTCGCTCGACAACTGAGTGTGTTTTACGTTTATTTATCGTCGCTACCTGTTGCCCATATGAGCAACTCCTCATAAAGAGATTAGTCATTTTAGATTGTTGGAGGATAGTGCAATGATACAGACAGACACCCATTCTAGATTCTCCTACTGTTCTTTCACGTGCATGGTGTAATGCACCGACACGACACCTCGGTTTAATATCCCATCTGAAAGACTGTTAATTGTATTAGGGTCTGACGGGAGATCGAACCTGCGATCCCTGATTACCAGTACAGCGTATTACCACTGATGTCTATAAATATATACATACACACACCTGTTTGGAGATGGTGATACCTTCGCATGTCGTATCATTATTGATTATCTCAAAGGATAAATGTCTCACTACAGCGCCGCTATCATAACGGAGTGAAGCCACATCACGACAACCAATCCTGTCTCCAATTAGCAGCATTGTTATTTCACAAATATCCTCGCAGCTCCTGGCAACATCTGCATATAAAGACGAAAAAAACATGAAACTACATTTCCTCGCACTCATTCCTTAGAAAGAGAGTTAATTACAATATGACTGATTGGCTTGTTATTATGACGATGCTGTGTATTTATTCCGAGTAATTTATCATCGCTGATTCACATTTATCCGTACAGTTCTAAGAAGGATCTGTAATGCAACGGTTGAATGTTATCATTGTACGTTGGAGTTGTAGTCCAACAGGCGAACGTTATTAGACGTCATTAACGTTCCGTAAACATAATGTGAACGGAACGTCAGGGGCGGTAACTAGAGCCACAATATGGCTAGAGTAGTAGATGCCACCGCCTCTCTAGGCATTATCATGTACATACAGACACTTTGTGCAAGATAGGTTAGTAGTTCAGTGGTTAACACTTTGACGGCGAATCCAAGGATCGCCAGTTCCAAACCTCGTCTGACTCTTTTAATAATATTAACAGTCTTTCAGATGGTACTTTAATCCGAGGTCTCGTGTCGGTGCTTTACACCGTGAACGTAATAGAACCAGAGCAGACTCTGGAATGGGTATATGTCTGTATCATTGCACTATCCTCCAACAATATAAAATGACTAATCTCTTCAGGAGGTGTCGCTCATATATGCAACCGGTAGCGACGATAAATAAACGTAAACGTAAATAACACAAACGCACGCGCACGCACGCGCACGCACACACACATTCTTGGTAAATGAAAAAAATGATCAATTAGCATCTTTGCTATTTAGCATTTTGGAATGTTTAAGCTTTGTAAAATGTAAGACGGACAACACAATTCAAGTTGTAAACCCAGCACAGCCCTTTATATGCAAACTATAAATATAGCATACAAACCAGGTCATACTACGTCGTTTTGTTCGGAACGTGTATGTTATGATATGCTGAAGATATAGCGAATAATATTATGTGTATTAATTAGTGCATACTTGAATTGTGTTTCATCTCGTGATCAACGAAATATGTATTACCACTCGTGGCTGACGTTACTATTGGAAATACAAATTTCTGTGATCACTCGATGAAATAAAAGTCCATCTTACACTAATAAGTACAAATCCTCTTTCTCTTTTATGATTTCCAATGATTTTGGCTTATATAATATTTGTTTTCAAATTTATTCATTTTAACTGCCCTGTCTTGAGCCTCATTGCACTACGTGACACAGCGGCACAACCACTTCTCATAGTGTGAACATCCGTAATAAGAAATAGTTCCTGTATTTCTGTTTGCTGTCAAATTAAAAACTACAGGCACAACAAATTCATTAGAAAATATTACTTAATAATTAACTGTTCATGATAGTCAGAAAATAGCTAAAACACAAAAGTACATCCAACCGCGCAGGAATAAGAAACGCAACCGGTGGCAAAGAAAATGTCATATTTCACTGATTCAAAGCGGTGTAAGATGGAGGCTATCATTCATTGGAAAGCATAACAGATAATTACCTATATATTTTCGAACTCTTGCTCTGCTTTATCGTGAAAAATGGCCACGTGAATAAAACGTGATTTACAGTAATCAATGCTCATACCTAAGGCACTTGTATCCAGAGTTCCATACGACCAAGTTCCAAAGTCTCGATCAGTTGCTCCCACACACGATATAACAGTGGGTTTCTTGTCAATAAATTCCATTCGAAACCAACAGTCCTGTACAATGGATACATGGGTTTAGGCATATACGAATCTTAAGACAAAAATAGCAATGCCAGCAGATCCAGATCTGTATATCCCGTTTGCTTGAATTATCTGAAACATCATTCTAGGAAATGCCGGTAGTACGAAACGCTGGTGGTACGAAATCCCGATTGGACCTTCATTGTGTCACATTTCAAAACTAAAAACAGCACTTGCAATCCGCTAGTATTTGACACTGTCTGTGTACAGGATAACTCAACCTGTTGTTGCTGCAGCTTGATGAGCTTGACCCTTGATGAAAAATGTTTCGATTTTGGGTGAAATCGGTCAAGGTATGTGGTCAGGGCAGTCAGAGACAGACAGACAGACAGACAGACAGACAGACAGACAGACAGACAGACAGACAGACAGACAGACAGACAGACAGACAGACAGACAGACAGACAGACAGACAGACAGACAGACAGACAGACAGACAGACAGACAGACAGACAGACAGGACAACAGACGACAGACAGACAGACAGACAGACAGACAGACAGACAGACAGACAGACAGACAGACAGACAGACAGACAGACAGACAGACAGACAGACAGACAGAACAGACAGACAGAAACAGACAGACAGACAGACAGACAGACAGACAGACAGACAGACAGACAGACAGACAGACAGACAGACAGACAGACAGACAGACAGACAGAAGACCGCAGACAGACAGACAGACAGGACAGACAGGACGACAGACAGACAGACAGACAGACAGAACCAAAAAGGCTGTTCCGATTAGCGCAGTGGTTAGCTTGCTGCTTTCACCAATGCGACCCGGGTTCGATCCTCGGACCGGGAAGTATGTGAGATGGTACGGTGGTCGCCAGATCGGACAGGTGGGTTTTTCTCCGGGTACTCCGGTTTCCTCCCACACGAATGACCACATTTACGCTTTCATCCGCGACAACGAGAGTGATTAATATAAGGTGATAAAGCTCGTTTCGCAATCGTTGTAAAATAAATAAAGTTTAAACTTTAAAAAAAAACCAAAACAATAACTCTTGTTCCCGGTGGGGGTTATATAAGATCGAGGAATCACCAACACGGTACTTACTTCGCAGAATACGATTTCACGATTTTCAATTACAAGCGAGAAATTGTGTGAAATGGTGAAATGTCATACTTCACACTTCACGATTTCCCAATTGTATTTACGAAAATGTGAAGCGATAAAGAGACCACCGGGCATTCGTACCAATAAGTACGGCGGCCGCCATATTTGCTACTCAAATGTGGATATGAGAACTTGAGAAGCAATATGCGTTCCTCTTGGCTGTCCGATTAGCGTAATTGTTAGTACACTCGCTTCTAACAAATGCAACCCGGGTTCAATCATCTGACCGGGAAGTATGTGAGATGGTACGGTGGTCGCCAGATCGGACAGGTGGGTTTTCTCCGGGTACTCAGGTTGCCTCCCACACAAATGACCGCATTTATGCTTTCATCCGCGCCAACGAGAGTGATTACTAGAAGTTGTTAAAAACTTGCTTCGCAATTGTTGTAAAATAAATATAGTCTAAACTAGTTCCTCTTATATTTACACTATTTTTAAACTGAGACACGATGATATCCCCCGCCTGACCCTAATAAAATTAACAGTCTTTCAGATGGGACTTTAAACCGAGGTCTCGTGTCGGTGCTTTACACCGTGCACGTAAAAGAACCAGAGGAAACTCTGGAATGGGTATTGTCTGTATCATTGCACTATTCTCCAAACATCTAAAATGACTAATCTCTTCATGAGGCGTCGCTCACATGAGCAACCGGTAGCGACGATAAATAAACGTAAAACACAAATAGGCTGGTAAAACTATTTCTTTTATGCTTTACTATGCACGATGGAGTATGAGTGTTATTTGCACAACCATTTCAGAGTGGTTACAGTGGCGCTTGCCGGCCGAATGAGCAGATGGCGACTAGATACACCGTAGCGTTGAGCGGACAGATGTAGCCCATATCTGTTTTATAGCAACATTGACAAATACACATACGAGGTCCACCTCCGTGGTCGAGTGGTTACGGTTGCTGACGTGTATACCAATGTAGCCTATCATCACTGATGATCACGGGTTCGAGCCCCTCTCAGCCCGTGTCTCTTTACATGAAAACAAGTTTGCAGTTTGTTACAGAGGTTGGTGCATCAACTACTAGTTAACCGCTGGAGCCTGCCCAGGTAAAGTGTTGTTAGTGTAGTTAGGTAAACTGCCCGTCGCTCAAATGGGCAGGTTGTAACGACGTTAAATAAACTTAAATAATAATAATAAAACAAACACATACGAGAAACTGACACGTATTGTTCAGAATTGCATATGCCTGAACAACATTGTATTATATATTGCAAGCATAACTATAGTCCACATCAGCTATGCCGAATTCCGTCAGACCGAACAAAATACTTCGACATAACCGAAGTTTGACTTTACGAAATTTGATATAAACAGATCCAGTTATATGTAAAATGATAAGTGGTCTGAAACGCGACTTTGATCCGAATTCGAGAAAACAGGAAATTTCGACATAACCGACTTTACTGTATTACTATTATAGTAAGCGAGCAGTTATATTAGAACAAGCAATAAACGAAGAAGGAAGAATTCCGATCAAAGTATATTAACATCATTTCAACTCATCTCAACTTCAAATAAATATGTTCCACGTGTGTTTTATACTTTCCCATCAATCAAATACCAATTGATTCCACTTCTTGTTATGAGTTTTCAGTTTATCCTTCATAATGGCTATGTGTTCGTCGATATTGTTTCGTTCTTTCAAATAATTGATCAAGTTGGTGCAGGATCTAACAGAATCATATAAATCCCAAATATACTGCGAGTGAAATTTATTTGCACAGCTGTAAGCACGTTAATATTGCCAGAGAAGACCGAACATGTTTGCAATGTACTATGAATGTAATTGAAAATGAATTTCACTTCCTACTGGTCTGTCCAAAATACTATAATTTACGTAGAACTGTTTTAAAGCCATATTTTTTTCATTTGGCCGACACTACAAATAACAACTCGATAATGTAATGAGTTCTAGAAAGCCAAACTGAATTCATAATCTATCAAAATATTTGTATTTCGCTTTTAAATAACGAGAACAATTATTTAATTTATATGACATATTAATAGTTTTTGCTATAAAGATCATCATATACTATTAATTCATAATCTATCAACATATTTGTATTATAAAGAACGAGAAGGATAAATTATTTAATTTATATGAAATATTAATAGTTTTTGCTATAAAGATCATCATGTATTTTTATTTAGCAATAGAAAATACGGGGAGAACATAATATTATTTTAACTTCTCTGTAAATTGTCTTTGCACTTTACATAGTATGTTAATTTTGTTTTGCTATAGATGTGCTTTGTACCATTTAATGCCTACTAAAATATATGTTATGTTATGTTACGTTGCGGTTGTGCCCTTGGGCAAGCCACTTAAATTCCACATGCCTCATCTCTCTCATGCTTAGCAATGTATTTCGCAAGGAATGAGGTCTCGAGAGCGATTGAACACTAATGTTGCAAGAATACCTCTATAAGCTATAGCTTTCGGTTCTAATCCTTTTTCATACATGTATGTAAATATTTGTGTAAATTGTACATTTGTATATGTTGTATCATTGTTTGAAATAAACTATGTTTAAACTAACTGGTTTCTCAATTGAGCTAACATTAATGTGTCTCTATAAACTATGTGTACAATCTGAAATAACCTTGTAATGAATTTTAAAATTCTAACCAGATACGTCCTTTGTTGTTGATTACGTTTATTTACCCTCGCCACCGGTAAACCATATGGGCGAGCTCACGTGCTTTCGCACCGTCGATTATTCGATGTGGTGAAGTGTTGTGTCGTCGGTGTCTTGTAGAATGGTGTAGATTGAAGTTTGTAGATTCCCGTGAAGATTATGTTCCAAGACGATTACGTTACTCAATGATTATGTCCAAGTTGTTTAAATCCAAGATGATTGTGGTACTGGTAGTTAGTCCAAGATGATTAGGCTCTAGTAGGTTAGTCCAAGATGATTAGGCTCTAGTAGGTTAGTCCAAGATGATTAGGCTCTAGCGCAGACCGTGGCTCCGGTAGTCCAAGTCAAGGCGGCTGAAGGTCTGGTCGCTGACTGGATGAAGAAATGAGGTCATCCAGTCGCTGTAAAGGCGCTTCTTCATCATTGACCCAGTTATGGAGAAACACCAAATGACAGGGTGACGTTCCCCGCGCCTGGCATCTCCCCGACAACAGGGTGACAAGCCCCGTGCCGGTTTCCTGGGTCGGCTCACAGCAGCAGAATGGTTCGGTTGTTCCGTCGTTGTCCACCCCGTTGACGCATCCGGGGTCGAGGTCGCATCCCTCCGTCCCCAACGGACTTCATTGGTAGACGGATAAAAGAGTTCGAGGGTGTGCCTCTTCAGCGCCCCAGTGTTAGCTGTCGCCGATCTAGGTAAGTGTTGACACTCCGAAGAGTCGATGCGGGTCCTCGTCTGTATGTGTCAGCGGCGTGGATTGGTCACTTCGGAACGGTGACACAATCTCCCGATGTGAGCTCAGGATGATATCCTCAGGAGGTTTCTTGACTCCGTGGCAGGGTGACAATGCCTGGTCTTTCTGTACTCGGTCCCTTGTAGGGCCACCCTCCTCACTGTTGGTCACCCCGCAGCAGCATTTATACGGATCTGGCAGTTAAACATCTGGTCGTCGGTTGTCACTCAGGGGAGCGTGGATGCCACGACCGTTGCCGCTCCCTCAGGTCCGCCCTCTCGTCTATCCGTTGGAGAAGTATAAGGAGGAGGAAAGATTGAAGTAGCCAGCGAAGATATAGTGTATAATTAGGCACTATCTAGAAGAGACGACGGATCTGTCCTGATGTGCCGTAGTCATGGATCCACATGCTGGCGAGCCTCCCCCTTCGCAAGATCGACGACCAGAAGATCCCAGAATCCTACGCTGCTGCTGCGGGATGTGCACCGGTCACGACGTGCACGTCGTGAGGAGATCGACCGGCAGATACGTCCTTTATAATATGACAATCATTTATAATTAATGGGCCAGCGTAACTAAACAGGCTACAATTCCCATCTTCAGTTAGAAAAGGCATCAGAAATCGATTGACCGTTGCACACGATGCTTCTCGAAATAATTACAATGTCCTATGTGTACATGCATGCGGCATTTATAGTAAAGAAATACATCTTTGATTGATTAAAACATCAAGGTGCATGCACATTTTAAACATATACGTAAACGCAAAAGAAACGCAACATTTTGGGAATTTCATTTTCAATGTACATACATATTGCAAACATTTCCCCCAGCGATACACTTTAACTGCTGATTATTGCATGAAACTGTGAGAAATCATTGTTGGGTGATTGTCATTTTTAGATGCTGCCGGTCAAAAGCTATACATAACTTATGTTAATTATGTGTACAATGCAGATATTAATATAATTTGATTTGATTTGTGAATAGACTCGTTTGATGAAATTAATTAGTAAATTAGTAACGTTGATTATTAACAATTCGCAAATACAGTCTACATCCGTTATGTCATAGTCGATTATGTCGAATTATCCGATTAACTCGAAGTCGGATCAAAGTCCCGTTTCAGACACTATGATTTTACATATAACTGGCTACTTTTATATCGAAATTCGTTAAATCAAACTTCGGTCCAAATGTCGAAGTAATTTGTTCGGTCCGACGGAATTCGACATAACGGATGCAGACTGTATATAGAGTTACGTTTCTTTTGCATCTAACTTTGTATTGTATTATATTAAGCGCCATGCATGTTTCTTATGGCGTATGTATACATGTAGCAAGAGTTATGTTGTACCTACCATTGCAGAAGGGTAGTCAGACGTGTGGACATACAAACTGTAGCAGACTATATCCATAACAGTCTCATTCTGTCTTGATCTCATCTTGTAGCAGAGCTTCACCTCTGTTTCTATAAAATATATTCTGTAGCACTATATTAACTCTTTCAACAAAAAAGTGTAGATCTAGATGAGCAGGCTCCTTCCAGTCATTTACATTCTTTTTTGCGTACTATTTTCAGGCATTTAGTTTAATCAAACGTTAGCTTGACTTTCTGGTGCGGACCGTTGTAATGTTGTTAAAACTTGTGGCCCAAACAATTTGTATGTTCACACTATGTATCTGCTTGTTTTGCAATAAAATTATGATTAAACTAAAACTAGCCACCTCAGCAGAATATGCACTTTTAGCCAGTAGTTTCAATATTATTTAGTAAAAATGACATATTTTGATATAAATGAACTAGTCCAAATGTAAATTTCTGATCAATTTATTGGTCTAAAAATTATCATGGACCAGTCCATGTCAGTTACTTAGTGTTGGATGAATACCACTCTCGATGCAACACTCACCCTGGCATTTGACACACGAGCAAATGCTCGATTTGACCTTGAACGATCTAACTCAAGGTCACGGGTAAGGCTTATTTATCGAAATATCGAAAGATGATATAACGTTTCCGATACGAGTTACTTCGTGTTCGAAAAACAACATGCATATATTATATTTAAATTGTAGTGCTTTCCCAAAAAAATGACATCATCTAATTGTGTTTTTGAAAACATTATGTTAACATAAAGTTGCACGTTACTCTCTATACAACTACATCGCGGTTGAAACCTCAAATCTGTTGGAATCCACCGCCACTAGGGACAGACGCAGCAATGTGGATTTAAGTGTGTTTTACATAGAGATACTAGCAGTATGGTTCCTGAAGTGCTCGAACTCGCAACACATCGGTTAAGAGGCTCTGTATCAATTACACCTTGGATGCCAATAAGACACATATACAGTATACGCCAAAACGAAGTAACAAAATGGTATGGTCATTTCTAATTTAATAATATTTTATTGCAACTGTTTTCACAATGAGGATAACACAATTTATAATTACATATCTCAATATAATTACTGTCAAATTTCTAACATACATACATTGTATACCATTGCAATTCTTGTTGTGCCCCAATGTGAGGAACTCACATCTGCTCTTGTGCGTGCGTGCGTTCGACTGAGTTGTTTGTACTACCGCACTTTTAGGTCACAGTATTGGACCTTGTCATTGTAGATAAGAGAAGAAGCTGGGGCACCTGTGTCCTATGGGCACGTTCTTAATTACTTTGTACATTGATAACCCATATGATTTGTGAATAGCGCCATATTTTTCAATTTTCAATTTATTAATCTAATGATCAGATCACTTCTGTTCACACTATATAATTATTATTGAATGCATATTATTAGGTGACTTATAGGCCCACGGGGTCGGGTGCGTCTTCTTGTTGTTTAATATTTGCTATATATATTTGTTGAAATGTGCACATGTCACTTTAATAAAAACTTACTTATTTACTTACTTACATAACCATTACGACAATCTATACATATACATGACATGTTCAAAGTGCAAAACGATTGGGCTACAAGGCATGGTAACATTAGCAACAGCCCCGGACTTTCCAACAGCTTTATTTCGCTATCAATTATTTTCGATGTATGTAGTAACAATAAAAGTAAGTTTTCTAATATAATTATTGTGCAGATTGAATAAGAAAATAAAGCGATACGTTTAATAGAATATTAACAATGAACACAAATAATTAAAACCAGGAGTTTTAATAGAAGGCCTAATAAGCTATACTAGAGTGTATCTCTCCGAAACCCCACACCTCAGAACAATATCGGCCAGGGTTTAAAGGCATGACATGGTTATTGAACACACTTATGATTCAAGAGATTTATAGTGCTTTTTGAAAATATGTAGGCTGGGTTCCAGTCTGTCGATTTGTTTACCAATTTACTTCTGGCAAAATGACGTTGATATTATCAGAAACTCAATACGGCCCAAATGATGATCTCGGTATTAAAATATATGTATATGACTGACCAGGCTAACTATATTAACCCCTGTTCCCAGGCTAGCTGAGGTTGTACATGTTTCACAATAGCAACAGAATAAACCATTCAGACACACCCATTAAACGACCCATAAGCGAAATTAAGAATGAATTATAATTTATAATGTACCGATATTTGACCATTTAATATAATTTACAGTACTAAGAACAATGGTCAAATATTAGCTAATTCCAGGAGGCGTAGCTTCTATAATATACTGAAGGCCAAGGGGCCTGCATATCGTCACAGAAAATAAATATTCAAATTGGCCAAACATACAATAACAAGTGGAATAGGTATTAGCATGTCTGTATTGTCTAGAATCTCGACCAGCGGTCACATATCTCACGGCACGGTCATATATTTGTGTTGTCAATGTGGCATTTCATTACTGCTTATAGCAATTGTAGACTCAATTTGGTGGGAATTTTTAAAAATACATGGACATTTGAACGTCTAAAACGTACATTAAAATGCGTCATTTGAACGTTTAAAACGTACATTAAAATGCGCCAGAGTCATTCTAGCATTCACATGTTTCCTCGGGGAGCATGCCCCCATATGCATCCATCACTCCAGCACCACCTTACGATCGGTGCTCAATTTATTAATCGGGCCTGTAAATTCAAACATGCTATCTAGGCTCCTGAATTCATACAATATTGTGTTGCCTGAAAAGACACTAAGAGTATAAGAGAATCACGAATGGCCACAGAAATGACTTAATCAAATCACCGGTCACGTGATATTGCAATAGCTTGGTACAATGGATAAACTATGCCAGTAACGTCTTTGAGCACGACACACCAGTGTATGTTGCCTATATAAGGAATACATTAAATTTACGAGAATAAGTGACAAATAGGAATGTAAAGTTATATTTATACGATCGATTGTTCAAATGGAAAAGGTCATGCATGTGATATCAAAAGAAACCAGACAACAGATGAAATGTGACCATGTGTAGGAGCAGTGTTCTTTGTAATCGATAGGCTACAGCCGTATTATCGTGCCATGCATCCAGATATAGTACAAACCTAAAGACAAAACACGAATCACACGCGTAGCTAGACCTAACGTATATTAGACTTAATTAGTGGAAGTCGCGATAGCGCAGTGGTAGCACGATCGCTTCAGGTGCGAACGACCCGGAGTTCGAACACCGCTGGAGCCGTTACGAGTGTGCCCTTAGTCAAGGCATTTAAATACAATGTTGCCTCTTCTCTCTCCCTCGTGGCGATGGATTCCATCAGGAATGAGGTCTCGAGAATAATTAATTATAAGTCGTATGAAAATTGTTTTCGCAATCGAGTTAAAATAATTTGCATAAAACTGATAAGATCAACATTATCATGCAGGGACCCAGATAAGAGGCCGGCATTAAGTCAAGGGATGAACGCAGACAGAGGAGGCCTTTTCGGCGTAATGGGACAAAAAACACAACAATGTACGTTTTGAACATAGTGGAAAATGTAATTATTTGAAAATTAGTGAAAGACGGGTTACAACAGACGGATCTTACAGTGGTAACAAAACACCTTGGATGGTAATCCAGGGATCCGAAGGTTCGATCCCCAGTTCTGACCCCTAATAAAATTAACAGTATTCAGGATGGGACGATTAAACCGAGGTCGAGTGTCGGGGTGCTGTACACCGTGCACGTAAAAGAACCAGAGGAGACTCTGGAATGGGCCTCTGTCTGTATCATTGCACTATCCTCCAAAAATAAAATAAAAATAATGATTAATCTCTTCAGGAGGCGTCGCTCATATGGGCAACCGGTAGCGACGATAAATAAACGTAAAGCACACACAGCACCGGGTCTACATGGAACTAGGCCAAATACCAGCACCAGCATGTGACGTATAATTGTAGTTTTCAATTTTAAGGGGACACATGCACAACCAAACTTTAAAAAAAAGACATTTAACGACAACCGAACTGAGCGTAATGCTTAGTATAAACTGTATTTATTTTACAACGATTGTGAAAAAAGCTTTATCAACTTATATTAATCACCTTTGTTGGCGCGGATGACAGCGTATATGTGGTCATACGTGTGGGAGGTTGAAACACGACTACGCGGAGAAACCCACCTGTCTGATCTTGCGACCACCGTAACATCTCACATACTTCTCGGTTCGAGACTCCACCTGTCCGATCTGGCGACCACCGTAACATCTCACATACTTCCCGGTTCGAGAATCGAACGAGTGTTGCAACGGTAAGAGGCAAGCGTACTAACCACTGCGTTAATCGAACAGCCAATGTTTAGATGTAGAGCTGATGACATTGCAATTTACTTGACATACCTCCAGTTTGATTCATGATCCAGCTGATTTTGAGGAACCTAATGTCAGGACACATGCTCAACTTCATGTTGGCGGCACCATACGATGGTGTAGTACCATTTATACCAGCTACTGAAAACATACACATATATACAGTAGCGGCACCATACG